>ML661899.1:58109-453796 GCA_007570785.1 Antilocapra americana | reverse complement strand
TGGAGTGCAGGTGTGTTTTCAAATTTTGGTTTTCTCAGTCTAAGTATGAAATTGCTGCATCACTTGGTACCTCTGTGTTTAGTTTTGAAAGACCCTCCATAATGTTCTTCCCAGTGGTAACCATTTTATAATCCTACCAAAAGTGTAGGAGAGTTTCCTTCTCTTCACACCCTCTGCAGAATTTACCGCTGTAGGTTTTTTGATATGGCCATTCTGAGCAATGAGAGGTAACACCTCGTTGTACATTTGATGTTTTTCTTTGAGAACTCGTGATGCTAAGCATCCTTTTATGTGCCTTATGGCCATCTCTATGACCTCTCTGGAGAAATGTGCGTCTAGATCTTTGGGCAATTTTTTATTGTTCAGGCACATTTTTGTTGTTTTTGCTTATACTGGGCTGTGCTAGTGGTTTGTGCGTGTTTGTTTCAAGCGTACAGGAGCTCAGTTCAGTTATATTAATACATAATATTTATTCTCATTTGGGTTCTTTTCTCATATAGATGATCAGAGTGTGTTCAATAAACTTCCCTATGCTATTCTGTAGGTACTCGTTAATCGTCTATTTGACGTATATTAATGTGTGTGTATGTTAATTCCAATCCCTTATCCCGCCTGCATCTGGAAGACAACAGGCACTCCAGATCCATTGTGGAGGCACACGGCCTGCCGCAAGCTCCCAGCTCTCAGTCCCAGGACACTCCACGCCAGCCAGGCGGATGCAACATCAGCCTTTCTTTTTTTTTTTTTTTCTTTTAACAATTTTTTATTTTTTAAATTATTTTAGTTGGAGAATAAGTACAATATTGGGTGATTTGTGCCATACATCAGCAGGAATCGGCCACAGGTATACATGTATACCTGAACCCCCCCCCTTATCCCTCTGAGTTGTCCCAGAGTACCAGCTTGGGTGCCCTGCTTCATGCCTCAAACTTCTGCTGGTTGTCTGTGTTACATATGCTAATGTACATGTTTCAACACTATTCTCAAATCATCCCACCCTCACCTTCTCCTACTGAGTCCAAAAGTCTGTTCTTTACATCAGCGTCTCTGATCAGAGTCAGCATTACTTTTTCGTTTTATCCATCATTTGAACTGGAGAATGTAGGTGAATTACTTTCTTCTGGGTGTTGTTTTTTTTCCTTCTACCACAACTTGCTTCACCTCTATTAATACATAAGTGTGTATATATTTGGGGTTTTTTCCATATTAATTATTACAGAGTGTGGAGTAAGTTTCCTTGTATTATACAGTGGGTCCTGGTCATTTATTTTATAAACAGCATTGTGCATATATTAATCTGAAGTTACTCATTTCTCCATGCCCCACATCTTTATATCTTGGTGACTGGAAATTTCTAAGTCTATGAGGCAGTGTCTCCAGGCAAGAAATTCATTTATATCCATCTTTAGAGTCCACCTAGGAGCGATATCATAGGATACTAGTCTCTCCCTGTCTGCCTTAATTCACTTGGAATGATCATCTCTACTTTCTTTCCTGTGGCTGAACATGACATTATTTCCTATTTCTTTATTGTTGAGAAATATTGTATTATGTATGTACCTCATTGTCTGTATCCATCCATCTTCTACAATCAACTTGATTTTCCCTGTCTTGGCTGTTGTACGTAGTGGGCCAAAATCACATGCCCATCTCTCTGAAAGACCCATCTCTCTTACAATTTTGGTTGTCTCCACCTGGCTTTCTCAACCCCATCCCAGTCCAAACATGAGACACAGCCTGCTCAGGCTCCAGGGATGGGATAGCAGCCCAAGAGAGGGAGGTTGCAGGGAATTAACTAGGCATTGATTTTTTTTTCTCTTCCTCATGCTGACCCTATGTTGGAGTATAGTCAATTTGTAGTTTTGTGCTTACTGTCAGTGTACAGCACTTGATTCAGTATTGACATATATATACAGGATGACTGTTATTCTTTGGATTCTTTTTCCATAGAATTTATGCAGAAGGTCAAGCAGAGTTCCACATGCCTATATGTACCACATCTTCTTTAAGCTTTGATCTCTCAGTGGACCTTTTGATGGTTGTGTGTCCCAGCTATGGTAAGTAGTGCTGCAGTGAACATTGGGGTGCATGTGTCATTTTGAATGATGGTTTTATCAGGATATCAGGATGCCAGGCCCAGGTGTGAGAATGTCAGATCCTAGGTGTAGTTTCCTTGGAAGTTTTTTTTTTTTTTTTTTGGCATGTGAAGACTGTCTTTTTTAGTGGCTATTGCCAGTGTCCCTTCCCACCAACCATGTAGGGGAGTTCCCTCTCCTCCTGGCCCTCTCCCCCATTTATTGTTTGTGGACTTGTGAGGGTGGTCATTCAATAGGTGGAATTTGATTTCCTGTTGTTGTTTTGATTGGCATTTTTCCTGCAATAATTCAGGATGCTGAACATCTTGTCCTGTGAAAGTATGGAATTTTTGTTTGTTTTCTCCTTCATAGTTGTGAGGGAAATATACCTGTTGCAGTTAACTTTTTGATAGTGGGTTGTGTTTGTAATTTATTTCTGCAGTATTCTCCCTAGGATCTTTCCTGAGGGCAACTGTCATTAACAGCCCCCAATGTCTTTAATTGGAGGTGCCATTAAGCAGAGGTCAGGCTTCCCCAGTGGCTCAGATGATAAAGAATCCGCCTGCAATGCAGGAGACTTGGGTTCAATTGCTTGGTGGGGAAGATCCCCTGGAGAAGGGCATGGCAACCCGCTCCAGAATCCTTGCCTGGAGAATCGCATTAACAGAGGAGCCTGGCAGGTAACCACAGGTGGTCAAGTTGTAGTTACAGAAGATGTCCACATGGTGGCAGCAGTTTTCACTCCCAACTCTGGTTCTTGGGGCAACCAGAACCTAAGGAGGTGGCTTCCTAGGCTGTGAACTGGAGTGGAATGTGCCTGAGCAAACACCCAAGGGCTTGTGTCTCACTACTTGTTCCCCCTAAACATGCACCCCTTTCCTCCAGACTCATCCCAACCGGGGCCACAGCACCCTGCTGAGGTGCTAGGAGGCCGCACTCTCAAGAAGGAGGTTTAAGCTGGGAACCCCAGCCCCAGAACTGAAAGCTAGGTGGCATTTCCAGATTCTTGAGACCAGACGGTCGTCACAACATCCTTTAGGTGCGCTAAGGACTATGGTCCCTGTCAGAGCAAACCAGAAGGTACAAGTTTAAGAGGGGGTTCAGTTAAGGCACACTGTCTGATGGTTTCAACCCCACCCCAGTCCAGCCTTTGGACTAAAGCCTGTTCAGACTGCAGTGATGGGATGGCAGCCTGGGTCAGGAAAGTCAGCAGGAATAAACTAGGCCAGGCTTTTGTTTTTTCTTTTCTTTAATTTCATGTACGCTGCAGTATCGTTGGTGTGCAATGTGCCTTTTGTCAGTATCCAGCCACCGGATTGAGTTATGACATGTATGTAAAGTACATATGTTCTTTTCTGGATTCATCTGCTATAGAAGTTATTGCAGAAGGTGGAGCAAAGTTCCCTGTGCTGAATATCGTGTCCTTGTGGAGTATCTGTCACATATACAGATTTCTGTGGGGGGAATGAAGGAAGAAAAGGGTAATCCTTGTGGATTATCTACTACAGATATACATTTCTGTGTATTTGTTAGCCCTGAATTCCTAATTCATCCCTGGCTCTTCTTTGGTCTTATTTTTTTGGAATTCTTCGTTTGCATTTGAATTCTCAGAGTCTCTTTTTATGTTGTAATTGAATTCCTTTCTATCTCTTTTTTTTCTTTTACCTAGAAGGGATATCACATGCTACAGTCTTCCTCTGTCTGGCTGACTTCACTTAATCTGTGATCCTCCAAGGTCTGTCCCTGTGACTACCAGTGGCATAATTTCATGATTTCAGTAGTAGTTTTTCATGGCTGAGTAATATTTCATTTTCTGTGTGTACCACATTGCTTTTAAGTTTTAATCTGAAGACGGACACTTTGCTGGGTCTGCGTTCAGGCTGCTTTAACTAGTGCTGAAGTGAATGTTGGGGTGCATGTGGCTGCTTGAAAGATGATTTTCTTGGGATATAGGCCAACATGTGGGAATGTCAGATGGTAGGCTTAGCTTGCATTTATTATTTGTAGACTTGTGAGGATGGCCAGTCTGGTGAGATTTGATTTCTCGTTGTCATTTTGGTTGGCACTCTTCCTGTAATAATTAGGGATGCTCAGCATCTTGTCTGTGGTAGTAAGTTTTTTTCTTTTTTTTCTCCTTCCTGGTTGTGAGAAAAATTTACCAGTTGTAGTTCATTTTTTGAAAGTCAGTTGTGTTTGTACTTTTTTATGCAATATTCTCCCTAGGACCTTTCCTGAACGTGGCTGTCCCCGAGGTCCCCGAGGTCTGTTGAATTGGAGGTACTGGTAAGCGCAGGTGGTCAAGTTGTAGTTGTAGACGATGTCCACAAGGGGGCAGCACTTTCCCACACCCTACTCGGATTCCTCGGGCAACCAGAGCCTAAGGAAGAGCGGGCTTCCTAGGCTGTGAATTAGAGTGGAGTTGCCTGGGCAAACACCCAGGAACTTAATCTCAATACTTCTTCTCCCTGAAGCTTCACCCCTTTCCTGCAGACTAATTCCAACCTGGACCACAGCACCCTGATGAGGTGCCTAGGAGGCTGCACTCTCAGGAAGGAGGCTTGAGCTGGGGACCCCAGCACCAGAAGATGTGGAAGCTGGGTGACTTTTCCAGGGTCATTGAGGGCAGAGTGTCAGAACACCATCGATTGTATGCCCTAGGGACTGTGGTCCCTGCCAGATCAGACCAGAAAGTACAGATTTCCGAGGGGCCTTAATGAAGAGCAACAGCCTGGTCAATTCAACCCCACCACAGTCCAGCCATGAAAATAGTCTTCTGAGGCTCCAGAAATGGGATGGAAGCCCAAGTCAGCTGAATATTTCATATCTGAGGACAAGATGGTTGGATGGGATCACTGATTCAATGGACATGAGTCTGAGCAAGCTCTGTAACATGGTAAAGAACAGGGAAGCCTAGCGTGCCACAGTCCATGGGGTCACAAAGAGCAGGACATGACTGAGTGAACAACAATATATCCTATATGAACACATGAGTGCAAATTTAATGAATGAAAATACAATTTTATATATTTCATATATGAAAATGTGTGCATATTTCATGTCTAAAAATAATTTTCTATATTTCTTATATGAAAGTATTTGTGAATTTTCATATATTAAAAGATGTGTGCATATTTCATGGATAAAAATAGAATTTTTAGTACTTCATATATGAAGAGATACTATTTATGAATGAAAATAGAGTTTTCTATAATTCATATATGAAAACTTAGGTACATATTTTGTGGATCAAAATGGAATTTTCAACATTTTATATATGAAAACATGGGTGTATATTTCATATGTGAAAATAGAATTTTCTGTATTTCATATATAAATCATGGGTGCATATTTCAAGGATGAAAATAGAACTTTATATATGTCATGTATGAAAACATGAGTGCATATTTCATGGATGAAAATGGGATTTTTAACATTTCATATATGAAAACATGGATGTATATTTCAGAGATGAAGATAGAATTTTCTGTATTACATACATGAAAACATGGGTTCATGTTTCATATATGAAAATAGAATTTTTGATAGTTCATATGTGAAGCTATGGGTGCATTTTATATGAAAATAGAATTTTTTATATTTCATATATGATATAATGGGTGCATATTTCATATATGAACAGTTTTCCATATTCATATGAAAATATGAATGCATGTCATACATAGAAATATAATTTTCTATATTTCCTAGATTAAAATATAAATGTATATTTCATATATGAAAACATTTTTTCACATTTCACAAGGCAAAATATATATGTATGTTTCATATATGAAAAGAATTGTCTGTATTTCACAGATGAAAATATATATACATATTTCATGTATGAAAACAGAATTTTCTATATATCACAGATGTAAATATAGGTGCATAGTTCATATATGAATAGAGGATTATCTGTATCTCACAGGTGAACATATAGGTGTATATTTCATATGTGAAAGAGAATTTTCTGTATGTCATAAGTGAAAAGATAGGTGCAAATTTCACATATGAAAATCAAATTTTCTATATGTCACAATTGAAAATGTAGTTGCATACTTCATATATAAAAACAGAATTATCTGTATTTCATATAGGATAACATAAGCCCAGCTGTGGTAATGTGAGATCCTAGGCTTAGTGTCTTGATAGCTTTTATTTGGGCGTGTAAACATTGTCCTTCATTGTGGTTGTTGCATTTGATTTCTTTTTGTCATTTTGATTGGCATTCCTCCTGTAATGGTTGGGGTGAGCATCCTGTCCTAGGTGGAGGTATGGAGTTGGTTGGGTTTTTTTTTTTTAACCCTTTAAGGGTGTGAGGAAAATAAACCTGTGGCCGTTGGCTCCCTGAAAGTTGTTTGTGTTTGGAATTTATCTGGCAGTTCCCGCCGCAGGACATTTCCTGAGGGCAGCTGTCATGAGCAGCCCCGCAGCCCTTGTGAATTAGAGGGGTCGGTCAGCACGGGTGGTCAGCTGTAGTTACCGGAAGTGTCCGCAAGGCGGCAGCACTTTTTGATGCCCACCTCTGGTTCTTGGAGCAAGCAGAGGCTTCAGGCAAGTTGGCTTCCTGGCTGTGAAACAGTGGAATTGTGCCTGAGCAACCACTGAAGGGCTTGTGTCTCACTGCCTTTTCCTCTTAAAGCATCACACACACACCCTTCTTGATAGCATCACTTTTCCACCTTAGATTTTCTTGATAGCTTTTTTTTTTTTTAACATTCGGAGACTGTCCATATATTATTGTCTGTAGCCAGTGTTTATTTCCACAAACAGCTTAGGGGATTCTTTTCCTTACACACTGTCTCCTGTATTTACAGTTTGTCGAATTTTGACAACGGCCATTGTGTGTGGTGGGGTTTGATTTCCTGTTGTCATTTTGATTGGCATTCCTGCAGCCATTAGGGATGCTGAGCGTATTGTCTTGTGGCGGACATTTGTTTTGCTTTTTAGTTTTTTTCCTTTAAAACGGTGTGAGGACAATTTACCTTGGGCAGGTGGTTTCCTGAGAGTTGGCTGTTTTGAAATACATTTCTCCAATACCCGCTCCACGCCGTTTCCTGAGGGCAGCTGTCATTAACTGAACCACCGCGCTTGTGGATTGAGGTGCCCGTGTACACCCATGATCAAGTTGTAGTTACAGAAAATGTCCACAAGGCGGCAGCACTTTTGCCTGTCCAACATTGGTTCCTGGGGCAGCCAGATCCTTAGGGCCAGTTGGCTTCCTGGGCTGTGAAATAGGGTGGAGGGTGCCTGAGCGAGAAGGAAAGGGCTTGAGACTCACTACTTTTTCCCCCTAAAGCCGCACACAAACATCCTGTCCAGACTAATGCCTTCCAGGTCCAGAGCATACTGCTGAGAGCGCTTCAGTGCCTAGGAGGCTGCCCTCTCAGGAAAGAGGTTTGAGCTGGGAACCCCAGTGCCAGGAGAGGTGGAGGCTAGCTGAACCTTGCCTTCAAATTCCTGGAGGCCTTCATGCCACATGGGACTCTGGTCCCAGAACATAGCAGATACTAGTTCTTTTAAAAAGGGTTCAATGAAGGGCACTGTGCCAGGCTGTGTCAACCCCACCCCAGTCTAGCAGTGGGACCCCAGCCTGCTCAGCCTCCAGGGATGGGATTGCATCCCAAGTCAGGGAGGTAGATAAGAGAGCAGGCACTCCTTTCCTTTTCTTTAATCTCTTGCCGATGCTACTTTGCAGAATGGTCGATTTGCAGTGTTGTCATTGTCAGTGTACAGCTGCCTGATTCAGTGTTACGTATCTGTGGGGCATCTCTATTTGTTTTTTTTTTTTTTTTTTTTGGACCTTTGCCATAGAATTTCGAGCGAAGTGCTGAGCATCAGGTCCTTGTGGAATATCTATCTCAGATGATCATTTTTGTGAATTATTTCTTAGAGATACAGAGTTCTTTGTATAGGTTAGAGATACAGATTTCTGTGTATATGTGGAAGGAAGGAAAGAACGGAAGAAGGAAGAGGATAATCCTTGTGGATTATCTATTACACAGATTTCTGTGTGTATATGGAAGGAAGGAAGGAAGAGGATAATCCTTGTGTGTTATCTATTATAGATACAGATTTCTTGTCTATGTAGGATTCCACCTCCTAACTCATTCCAGACCCTTCAATTTTTTTTTCTGGAACCCTTTGTTTGACTTTGAATTCTCAAAGTCCCTCTTTGGGTTGTAAATTTGTTGCCTTATATCTCTGTTTTTATTTTTCCTGGAAGGTATCTCATATACCATCATCTTCCTCTGTCTGACTGACTTCGCCTTAGTGCATGATTCTTCCAGGTCCATCCTTGTGGTTCCCAGTGTCATAATTCCCTAATTTCAGTGGCAGTTTTTTAGGAGTGAGACATAGTCTACCATGTATCTATACAACATCTTGCTTAAGCTTTAATCTTAGTGGAGATTTTCCTGGTTGTGTGTCTTGGCTATTGGAAGTAGTCCTGCAGTGTTCGTTAGGGTTCATGTGCATTTTGATCAATGGTTTGCTCAGCATATAGTGGGAACGTAAGATCCCAGGTTTACCCATCTTGATAGTTGTTTTTTCGTTGTTGTTGTTGTTGACTGTTCATATACTGGCTGTAGCCATTGTATATTCCCACTGACACCTTAGGGAGATTCTTTTACTTCCAGGCTCCTTCCCACATTTATTGTTTGTAAACTTGTGAGGGTGGAATTTGATTTCCCGTTGGTCATTTTGATTGGCATTCCTGCAGCAATTATGGATGCTGAGCATCTTGTCCTGTGGTGGAGGTTTGTGTTTGTTTGGTAGCTGGCTTCCTGAAAGTCGACTGTGTTTGGGATTTACTTCTCCAGTATCCACACCATGACGTTTCCGGAGGACAGCTGTCATTACAGAACCCCAGGCCTTGTGAATTGAGGTGCCTGTGAGAACTGGTGATCAAGTTGTAGTTATAGTAAATGTCCAAAAGGCGGCAGCACTTTTGCATACCCACATGTGGTTCCTGGGGCAACCAGAGCCTGAGGGAAGGTTGTCTTTCATGGGTGTGAAATAGAGTCGACTGTGCCTGGACAAACATAAGTGGGCTTGAGCCTCAGTACTTTTTGCCCCTATGGCATCACACAAACCCACCATCCAGACTAACCCCTTCCAGGTCCACAGCACCGAGTGCCTTGGAGGTGGCCCTCTCAGGAAGGAGGCTTTTGCTGTGAACCCCAGCGCCAGGAGAGGTCAAGGCTAGCTGAATCTTGTCTTCAAATTCCTTGGGCCCTTGATGCCACACGGGACTCTGGTCCCAGCCACTTTAAAAAGTGTTCAGCAAAGGGCACCATGCCAGGCTGTATCCACCCCTCCCCAATTCAGGAGTGGGACCCAAGCTTGCTCAGCCTCCAGGGATGGGATAGCATCCCAAGTCAAGGAGGTTATTTGTAAAAGAGGAGGCCCTGCTTTCCTTTCCTTTGCATTACCATCTTGCCATACTACATCGCAGCATAGCCGAGTTACGGTGTGGTGACTGCTGTCAGCGTACAGCCGCTTGATTCAGGTAGTTTGTATCTGTGGTGTCTCTCTGTTGTGTGTTTGGACGTTGTGCACTAGCAAGTCGAGCAGAGTGTTTAGCATCAGGTCCTTGTGGATACCCCTCTTTGCTGCAGCAAAGCATGGGTGCAGGTTCTCCTGTGTGAAATATGAAACTCTCCACGCTGCCTTTTCCCTGCACCTTCATCAGCAGTTCCTGTTTGTCGAGTTTCTGACAGTGGCCATTCTGCCTTCTGTGAGGTGATACCTTCCCGGGGTTTCGATTTGCATTCCTAATATTCAGCGATGATGACCTCCTTTCACGCGATTTCTTTTCAAGGGTGAGTTCAGCTCACCTCTCCAGATTGGCTCTTTTGAACTCGTCCTGTTGTAAATTTTTTCTGATGACTACCACTAGGACGTTTGTGGAGATCACCTGTTTTTTACTTCCAGACCCTCTGACCTTGAGAATACTCAATGCCCAACAGCACCGCTTTTCAAGTTGTTGTTATAGAAAATGGCCTCAAGGCGGCAGCTTTATTCAGCCCCACATATTTTTTTCCTCTGTAATTTCTATGTTATTTTATTTTGAATAGAGATGAATTCTGAATTTATATGTGTTTCAGGTGTAGAGGAACTTGATTCATTAATGTATAGGGGTTTATCTCTTCTCTTTCAAGTTCTTTTTCCCATCTAGGGGATCACAGTGTGCTCAGTAAACTCCCATCAGCTATTCAGTCAGTAGGTCATTTTCGATCATCTATTTGGTACATATAAGTGTGTCTATGTCAATTCAAAGCTCTTAATTTAGTTCGCCTGTATCTAGAGACTGAGGGCTCCTGCAGAGGGCAAGAGGCACCCAGGAACATCATGGGGGCACACTGCCTGCCACATCCTCCCAGGTCCCTGAACCCCATCACAAGCCAGCCTTGGGATCCAAGCCTGCCCAGTCTCCAGAGATGTGATACCAGCCAAGGTAACCATGGGATGAAGGGAATAGAGTCAGCATATGTTTCTATCTTTATAGTGTTTATCCAGTTATTTGAATTTAAGAATATAGGTGAATTACAATGCATTGGGTGTTTTTTTTTTTAATTCAGAGCAGCTTGATTCACTCCTTGTTGTTCAGTCATGCATGTCCTACTCTTCGTGACCCCGTGGACTGCATCACGCCAGGCTTCCCTGCCCTTCACCATCTCCCAGAGTTTGCTCAAATTCATGTCCATTGAGTTGGTGATGCCATCCAACCATCTCATCCTCTGTCGCCCCCTTCTCCTGCCTTCAGTCTTTCCCAGCAACAGGGTCTTTTCTGATGAACTGGCTCTTCACATCAAAGTTTTGGAGCTTCAGTATCAGTCCTTCCAATGAATATTCAGGATTGATTTCCTTTAGGATGGACTGGTTTGATCTCCTTCCAGTCTAAGGGACTCTCAAAAGTCCTCTCCAACACCACAATTCAAAAGCATCAATATTTTGGCACTCAGCCTTCTTTATGGTCCAACTCTCACATCCATACGTGACCACTGGAAAAACCATAGCTTTGACTATATGGACCTTTGTCAGTAAAGTAATGTCTCTGCTATTTAGTATGGTATCTAGGTTTGTCATAGCATTTCTTCCAAAGAGCAAGAGTATTTTAATTTCATGGCTGTGTCACCATCCAAAATCATGCAGTGATTTTGGGGCCCAAGAAAATAAAGTCTGTCACTGTTTCCATTGTTTCCATCTATTTGCCACTAAGTGGTGAAACCAGATGCCATGATCTTAGTTTTTTGAAAGTTGATTTTTAAACCAGCTTTATCAGTGTCCTCTTTCACCTTCATCAAGAGCCTCTGTAGTTCCTCTTCACTTTCTGCCATTAGGGTGGTATCATCTGCATATTGTCGTTGATATTTCTCCGGGCAAATTGATTCTAGCTCATGCTTCTTCCAGCCCAGCATTTCACATGATGTACTCTGCATATAAGTTAAATAAGCAGGGTGACAATATACAGTCTGTTGTTCCATGTCTGGTTCTAACTGTTGCTTCTTGACCTGCATACAGGTTTCTCAGGATGCAGGTAAGGTGGTCTGGTATTTCCATCTCTTTAAGAATTTTCCACAGTTAGTTGTGATCCACACAGTCAAAGGTTAGTGTAGTCAATGAAGCAGAAGTAGATGTTTCCCTGGAATTCTCTTGCTTTTCCTATGATCCAACAAATGTTGCAATTTGATCTCTGTTTTATCTGTCTTTCTAAATCCTGCTTGAACATTTGGAAGTTCTCCATTAATGTACTGTTGAAGTGTGTCTTGGGAACTTTTGAGAATTACTTCTGCTAGTGTGTGAAATAAGTGCAGTTGTGCGGTAGTTTGAACATTCTTTGGTGTTGCCCTTCTTTGGAATTGGAATGAAAACTGACCTTTTCCAGTCCTATGGCCACTGCTGAGTTTTCCAAATTTGCTTTCACATTGAGTGCAGCACTTTCACACCATCATCTTTTAGGATTTGAAATAACTCAGCTGTATCCCACCAGGCTCCTCTGTCCCTAGGATTCTCCAGGCAAGAATACTGGAGTGGGTTGCCATTTCCTTCTCCAATGCATGAAAGTGAAAAGTGAAAGTGAAGTCGCTCAGTCGTGTCCTACTGTTCGCGACTCTATGGACCGAAGCCTAACAGGCTCTTCCGTCCATGGGATTTTCCAGGCAAGAGTACTGGAGTGGGTTGCCATCGCCTTCTCCTTCTCCGTTAGCAGCAGCAGCAGCAGGAAGCAATCCCGACAACATGTAGTTACAGAAACTGTCCACAAGGAGGCAGCACTTACTCATGCTCAACTGTGATTCCACATGTAACCAGAGCCTTGGGGAAAGTCCGCTTCCTGGGTTCGGAATTAGAGTGGAATATTCCTGAGCAAACACCCGCGGGTTTAGGTGTCAGTATTTCTTCCCCCAAAGCTCCACCCCTCGCCCAGACTCATCCAGGCCTGCGGCACGGCTCCCTGCTGAGGGGCCAAGCAGGCTGCACTCTCAGGAAGGAGGCTTCAGCTGGGGACGCCAGCACCAGGGGACCTGGATACTTGGTGACTTCGCCTTGGTCCCCAGGCCTGAGGGTCAGGCCACCATCTTTTGGGTGCACTCTGAATTCTGGTCACAGCCAGGGAAAACCAGGCAAAACAGGTTTAAGAGGTGTCTCAATGAAGGGCACTCTGCTGGCCCTAGTCCAGCCATGGGACTCAACACCACCCAGGTTCCAGGGATTGGATACTATCCCAAATTATGGCGGTCAGTGGGAGTAAACTAGGCTTCACTTCTCATTCCTGTTCTTTTCTTTACTCTCATGCCGATGCTGTTTTGAAGTATAGCTGATTTTCCTTTTGTGCTTGTCCTCAGTGTATAACGGGCTGATTCGGTTATGACATACACCTACGCATATTTGTACTTTTTTGGATTCTTTTGCCATAGAGGTTATTGAACAAGGTCGAGTAAAGTTCTCAGTGCTGAACATCAGATCCCTGTGGGACATTTATTAGAGGTATAGATGTTTTGTACATGTGCAAGGAACCAAGGAAGGAAAGAGTCCTTGTGGATTATCTGTTACAGCTACAGATTTCTATGTATATGTTAGAAATATTTCGGCATATATGTGTATGATAGGAAGGAAAGAAGGAAATAAACCTTGTAGATTACCTAACACAAATACATATTTCTGTGGGTATGTTAGAGATACAGAATTTAGTGACTATGTAGAAGGAAAGAAGGAGGGAGATAGTTTTTCCAGATTATCTATTACAACTACAGATTTCTGTCTGTATGTTAGTACTGACCTCCTGATTCATCTGTGGACCTTTTCTTTTTCCTTTTTTTGGAATTCTTTGTTTGTGTTTGAATCTCAGAGTCTCTTTTTATATTGTAAAATATTTCCTGTAGATCTTTCTTTTTTTTTAATTTTACCTAGAAGGGACATCATCTGCTATTTTCTTCCTTTGTTGCTGACTTTGCTTAGTTTATGATCCTCCAAGGTTCCTCCTTGGGAAAACCATTGGCATAGTTTCATGGGATTTTTCAAGTCTGAGTAATAGCCCATTGTATATGTACCATGTTTCTTCAGATTTAATCTTTTTTCAATGGAACATATCTTTGGTCTGTGTCTTGGCTATTGGAAGTAGCCCTGCAGTGAATGTTGGGGTGCGTGTGTCATTTGAATGATGGTTTTTCATAATATAGGCCCCGGTGTGGATATTAAAATCCTAGGCTTAGCTCTCTTGAAATTTTTCATTGTTGCCTGTGGAGGCTGTTTTTTCTAGAGCCTGTTTGCCAATGTCCATTCCTATGGAATGTGAAGTGGGATTCCATCATCTCTCAGCTCTCTCCCCCATTTACTGTTTGCATACAGTTAGGACAACCATTCTCTCAGATGGAATTTGATTATTTGTTGTCATTTTGATTGGTATTCCTCCTGTAATAAATAGGGATGTTGAGTATCTTGTTCCATGACCATTTGCTGTTTTCCCCCCCCCCTTTTTTTTTTTTTTTTTTGCTTAACGGGTGTGAGGAAAATTTACCTGTCACAATTGGATTCTTGAGCATCAGTTGTGTTTGGAATTTATGTCTCCAGTACCTACTGTAGGACCTTTTCTAAGGGCAGTTATCATTAAAAGCCCCTCGCTCTTGGTAAATTGGAGATGCCAGTAAGCACCTGTGGTCAAGTTGTAGTTATAGAAAATGTCCACAAGGTGGCAGTACTTCATGTCCAACACTGGTTCCATGTGCAACCAGAGCCTTCAGGGAAGACGGCTTCCTGGATGGTGAATTAGAGTGGAAGGTGTCTGAGCAAACACCCAAGGGCCTGTGTCTCACTACTTCTTCCCCTGAAGCTTCAGCCATCACCTCCAGACTCATGCCTACCTGGGGCTACCTACCTACCTGCTGAGATGCTTAGGAGGCTGCACTCTAAGGAAGGAGGCTTGAAGTGGGGACCCCAGCACCAGTAGACCTGGAGTCTATGTTTGAGGCCAGATGGTCGACCATCCTTGGGTTATACTAGGGACTCTGGTCCCAGTCAGAGCAAATCAGGCAGTACTCAGTTAAGGACACCCTGCCCAGCTGTCTGACCCCATTCCAGAGCAATCATGTGTTCCAGGGCTGCTCAGACACCAGGGATGGGAGAGCAGCCCAAGTCAGGGAGATGGTAGGAAATTAACTAGGCATTGATTTTCTTTTCTTTAATTGAATGCCAATGCAATATGGGAATATAGTTGATTTGTGATTTTTGCTTGTCATCAGTATACAACCACCTGATTCTGTTATGACATATGATTATATACAGCATATCTGTTCTCTTTTGGATTGTTTTGCCTTAGAGGTTATTGCAGAATTTCAAGCAAAGTTCCCTGTGCTGCACATCAGATGTTTGTGGAGCATCTGTTAGATATAGAAATTTCTGTGTAAATGTGGAAAGAATGAAGGAAGGAGATAATCCTTGCAAATTGTCTATTAACAGATATAGATTTCTTTGTATATGTTAGAGATGCAGATTTTGTGTTTATGTGGGAGGGAGGAGCAAGGAAGGAGATACTCCTTATGGATTATCTATTGAAGATACTGGTTTATATGCATATGAGGAAGGAAGGAAATAATCCTTGTGGATTTTCTATTACAGATACAGATTTCTATGTATACATTAGAGATACAGATTTCTTTGTATATGTGGAAGGAAGGAAGGTAGGAAATACTCCTTGTGGATTATTTATTACAGATACATATTCTTGTGTATATGTTAGCCCCGAATTTCTAATTCATGCCTGGCCCTTCACTTTTTTGAGGGGGAGGGGGACTTTGTGTTTGAGTTCTCAGAGTCTCTTTTTGTGTTGTAAGTTAGTTCCCTTGCATCTCTTTTTTCATCTTGCATAGAAGGGAGATAGTGTACTATTGTCTTTCCTTGACTGGTTGACTTGGTTAGTGTAAGATTCTTCAAGGTCCATCCCTGTGGCAACCAGGGGCATAGTTTCGTAATTTCAGTGGCAGTTTTTCATAGTCCATTTTATACATGTACTGCATCTTCTTTAATCTGTCAGTGGACATTTCTCTGGGTCTGTGTTTTGCTGTTGTAAGTAGGGCTGCAGTGAATGTTGGGGTGCTTGTGTCTTTTTGAATAGTGGTTTTTCAGATATAAGCCCACGTGGGGGTATGTCAGATTCTAGGCTTAGTTTTTCTGAAGATCTTTTCCTAACATGCAGGGGCTGTACTTTCTAGGGCTGTTGGCAATCTGCATTCCCACTGACTGTGTCAGGTAGGTTCCATCACTACTCACCTCTCTCCCCCATATGTATTGTTGCAGACTTGTAAGGATAGCCATTCTGATTGGTTGGATTTGATTTCTTGTTGTCATTTTCATTGGCATTTACCCTGTAATAATTAGGGATGCTGAGCATATTGTCCTGTGGCAGTTTGGGTTTTTTTTCCTTAAGGGTGTGAGGAGAATTTACCTTTTGCCATTAGCTTCTTGAAAGTTGGTTGTGTTTGTAATTTATTTCTGGAATATCTGCTTCAGGACCTTTCCTGAGGGTAAGTGTGTCTGTGTGCTAAGTCGCTTCAGTTGTGTCCAACTCTTTGTGACCCTATGGACCATAGCCCACCAGACTATTCTGTCCATGGGATTTTCCAGGCAAGAATACTGGAGTGGGTTGCCATGCCCTCCTCCAAGGGACCTTCCTGACCCATGAATTGAACCAGTGTCTTTATGTCTCCTGCATTGGCAGGCAGTTCTTTACCACTAGTGCCACCTGGGAACCCCTAGTAGAGTTTTTAAAAGTCATTAACAATTCACCTAGTCATACAGAAACAGGTTAAGCTGTATCACCAGGGCAAACTGTTAAACTCCAGTGGTCACACTGAGGCCTGAGATGTGGGAAGTGTCAGTAGACACGGTGGTCTCACTGTGTGCCCCCTTGGCTGTGACTGTATTTGCTCAAGGAACAGCTTTTATTGGATGGTGGGACTTGGCCCCACCACAAGCCTTCCCTTTGAAGGGAGCAGTGCACATCTTTAAAACGGCTCAAAGATGCAAAACTGAGCACATCGCCTTGAGTAACATGATAACGCATGTCCCTGTAGTTAGACTAAGAAGAAAGGGAATAACTAAATAGTTCATAAATCCTTATCTGTGAAAAAACTGTCAAGTAGGTGTATCAAACCTAATTTATTTTTTACACATCTGATAATTAAAGAATCATCCTATAATGCTCCTCATTGTTAATTATTTGAGAAATTCAAATCAAAACTTCAATGATGTACCACCTCAAACTGATCAGAAAGGCCATCACCTAAAAATCTCCAAATAACAAGTGTTGCAGAGGGTGTGGAGAAAGGGAACTCTCTTACACTGTTGGTGGGAATGTAAATTGATGCAGTCACTGTAGAGAACAGTATGGAGGTTCCACAAAAAACTAAAAATAGAGTTAACATATGATCCAGCAGTCCCACTTCTAGCCAAACATCCAGAAAAAGCTATAATTCAAAAAGATACACGAAGTGTGTGCATACCAGCTGCGGATCTGACAGGAAACCTTACTCTCACATCTGACATATCAGATCTGTTTTCACACACTGTCCGCTGTATTTAGACTCTCTGTTCATACTCCATGTAACCACATACTGTCATAATTAAATCCAGTTTGAAGTTTAGCCTTGTTTTTAGGATGTGGCTTCTCTCCAGCAGCATAGGAACATTCCCTTTTCTCCAAGTCCTGTTTCCCTAAAGCGACATTTCAAACCTCAAAAATTGTTGATATTAATACCAATTTCATTCTAGCTCAGTTTGAATAGAGAAGCAAAAAAATCAGTGGGCCTGTGTTTTCTGTTTTCTTTATGGAGAAAAATGAAACAGAAGAAAAAGTACCTGCAGCTCATGTGCTCTTTGAGTCATTAAGCTTTTGCAGGAATTTTATTTTCAAATGTGACCTTTTATTCATATAATAACAACAGAATTAGAAAAAAATAATTTGAAATGATGGCTTGCTTCTACCTAGAAAATCTAAATCAAAGGAACCAATGGAAACTGTAAAATCAGGGTTCCAAGCCTTTAGGTTTGCAAATAACTAGTACACTTGGAATTAAAACAGTACATTTTTATTCTGATAAAGAATGTACTTTTCCAAAAGGCTTCCAATGTGGCTGCCTCCTGCTGGAAACTTGGGATGCTGGAATCAGACCACTTCCTGTCTGTCTTTACAGGACACTGGGCTGCACTCTAAGAAATTCCTGGGTCTCCCCTGGATTCTTACCATCATGTGACCAGAGAAATTGGTAACATTTTTGTTTTGCCTGTTGGAAGTTTAATGACATAGATTCTTTCAGTTTCTTGAGGTGCGTGAATTGCGGAGCCCAGTGATGATTTCTTCTTCAAGAAATGTACATCCGAGTTCCTACATGAGGATGAGCCCCCGTTCAACGATGAGAGACCCTGCATGTGTGTGACCTCTGCCTCCCGGGAGACCAGCCCTAGACTAGTCTGAACCTGACCAAGTTCCATCTACATTGTAGATTTAGACATCTCTAAGTCCTGTCTACATTGATGATGTTTAGTTGAGACAATGCACTTTTTACAATGAGAACACTTAGACCTGACCTTGTACTCTCTGCACTAGGACATGGAGCCCTGGGTAGAGACCTGGCCTGGTCTCTGTCCTGGAAAACCCCACGCCTGCATCTGAATGTCAGTGCTCAGATGTCTGGGCTCTGGAGCTAAGGTGGGCTTCTCTGGGTAACTCTGCTCTGCTCTGAGTGGGGTTCCATGGCCCCCCCAGGGGTCAGTGCTGTGGTAGGGTTTGTACTCTGTCCCCCTGCCAGGTTCACCTTCCCTGGCGCTCCTGGAGACCCCTCAGGTGGGCTACCTGGTAATCATTCCAATTTTCCAGCACATTCAGGTTGAGTAGGGAGGCAGGTTCACCTGGTGAATCGGTTCCAGGGCACAGGGATCGGGCAAAAGGTCAATGGGCAGCAGGTGAGGTTGCTGCTGTGGTCTCGTGGCTGACTCTCCTCAGAATGCAGCAGAGCTGCCCCTCATCTTGCAGCCCAGCTCTCCTGTCTTCTCAGCACCTCAGCGGGACAAGACAGACAGAGCCTGCCAGAACCGAGGTAGTGGGTTCACCTCTAGCATGAGCTTTCAAAGCAGCAAAAAAATCACACAGAACCACAGTGAAAACAGGAGGGGCCTGACTTCTCAGGGACAACTGAGGGGAGAAGAGACGATCCCTATGCTTCTTTCTAGGGTGCCCGGGAGTCCCAGGGACCAGGCTTGTTTACACATGAGGGGCCCGCTGACCACAGCCGTGGTGTCCTGACCAAGGGGCTGTGTGACTCCAGGTCAGGATGGGGTTGGGGGGTGGGTCTGGGCACTGTGTGAGACTCACCCCATCTGCATGAGTCAGTATCACCTGTATGGGGAGACCACAAACAAAACTAAAAAAAAGGGAAGAATACACGAGAGCTTCACTGGTGTTTAGGAATTCACGCTTTACGGTGTTCACTTTATACAGGCCTGTGCCTGCCTGCCTCTTTACCCCCGCAAGGTTCACCCTCCCCAGGGCTCCTGGAGATGCCTCAGGTGTCTACCTGGTAATTACTCCAATTCACCAGCACGAGCATGGTGGGAAGGGAGGCAGGTTCACTGGTGAATTGATTGCAGGGCACACGGATCAGGCAAAAAGCTGAAGGGCAGCAGGCGAGGTTGCTGCTCCTTCCAGGTTATCTGCTTCCAGCCGACCGTCCCTACTCAGCAGAGAGCAGACCTGCTCCTCGTCTCCCAGCCCTGCGTCTGGCATGTTTTCTCAACACCTCAGTGGAACAAGAAAGGACCAAGCCTGCCAGAACCAAGGTAGTGTGTTCAACATTAGCATGACAGCTGTAAAAAGTTATTCACACAGAACCAAAGGGTAAAGAGGAGGACTTCTCTGGGACAAGTGTGGGGAGAGGAGACCGACCCTACACTTCTTTCTACCATGCCAAGAGGTTACAGGAAGCCACTTGTTTTCACTTTAGGGGCCCAAGCAGCAGAGACACCATGTCCTAAGCAAGGGTCATGAGACCCCAGGTGCTGGGTCTGGGGATTGTGTGGGTCTCACCCCATCCACAAGGGTCAGGAATCTGTACCTGGAAACCCCATATCTGCTCTTTGCCTGCAGTGTGTCTTGTCCCCTCAGAAATTCCCAGCGTCTGAATTGAGGGTGTTGCCCTGATTAACCTGGTCCTTTTTCTTCTCTTCACCTTGTCGCATTCACTTTAGGTCAGGCACCTTTGAGTGGGTTGCTGCTCTGTGTTCTGCAGAAAGAAGACCTTTGGAGGTGTCATATTAATATCATAGCAGATCATGTCTAATTCATGTCTAAACCACTGTCTGGTTTCCCGTTCACCAAGCTCAGGTAATTTAATTTGTAGTTTAATTTTTATTTTAGAGTGGGGTAGAGTTGATTTCCATTGTTTCATTGGTTTTAGGTGTACAGGAATTTGATTCAATTTTACATAGACATATATCTTTTTTTCATTTTATTTCTCATATAGGTTATTACAGTTTGCTCAGTAGGGTTCACTGTTCTAGTCAGTAGATTCTATTTGATTATCAGTTTGATAGCTATTAGTGTGTATATTTTAATCTGAACTTCTTAATATCCCTCCCTTATAACTTTCTTTTGATAATCATAATTTGGTTTTCTCAATCTGCAAGTCCGTTTCTGTTTTGTAAATGAGTTCACTGGTATGAATATATAGATTCTAATCGTGGCGTCTTACAGTATTTGTCTTTTTCTCTCTGACTTACCTCTCTTAGTATGCAAATTTCTCAATCCATCCATGCTGCTGCCAATATGATTATTTTTTCTGTTTTACAGCTAAGAAGTATTCCACTGTATAAATGCATCATGTACTCTTCATTTTTCTGTCAGTGGACATTTTGGTGGGTTCCATGGCTTGGCTACTGCAAATCGTGCTAGCCTGAAAATCGAGGAGCACGTGTCATTTCAAATGATGAATTTCTCCAGATCTAAGCCCGGGAGTGGGATTGCAGGGTCATATGATGCCTATACGTGTAGTGTTCAAGGAAACTCTTGCTGTTTTCCATAGTGGCTTCACCAGTTACATTCCCACCAAGATTGTAGGAGGATTCCCTTTTCTGTGCATCCTGTGCAGTATTTATTCTTTGTAGAGCTTTTCGATCATGGACATGGTGACCAGTGTGAGGTGACACTTCATTGTAATTTTGATTTGCATTGATTTAATAATTCTTGATGTGGAGTATCTTTCCTCGTGTTTTTATTATTTTACACTTTGTGAGTACAATTTACCTCTTGAATCTGGCTTGCTGAAACTGGGCCCTGTTTGAACTTTTCTGATGATTTACCCCAGGACACTTCATTTACAGCCCTGTTGGAGTTTTGACTATTAAGAGCATATTAGCACCTGTTTTCTGTGTATCTATTCATCTGTACCCCCTAATTGCTCTCTGCGCCCCATGCCCTCAACTTTCTTTTCTGGTAACCATAATTTTTTTAAGTCTCTGAGGCTGATTCTCTTTTATAAAAAGTTTATATCCATTTTTATATCCATGTTTAGATTCCACTTGAAATGATGTCCTATGATAGCTGTCTTTCACTGTCTCACTTCAGTTGGTATGATCATCTCAGATTTCTTCCCTGTAACTGGAAAAGGTATTATTTCATCTTTCTTTATTTCTGTATTAATTGCATTGTATATATGTACCCCATCTTCTGTATCCATTCATCTGTCCTTGTACATTTGCTTCCTTGTCATGCTGCCATGATTGTTGGGGTGCAGGTATGTTTTAAAATTTTTGTCTTCTTCTGGATCTATGCCTAGGTCTGGGATTGCTGGGTAACTTTGTACTTCTATTTTTAGTTTTTTAGAGAACCTCAATAATGTTCCCCCTGGTAGATATATCCATTTACATTCCCACCTATGTTGTCGGAGGGTTTTCTTTTCTCCACACCTTCTGCAGAATTTATTGTTGTAGAATTTTTGACATGCTCATTCTGATCGTTGTGAAGTGTTACCTCATTGGACCATTGATTTGCCTTTCTCTAAGAACTAATGATGCTGACAATCTTTTCTTGTACTTTATGGCCATCTCTATGCCTTCTCTGGAGAAATGTGCATTTAGATGTTTGGAAATTTTTATTGGATTGCTTGCTTGGTTTTTTATATTGAACTTAATGAGTTGTTCGTATGTATGGAGATAAATTCCCTGTGGGTATCTTCACTTGCTAGAATTTTTCCATTCCTGGTTGTCTTTTCCTTTCACTGATGGTTTCCTGTGCAAATGCTTTGAAGGTCTATTAGGTCCCATTTGTTTAGTTTTATTTGTCCTGATTCTAAGTGGTGGATCAAAAGAGAACTTGCTGCATTTTATGTCAAAGTGTGTGCTGCCTTTTTTCCTCAAGAGTTCCATTGTACTTGTCCTTTTGTTCAGACCTTTAATCTATTTGCAGTTTATTTTTGTGTATGGTGTTAGGGAGTCACCTAATTTCATTCTTTTCATGCTAAGGAACGGGCCTGGTGGCCTCCACAGTGGCTGCTCCCAATTTCCATTCCCAGTAGCAGTGTGGGAGGGTTCTCTTTTTCTCTGGACCCTCTGCAGCATTTATTGTTTGTAGCGTTTCTGCCTATGGCCACTCCCACCTGTGTGAGGTGATACCTCACTGAAGTTTTGGTTTGCATTTCCTCTCATATTTAGTGATGCTGACATCTTTTCATTGATTCTTTTAAACAATGTGAGTTAAACTTACTTATTCAAATTGACTTATTGAGTGCCTGCCCTATTTTGAATATTTTTCCAATGACCTTACTTAGAATATTTCTTTGAAAAGTGAAAGTGGCTCAGTCATGTCCGACTCTTTGTGACCCCATGGACTATACAGTCCATGGAAATCTCTAGGCCAGAATACTGGATTGGTAACCTTTCCCTTCTCCAGCGGATCTTCCCAACTCAGGGATCGAGCTCAGATCTCCCACATTGCAGGCAGACAGGCAGATTCTTTACCAGCTGAGCCACAAGAACATTTCTTTAGGACAGGTGATTTTTCACTTATAGCTCCTTAGGCCTTGTGAAAATATTAAGTGCCCATGAGCTTTGGCTTTAAAGTTCCTGGGGTACCCAGAGCCTTGAAGAAAGTCCTATTTCTAGATTGTCAGTTAGAATGGAATGTGCCAGAGGAAACACCCAAGGCTTATGTCCCATTCCTTCTTCCTTTCTTACCCCTGTTCCCTGGATAGATCCCAATTCCTGCAGCACCACTCTGGGGAGGGTGTTTTCATCCATAGATGGGGCAACCCTAAGGAAGGATGCTGGAGGTGGAACCCCAACACCAGGAGACATGGAGCCCATGGGGCTTTTCAAAGCTCTTCCAGCCCAGAGGCTACACATCCTTTGGGTGCAGTAGGCAAAGTTTCACTGTAGGAGGATCCTCCTGGATATGAAGGTTGTGGGCCCGTGTAGAGGGGAACAAGCTCGCCAGGACCATGGGGCAGGGCTCATTGGCTGGCACACCCTCCCCAGCTCCGTCAGCCCCGTGACCGTCCATCCTTGGGAACCAAGGCTGCCCAGGCTTCAGGGATGTGACCGCAGCCCACGTCACCAAGGCCTGAGGGGAACAGAGTCGGCATTCTCTTTTTGTAATTTGTATTTTGTATTAGTGTATAAGGGACTTAGAAAGTTGTAGGGTGTGTTTTTGTTTTAGTTTTGGGTGGACAGCGACATGATTCACTTATGCGTAGATGTGTACATGTCCTTTTTTGGTTTCTCTTCCCATTTACTTTATTATTCTGTGTTTAGTAGGGTTCCTCGTTGATTATTTCATAAAGAGTAGTGTGTGTGTGTTCATCTCCACCGGCTCATTTCTCACTGCCCACCACATTTCCCTTTTGGTGTCATTAAGGTGCTTTGCTATGTTGTAAGTCTGTTTCTGTTTGTGAAGTTCATTTGTATCCATTTTTAGAATCCACCTCCAAGAGCTATCATATGATATTTGTCTTCCCTTGTCTCACTTCACTTAGCATGATCCTCTCCTCTCCCTTCCTTGTTGCTGGACACGGCCTGATGTCACCCTCTTACGGCTGAGTAGTATTGCTCTGTGTGCACGTGTCCCATCTTGGTTATCCATTCATCCGTCCTTATCCACTTACGTTGCTTCCAAGTCTTGGCTGTTGTACATGAACATAGTGTGCACCTGTCTTTTAAAATAATGGTTTTCTCTGGATCTATGCCCACTAATGGAATTGTTGGGTCTTATAGTACTTCTGTTTACTTTTTAATGAACCATTTTTCTATCTCCTTTATAAATATTGACTTTATTCCCATCAACAGGTAGGAGGTTTCTTTTTTCGACATACCCTCTTCAGCATTTATTGTTGTAGATTTTTTGATGCTGACCATTCTGGCCTGTGTGAGGCGATACAACAGTATACTACTGACCCACAGTTCTCTAATACTTAGAGATGCTGAGCACCTTTTCATGTGCTTCCTGCCTGCCTCCATGTTTTCTTTGGAGAAATATCCATTTAAATCTTGTGCTCCTATTTGATTGGAGTTTTTTCTTTGATATTGAGGTGCACAAGCTGTTTGTTTTGGAGATAAATTCCTCATGGCTGTCTGTTTTGCAAATATTAGTTGCATTTTGAGGGTTGTCTTTGTTGTCTTTATGCCTTCCTCTGCTCTGCCATCATTTTTAAGGGGGAATTCAGTCCCAATTACTTTTGTTTTTCATGATTCTAACAGGTGAGTCAGAAGAGAACTTGCTGCATTTCATGTCAAAGCATGTTCTGCTTTTTTCCTCAATAGTTTTATGTTACCATCCTTTTATTTAGGTCTTTATTTGGAGCTGTTAGGGAGTATTCTAATTTGATTATCATTTCTTAACAAACCTGCACACCGTTCTCCATAGTGGCTGTTACTGGTTTACCTTTTCACTGACAGTCTGGGAAGGTTCCCTTTTTCCTACAATTTCTCCAGCATTTAGTGTTTCTCCAGTTTTGGACAATGGCCATTGTGAACCATGTGAGGAAATGCCTCATTGTGGTTTTGATCTGCGTTTCTCTAATAAATAGTGATTTGACATCTTTTCCTGTGATATTTTAGAACTTTAACAGCACTTTAACATAATCATTTTTTAGGATTTTAAATAGATTGGCTGGATTTCAATCATCTCCACTAGCTTTGTTCAATCCCTCAGTTGCTTCCAACTCTGCGACCCCACGGACTTCAGCACACCCAGCTTCCCTGTGCTTCACCATCTCCCAGAGGTTGTTCAAACTCCTGTCCATTGAGTTGGTGATGCTATCCATGTCCTCTGTCATCCCTTTCTCCTCTGCCTTCAATCTCTCCCAGCATCGGGGTCTATTCTAATGAGTCAGCTCTTTGCGGCAGGTGGCCAATTATTGGAGTTTCAGCTTCAGCAGTAGTCATTCCAATGAATATTCAGGATTGATTTCCTTTAGGACTGACTGGTTTGATCTACTTGGTTTCCAAGGGACTCTTAAGAGTCTTCTCCAACACCACAGTTCAAATGCATCAGTTCTTTGGTGCTCAGCCTTCTTTATGATCCAACTTTCACCTACATGACTACTGGAAAAAACATAGCTTTGACTATATGAACCTCATGCATTCATTTCAGTCGCTCAGTCGTGTCCGACCCTTCGCAACTCCATGAATCGCAGCACGCCAGGCCTCCCTATCCATCACCAACTCCCGGAGTCTACCCAAACCCATGTCCTCGAGTTGGTGATGCTATCCAGCCATCTCATCCTCTGTCGTCCCCTTCTCCTCCTGCCCCCAGTCGCTCCAGCATTAGGGTCTTTTCCAATGACTCAACTCTTCGCATGAGGTAGCCAAAGTATTGGAGTTTCACCTTCAACATCAGTCCTTCCAATGAACACCCAGGACTGATCTCCTTTAGGATGGACCAATTGGATCTCCTTGCAGTCCAAGGGACTCTCAAGAGTCTTCTCCAACACCACAGTTCAAAAGCAGCAATTATTCAGTGCTCAGCTTTCTTCACCGTCCAACTCTCACATCCATACATGACTATTGGAAAAACCATAGCCTTGACTAGACAGACCTTTGTTCGCAAAGTAATGTCTCTGCTTTTCAATATGCTATCTAGGTTGGCCATAACTTTCCTTCCAAGGAGTAAGCACCTTTTAATTTCATGGCTACACTCACCATCTGCAGTGATTTCAGAGCCCCCCAAAATAAAGTCTGACACTGTTTCCAATGTTTCCCCATCTATTTGCCGTGAAGTGATGGGACCAGATGCCATGATATTAGTTTTCTGAATGTTGAGCTTTAAGCCAACTTTTTCACTCTCCTCTTTCACTTTCATCAAGAGGGTTTTTAGTTCCTCTTCACTTTCTGCCATAAGAGTGGTGTCATCTGCATATCTGAGGTTATTGATATTTCTCCCAGCAATCTTGATTCCAGCTTGTGCTTCTTCCAGCCCAGCATTTCTCATGATGCATATAAGTTAAATAAGCAGGGTGACAATATACAGCCTTGACGTACTCCTTTTCCTATTTGGAACCAATCTGTTGTTCCATGTCCAGTTCTAACTGTTGCTTCCTGACCTGCATACAGGTTTCTCAAGAGACAGGTCAGATGGTCTGGTATTCTCATCTCTTTCAGAATTTTCCACAGTTTATTGTGATCCACATAGTCAAAAGCTTTGGCATAGTCAATAAAGCAGAAATAGATGTTTTTCTGGAACGCTCTTGCTTTTTTGATGATCCAGCTGATGTTGGCAATTTGATCTCTGGTTCCTCTGCCTTTTCTAAACCCAGCTTGAACATCTGGAAGTTCACGGTTCACGTATTGCTGAAGTCTGGCTTGGAGAATTTTGAGCATTACTAGTGTGTGAGATGAGTGCAGTTGTGCAGTAGTTTGAGCATTGTTTGGCATTGCCTTTCTTTGGAATTAGAATGAAAACTGACCTTTTCCAGTCCTGTGGCCATTGCTGAGTTTTCCAAATTTGCTAGCATATTGAGTGCAGCACTTTCACAGCATCATCTTTTAGGGTTTGAAACAGCTCAACTGGAATTTCATCACCTCCACTATATTTGTTCATAGTGATGCTTCCTAAGATCCACTTGACTTCACATCCCAGGATGTCTGGCTCTAGATGAGTGATCACGTCGTCATGATTATCTAGGTCATGAAGATCTTTTTTGTATAGTTCTTCTGTGTATTCTTGCCACCTCTTCTTAATATCTTCTGCTTCTGTTAGGTCCTTACCATTTCTCTCCTTTATCGTGCCTATCTTTGCATGAAACTTTCCCTTGGTATCTCTAATTTTCTTGAAGAGATCTCTAGTCTTTTCCATTCTATTATTTTCCTCTATTTCTTTGCATTGATTGTTGAGGAAGTCTTTCTTATTTCTCCTCCCTATACTTTGGAACTCTCTGTTCAAATGGGTATATCTGTCCTTTTCTCCTTTGCCTTTTGCTTCTCTTCTATTCACAGCTATTTGTAAGACCTCCTCAGACAACCATTTTGCCTTTTTGCATTTCTTTTTCTTGGGGATGGTCTTGATCACTGCCTCTTGTACAATGTCATGAACCTCTCCCTCCATAGTTCTTCAGGCACTCTATCAGATCTAATCCCTTAAATCTATTTGTCACTTAGACTATATGGTCATAAGGAATTTGATTTAGGTCATACTTGAATGATCTAGTGGTTTTCCCTACTTTCTTCAGTTTAAGTCTGAATTTGGCAATAAGGAGTTCATGATCTGAGCTATAATCAGTTCCTGGTCTTGTTTCTGCTGACTGTATAGAGCTTCTCCATCTTTGGCTGCAAAGAATATAATCAATCTGATTTCGGTGTTGACCATCTGGTGATGTCCATGTGTAGAGTCTTCTCTTGTGTTGTTGGAAGAGGGTATTTGCTATGACCAGTGCATTCTCTTGGGAAAACTCTGTTAGCCCACTTTGTTTTGTATTCCAAAGCCAAATTTGCCTATTACTCCAGGTATCTCTTGACACCCTATTTTCGCATTCCAGTCCACTATAATAAAAAGGACATCTTTTTTGGGTGCTAGTTCTAGAACGTCTTCTAGGTCTTCATAGAACTGTTCAGCTTCAGCTTCTTCAGCATTACTGGCCGGGGCATAGACTTGGATTACTGTGATACTGAATTGTTTGCCTTGGAAACAGAGATCATCCTGTCAATTTTGAGATTGTACCCAAGTACTGGATTTCAGACTCTTTTGATGACTATGAGGGCTCCTCCATTTCTTCTAAGGGATTGTTGACCACAATAGTAGATATAATGGTCATCTGAGTTAAATTCATCCATTCCAGTCCACTTTAGTTCACTGATTCCTAAAATGTCGATGTTTACTGTTGCCATCTCCTGTTTGACCACTTCCAGTTTGCCTTGATTCATGGACCTAACATTCCAGGTTCCTGTGCAATAGTGTTCTTTATAGCATCAGACTTTATTTCCATCACCAGTCACATCCACAGCTGGGTGTTGTTTTTGCTTTGGCTCTGTCTCTTCATTCTTTCTGAAGTTATTTCTCCACTGATCTCCAGTAGCATATTGGGCACCTACTGAACTGGGAAGTTCATCTTTCAGTGTCCTTTTTGCCTTTTCATGCTGTTCCTGAGGTTCTCAAGGCAAGAATTCTGAAGTGATTTGCCATTCCCTTCTCCAGTGGACCACGTTTTGTCAGAACTCTCCACCATGACCTGTCCATCTTGGGTGGCCCTACACGACATGGTTCATAGTTTTGTTGAGTTAGACAAGGCTGTGGTCCATGTGATGAGTTTGGTTAGCTTTCTGTGATTGTGGTTTTCATTCTGTCTGCCCTCTGATGGCTAAGAATAAGAGGCTTATGGAAGCACCCTGATGGGTGAGACTGCCTGAAGGGGAAACTGGGTCTTGTTCTGATGGGCAGGGCCATGCTCAGTAAATCTTTAATCCAATTTTCTTTTGAAGGGTGGAGCTGTGTTCCTTCCCTTTTGTTTGACCTGAGGCCAAACTGTGGTGGAGGTAATGAAGATAATAGCCACCTCCTTCAAAATGCCCCATGCATGCACTGCAGCAGTCAGTGCCCCCGACCCTGCAGCGGGCTCCACCAGAGACTCCTGGACACTCACGGGCAAGTCTGGGTCAGTCTCTTGTGGGATCACTGCTCCCATCTCCTGGGTTCTGGTGTGCACAAGGTTCTGTTTGTGCCCTCCAAGAGTTTGTTTCCCTCATCCTGCCTAAGTTCTGGCGCCTCTATGGTGGGGTTAAATGGTGACCTCCTTCCAGAGGGTTTATGCCACACCCAGGTCTGCTGCACCCAGAGCCCCTGCCCCTGCGGCAGGCCACTGCTGACCCGTACCTTCGCAGGAGACACTCAGACACAGTGTCTGTGGGGTCTCTGTGGGGTCTCTGGGTCCTGGTGCACACGTTTGCTTGAGCCCTCTGAGCATGTCTGGCAGATAAGGGGTTTGATTCTAAGTGCGATTTCACCCCTCCTGCTGTCTTCCTGGGGCTTCTCCTTTGCTCTTGGACATGGGGTACCTGTTTTTGGTGGGATCCAGCATTCTCCAATCAACAGTTGTTCAGCAGCAAGTTGTAGTTTTGGAGTTCTCACAGGAGAAGATGAGCACACACCCTTTCACTCTGCCATCTCACGCCACTCGGTCAGGCCCACACTAGTCTAGGGCTGCTCTCCCAGGAGGCACAGGTCACACTCATGCAGGGTCTTTCACCGTTGGACAGGAGGCTCATCCTTGTGTGGGAACAAGAATGTACATTTCTTGAAGAAATCGTCACTGGGCTCCACACTTCACCCACATCAGGAAACTCAAAGAATCTGTGTCATTACACATTTCAACAGGCAAAACAACAGTGTTACCACACTTCACCCACATCAGGAAACTCAAAGAATCTGTGTCATTACACATTTCAACAGGCAAAACAACAGTGTTACCAATTTCTCTGGGCACATGATAGTCAGGATCCAGGGGAGATCCAGGAATTTCTCAAAGTGCAGTCCAGTGTCCTATAAAGACAGACAGGAAGTGGCCTGATTCCAGCATCCCAGGCTTCCAGCAGGAGGTGACCATCCTGGAAATATTCTTTAGGAGTATAAAAATATATTGTTGAAATTGCAAGCATACTAGTTGTTATTTGCAAACCTAAAATATTCTTAAAATCTTGGCACCCTGATTCTTTGAAGTTTCCATTATTTCCTTTGGTTCAGATTCTCTAGGTAGAAGCAAGCCATCATTTCAAGTTACTTTCGTCTAATTCTGTTATTTGATATTATATAAATGAAGAGTCACACTTAAAATTCCTGCCAACAATTAGTGACTCAAAGAGCACATGAGCTGCAGGTACTTTTTCTTCTGTTTCATTTTTCTCCATGAAGAAAACAGAAAACATAGGCCCCCTGAGTTTTTGCTTCTCTGTTCAAACTGAGCTAGAATGAAACTGATATTCATACCAACAGGTAACATTTTGGAGGTCTGAAGTGTCATACTAGGGTAATGGCCTGGAGAAAAGGGAATACTCCTATACTGCTCGAGGGAAAGCACATCCTAAAAATAAAGCTAAAACTCAAATAGGACTTAATTATGACAGTATGTGATTACGTAGAGTATGAACCAAAAGTCTACATTTAGCAGGCAATATGTGAAGACAAATCTGATATCTCAGCTGTGAGAGTAAAGGTTTCCTGTCAGATATGCAGCTGGTATGCACAAATTCTTTTAGAATATTGCATGTATCTTTTCAAATTATAGCTTTGTCTGGATGTCTGGCTAGGAGTGGGATTGCTGGATCATATGGTGCCTGCAGCCGTGACATTAAAAGACGCTTGCTCCTTGGAAGGAAAGTTATGGCCAACCTAGAGAGCATATTAAAAAGCAGAGACATTACTTTGCCAACAAAGGTCCATCTAGTCAAGGCTATGGTTTTTCCAGTAGTCATGTATGTGAGAGTTAGACCATAAAGAAGACTGAGCACTGAAGAATTGATGCTTTTGAACTGTGGTGTAGAAGACTCTTGAGAATCCCTTGGACTGTAAGGGGTTCAAATGAGTCAATCCTAAAGGAAATCAGTCCTGAATATTCATTGGAAGGACTGATACAGAAGCTGAAACTCCAATACTCTGGCCACCTGATGCAAAGAACAGACTCATTCCCTGATGCTGGGAAAGACTGAGGGCAGGAGGAGAAGGGGATGACAGAGGATGGGTTGGTTGGATGGCATCACTGACTCAATGGACGTGAGTTTGAGCAAGCTCCAGGAGTTGGTGATGGACAAGGAAGCCTGGTGTGCTGCAGTCCACGGGGTCGCAAAGAGTCAGACACAACTGAGAGACTAACACACACACACACACATCTTTGAGCAGTTTTAGAGACCTGCGTGTTCCCTATAAAGGGAAGGCTTGTGTTGGGAACCAAGCTCTCCTTCCCAATAAAAGATGTTCTTGAGCAAATTCAGTCACTGACCAGGGGGCACATGGTGAGACCACCATGTCAGCTGACATTTCCCACAGCTCAGGCTTCAGATTGACCATTCCATTTGAGGTGTAACAGTTTGCCCAGGTAATACAGCTTGACCTCTTTCTGTATGACTAGGTGAGTTGTTAATGACATTTTAGGATTCTGTAGGATTAACAGCCCTCTAATAGCAAAATACAGATTAACAGCCCTCTAATAGCAAAATATGTTTTAAAATTACACCAGGATATGGGGGTTACACATGAGCCTAAGGGAGTTTTTCATCAAAATTATTTTCTTGATGGAATCTCTATTTTTAAAAAATTTTCCATTTTTATTTTGCCAATTTTTTGATTACTTTGTGTAGTCATCAAAAATATTTTTAAGTTGAAGTACAGTTTATTTACAATACTATACTAGTTTTGGGTGTACAACAATCATTTTTATGGATTATACTCCATTTAAAGTTATTATAGCGTATATTTCCTTGTGATGTATAATATATCCCTATAGCTCACTGACTTTACACATAGCAGTTTCTATCTCTATCAGTTATCTTGCTCCTCCCCTTCCCTCTCCCCACTGGCAACCACTAATTCTCTTTATCTGTGAGTCTGTTTCTGTTTCATGGATAAGTTCATTGGTGTCATATTTTAGATTTCACATAGAAGTGGCTATATATGGCATTTCTCTTTGTCTTTCTGACATACATCACTTACTATGATAATGCCTAGGGTTATGTTGCTGAAAACCCATTATTTTAATCTATTTTATAGCTGAATAATATTCAGTATGTATCTCCTATGGGAAAACCTAGGTATATATTTCATATATAAAAATACAGGTATGTATTTCATATATGAATACCTAAATATATATTTCATGTATGAAAACCTAGGAAAACTAGGTATATATTTCATATATGAAAATATAAGTATATATATTTGCAGAGTAGCATCTGTTGCTATTGTCCTTTAACCAAAAAAATTAACATTTTACTATAACTTACAATGAACTTATACTAATTCTTACAACTTGGGCTGGGTAAAATGGGTTTCTCCATAACTTCAAGGCCAATAGTTCTCAAACTTTGGTGTGCTTCAGTGCCTCAGAATCACCTGGAGGGTCTATGAACCCAAATTGTCAGACTGCAGTTCCAGTTTCTGATTTGGTAGATTTGCAAATACCAGCCTTGGTACCATCATGAAAATTACTATGTCTTTTGAGTAATGCTTTTAGAGACTGCAGATAACCCTTCTAATTCAAGTATATTGTCTTACATCTTAATAAATACCAAAGTCTTAATTTGAAACTAGAAGGTTGCTAACTGATTTCCATTTATAGGGCATTGTGAACTGAAATCAGTATGTAGACATCAAAAATAATGAAAAATGTATTGTCAGAGAACATTGACAGAAATTTTAAGTTAAAAACAAAAAATTTATCCTGTAATTAGATTCACTGGCTACACCTGACTGATATATTCTTTGTAAAACAAAAATTAAGAGGAAAACTACTTTATATGATTGTTTAAAGTTCTTATCAAAATTATTGTCCTAATGGAATCTTCAATTTTTAAAAATCTTCCACTTTTATTTTTCTATTTTGCTGAGTAATATTCTATATATATTTTATATATGAAAATAGAGGTATATGTTTCATATATGGCAACATAGATATACATGTCATATGAAAATATTGGTATATGTCTCTTACATGACAATATAGGTACATAGCTCATGAAAATAGAGGTATATATTTTTATATCATAAAATTTAAAGCTTTCATAAAATTAAAAACTTTCATAAATTAAAAAATTTCAAACAAAGCCTCTCATTACATGGCTCACAACAAACTGTGGAAAATTCTTAAAGAGGTGGGAATACTAGACCACCATACCAGCCTCCTGAAAAACCTGGATGCAAGTCAAGAAGCAACAGTTAGAACCAGACATAGAGCAATTAACTGGTTCCAGTTGGGAAAGGAGTATGTCGAGGCTGTATATTGTCACCCTTCTTATTTAACTTACATGAAGTGTTGTTGTTGCTCAGTCACCCAATCGTGTTTGACTCTTTGTGACCCCATGGACTGCAGCAAGCCAGGCCTCCCTGTCCCTCACCATCTCCCAGAGTTTGACCAAGTTCGTGTTCATTGCATTGGTGATGCCATCCAGGCATCTCATCCTCTGATGCCCTCTTCTCCTTTTACCCTCAATCTTTCCCAGCATCAGGGACTTTTCCAATGAGGCATCTGTTTGCATCAGATGACCAAAATACTGGAGCTTCAGCATCAGCCCCCCCCCCCCAGTGAATATTCAGGATTGATCTCCTTTAAGATTGACTGGTTTCATCTCCTTGCTATCCAAGGGACTTTCAAGAGTTCTCCAACACCACAGTTCAAAGGCATCAATTCCTTGGCATTCTGCCTTCTTTACAGTCCAGCTTTTACAACCATATGTGATCACTGGGAAGACCATAGCCTTGACTATATGGATCTTCGTTGGCAGAGTTAATGTCTCTGCTTTTCAACTCACTGTCTAGGTTAGTCATCACTTTCCTGCAAAAGCAATTGTCTTCTGATTTCATGGCTGCAGTTACCGTCCTCAGTGAATTTGGAGCCCAAGAAGAGGAAATCTGTCACTATTTCCATATTTCCCCTTCTATTTGCCATGCAACAATGGGGCCAGAAGCCATGATCTTAGCTTTATTAATATTTAATCTTAAGCCGGTTCTTTCACTCTTCTCCTTCACTCTCATCAAGCTCCTTAGTCCCTCTTCACATTCTGCCATTAGAGTGGTATCATCCACATATCTGAGGTTATTGATGTTTCTCCTACCTATCTTTATTCCAGCTTGTAACTCATCCAACCTGGCCTTTCTCACGATGTGCTCAGAGTATAGGTTAAACAAGCAGGGTGACAGCAGACAGCCCTGTCATACTCCTTTCTCGATCTTGAAGCAGTCAGTTGTTCCATACAGGGTTCTAACTGATGCTTCTTGACCCACATACAGGTTTCTCAGAAGACAGGTAAGATGGTCTGGTACTCCCATCTTTTTAAGAGCTTTCCACAGTTTGTCATGATCCACACAATCAAAGGCTTTAGCGTTTTTGCTGAAACAGAGATAGATGTTTTCCTGAAATTCCCTTGCTTTCTCTATAATCCAGCAAATGTTGGCAATTTGATATCTGGTTTCTCTACCATTTCTAAACCCAGCTTGTACATCTGAAAGTTCTTGGTTTGCATAAAGCTGATGCCTAGCATGCAAGATTTTAAGTGTGACCTTACTAGCATGGGAGATGAGTGCAATTGTCAGATGGTTAGCACATTCTTTGGTACTACCCTTCTTGGGAATTGGGATGAGGATTGACCTTTTCCAGTCCTTTGGCCATTGCTGGGTCTCCCAGATTTGCTGACATAATGAATGCAGAACTTTGATGGCATCATCCTTTAGGGCTTTGAATAAATCTGCTGGAATTTCATTGCATCCACTAGTTTTTTTAACAGCAGTGTTTCTTAAGGCCCACTTGACTTCGCACTCCAAAATGTCTGGCTATGGATGACTAACCACACCATTGTAGTAATCCAGTTCACTAAGATCTTTTTTATACAGTTCTTCCATGTATTCTTTCCATCTCTTCTTGATCTTGTCATTGTCAACTAGGTCTCTACCATTTTTATCCTTTATCATGCCCATCTTTGGGCAGAATGCTCCCTTGATGTTTCCAATTTTTCTGAAGAGATCTCTAGTCTTTCCCTGTTTGTTGTTTTCTTCTATTATTAAGCACTTTTCATTGAAGAAGGCCTTCTTGTCTCTCTCAGCTGTTCTTTGGAACTCTGTGTTTAATTGGATGTACCTTTCCCTCTCTCCCTTGCTTTTCACTTCTCTTCATTCTTCCACTATTTGTAAGGCCTCCTCAGTTAACCACTTTGCCTTCTTTTCTTTTTCTCTGGGATGATTTTTGCCACCTCCTGTACAATATTATGGACCTCTGTCCATAGTTTTTCAGGAAGACTCATAACTAGATCTAGTCCCTTGAATCTATTCATTTTCTCTACTGCAAATCCATACAGGATTTGATTTAAGTCATACCTGCCTGGCCTAGTGTTTTTCCCAGGTATTCTTTAGCTTAAGCCTGAATTTTGCTATGAGAATCTGATGATCTGAGCCACAGTCAGCTCCAGGTCTTGTTTTTGCTGATTGTATACAGCTTCTCCATCTTCAGCTACAAAGAATGTAACCAATTTGATTTCAGTAATGACCGTTTGGTGAGGTCCATGTGTAAAGCTGTCTCTTGTGTTGTTGAAAAAGGGTCAATAACATGAAAGACCTCCTTCATGGATCACTGCATTGTCATGGTGAAGGAGCTTGCATAACTCAATGAAGCTATGAGCCATGCCATGCAGGGCCACCCAGGATGGACAGGTCATAGCAGAGAGTTCTGACAAAGCATTATCCACTGGAGGAGGGAATGGCAAACCATGCCAGTGTACTAACCATGAGAACCTCATGAACTGTTTAAAAGGCCATATGCAGAGTACATCATGCTAAATGCCTGGCTGAATGAACCACAAGCTGGAATCAAGATTGCTGGAATAAATATTAACAACCTCAGATATGCAGATAATGCCACCCTAATGGCAGAAAGTGAAGAACTAAAGAGCCTCTTGATGAGTGTGGAAGAGGAGAGTGAAAAAACTGGCCTAAAACTCAACTTAAAATCATGGCATCCAGTCTTATCACATCATGGCAAATAGATAGGGAAAAAATGTCCAGTTTATTCTCTCTGACCTGCTGGACTCAGGATGCTATTTGACCCCGGGAACATGGTTTGGCTTGAATCCCAGGGCTGGATTGGGATCGAGACAGCCAGGCAGGGTCCCCTTCACATGATTTGGCTTGAATCCCAGGGCTGGATTGGGATTGAGACAGCCAGGCAGAGTCCCCTTCACTGAGATCTGTCTCAATCCTGTACTGTCTGGTTTTCTCTGGCTAGAACCAGAATCCCTAGTGCACCCCAATGATGGTGGCCTGACCCTCTGGCCTCAAGGATCAGGGTAAAATCACCAAGCATCCAAGGACCTGGTGCTGGGGTCCCCAGTTAAAGCCTCCTTCCTGAGAGTGCAGCCTCCTAGGCACCTTAGCAGCAAGGGGTGCCCCAGGTTGGGATGAGTGTGGAGGGGAGGGGTGAAGATTTAGGGGGAAGTAGTGAGACACAAGGCCTTGGATGTTTGCTCAGACATATTCCACTCAAATCCACAGCCCAGGAAGCCAACCTTCCCCTAGGCTCTGGTTGCAGGTGGAACCAGAGTTGGGCATACAGAAGTGCTGCCACCCTGTGGACATTCCGTGTAACTACAACTGTCCCACAGGCTGGCAACAGCTGCCCTCTGGAAAGGGGCTGGGGTGGGTATTGCAGAAATCAATTCTGAACATAACTGACTTTCAAAAATCAGCTTGCAACAGGTAAATTTTCCTCACAGCCTTTAGGAAAAGAAAAAAAACAAATGGCCACAGGACAAGATGCTCTACATCCCTAAATATTACAGGAGGAATGCCAATCAAAACGACAAGAAATCAAATCCCACCTGTCAGAATGGCCATCCTCACAAGTCAACAAATAATAAATGTTGGAGGGAGCTGGGGAAAAAGGGAGCCTCCCTGCATGGTCAATGGGAATGGACATTGGCAACAATCACTAGAAAGGACAGCTTCCCCATGCCAGGAAAAAAAAAAAAAAAACTTTCCAGTAAACTAAGCCTAGGGTATTGATTTCCCACACATGAACCTAACTCCTGAGAAAAATCATCATTCACAAAGACACATGCACCCCAATGTTCACCACAGTGCTACTTCCAGTAGCCAAGACGCAGACTCAATAAAATATCGACATATTAAATCTTAAAGAAATGTGGTACATATACACAATGGGCTGTTACTCAGATATAAAAATTGCCACTGAAATTATGAAATTAAGCCACTGGTCACCACAAGGATGGACCTTGGAGGGTCATACAGTAAGTGGATTCAGCAACAGAGGAAGAAAAGAGCAGATGATGTCCCTTCTAGGCAAAGTAAAAGAAAAGACAGATACAGCAGAGGTAATTTACAACACAAAAGGAGACTCAAAGATTCATACACAAACAAAGAATTACAGGGGGAAAAATGGAAAGGGCTAGGGATGAATTAGGAGGTCAGTACTGATGTATACACAGAAATCTGTATCTATGTTAGCTAATCCACAAGGATTATCTCCTTCCTTCCTTCCTTCCTTCCATGCTCATTTACAGAGAAATATTTATCTCTAACATATACATAGAAATCTGTGGCTGTAATAGACAATCCACAAGGACTATCTCCTTCTTTGGTTCCTTGCACATGTACAAAAAATCTGTATTTCTAATAAAGAGTCCACAGGGACCTGATATTCAGCACAGAGAAGTTTATGAACCTTGTTTAATAAAGCCTATTGCAAAAAATGTTTAAGTACAAATATGCTGTATGTATCTGTCATAAATGAATCAGTCTGTTGTTCACTGAAGACAAGCACAAAACTGCGAATCGACTAGACTTCAACAGCACAGACATGAGACAAAAGAAAAGAGATATAATTTTAGTTTATGCCCTCCGACCTCTGTGACTTGTGCTGCTGTTGCATCCCTGGACTCCGAGTAGACCAGAGTCCCAGGGCTGGACTAGGGTAGAGTTGAAAGAGCCAGGCAGGGTGCCCTCCATAGAGACTCCTCTTAAATCTGCACTGTCTGCTTTCTCTGGCTGGAAACAGACTCCCTAGTGCACCCGAACGATGGTGGCCTGACCCTCTGGCCTCGAGGGTCAGGGTAAAGTCACCAAGTAAGTATCCAGGGCCCTGGCACTGGGGTCCTCAACTGAAGCCTCCTTCCTGAGGGTGCAGCCTCCTAGGAACCTCAGCAGGGAGCAGTGCCTCAGGTAGGCATGAGTCTGGAGAGGAGGGGTAAAGCTTTAGGGGGAAGAAGTAGTGAGACTCAAGCGCTTGGGTATTTTCTCAGGTACATTCCACTCTAATTCCCTGTCCAGGAAGTCGACATTCCCTAAGGCTCTGGTTGCAGGTGGAACCAGACTTGGGCATGAAGAAGTGCTGCCACCTTGTGGACATTTCCTGGAACTACACTTGCCCACCAGTGCTTACTGGCACCTTCAATTCAAAAGGCCTGTCCTCAGAAAAAGTCCTGCAGCAGGTATTTCAGAAATGAATACCAAACACACCTAAATTCAAGAATCCAATTTCAAAGGTCAATTTTCCTCACACCCTTTAAGGAAAGAAGAAAAGAGGAAAAACGAACCCAAACAGCCACAGGACAAGATGCTCAGCATCCCAAATTATTACAGGAGTGATGCTGATCAAAATGACAATAAGAAATCAAATCCCATTTGACAGAATGACCATCCTAACAGTCTTCAAACAGTACATGCAGAGGAGAGCCAGGAGATGATGGAAACCCCCTTCATGTTCCCTTGGAACAAGCATTGTCAACAGCCTCTTGAAGGGACAGCTCGCACAGGCCAGAACAAAAAGGTCAAGAGAACTAAACCTAAGATTCTAATACCCACACCTGGGCCTACACTACAAAAAACCATCATTCAAAATGACACATGCACCCCAACCTTCAATGCAGTGGTAACTCCAGCTTCCAAGAAACAGACTCAAGAAAAGTTCCACTGACAGATTAAATCTTAAAGAAATGTTGTACATATATACAAGGGGCTATTGCTCGGACTTCAAATATCGCCACTGAAATTATGAAACGATACCAGTGGTCCCCGCAAGGATGGACCTTGGAGGAAAATACACTAAATGAAGTCAACCACAGAAGAAGAAGACAGCAAGCGATGTCCCGGAGGGCAAAACTGGAAAAAAAAAAAAACATAGGAAATAATTTACATCATAAAAAGAGACTTTGAGATTCAAACACAAAGATTAAAAAAATAAGAGAGAGAAAGTGCCAGGGATGAATTAGGAGGTGGTTACTACCCTATACACTGAAATCTGTATCTGTAATAGATGATACACAAGGATTATCTCCTTCCTTCGTTCCACATATGTGCTGAAATGTGTATCTCCAATGTTGTTGTTTGGTCTCTAAGTCATGTCAGAAAATTTGCAAACCCCATGCACAGTAGCCCACCAGGCTCCTCTGCTCATGGCATTTCCCAGGCACGTATACTGGAGTAGGTTGCCATTTCCTCCTACAAGATCTCTAATACACTCACAGAAATATGTATCGGTATTAACCAAGCAACAAGGATTATTTTCCACCTTCCTTCCTTCCTTCTGTGCATGTGTCCAGAGAAATATTTATCTCTAACATATACAAAGAAATCTATAGCTGTAATAGAACACCCACAAGGACTATCTCCTTCCTTCATTCTTTGCACACATACAAAAAAAACTGTACCTTTAATAAATGTTCCACAGGGACCTGATGTTCAGCACAGAGAACTTTACTCCACCTTGTTCAATAAACTGGCAAAATAATCAATAAAAAGTACTAAAGCCCATATGCACATGTTGTAGCTGAATCAGTCAACTGTACACTGTGGACAAGGACAAAACTGCAAATAGACTAGACGTCAGTATAGCACTGGGATGAAATAAAGGAAAGAAAAATAATGTCTAGTTTATTTCCTCCAAACTGCTTGACTTAAGATGCTATCTGAATCTTGGTAGCTGAGTAGGCTTAAACCAGGGCTGGATGGGGGTGGTGTCGAGACAGCCGAGCAGAGTGCCCTTCATAGAAAGCCCTCTTCAACCTGTACTGTCTACACTGGGGCCAGAGTCCCTAGTGAACTGAAATCCTAATGGCCCAACCCTCTGATTTGGAGGAATACAGAAAATCACCCAGACCCCAGGTCTCCTGGTGCTGGGGTCCCCAGCTCAAGACTCCTTGCTGAGTGTGCAGCCTCCTTGGCAACTCAGCAGGGAGCAGTGCCCCAGGTAGGCATGAAGCTAGATGGGAGGATGAAGCTTCAGTTGGGAAGAAGTGGTGAGATACAAGTCCTTGGGTGTTTGCTCAGGCACCTTCTACAATAATTCACAGTCTAGGAAGTTGACATTCCCTAAGGCTCTGGTTGCAGGTGGAACCAGAGTTGGGCATGAAGAAGTGCTGCCACCTTGTGGACATTTCCTGGAACTACACTTGCTCACCAGTGCTTACTGGCACCTCCAAATCACAAGGAGGGCAGTTAACGACAGCTGCTCTCAGGAAAGGTCATGTGGTGGGTATTGCAGAAATCAATTCCAAACAAAACCAACTTTAAAGAAGCCAATTGTAACAGGTAAAATTTCCTCACACTCTTTAAAGAAAAAAGACCCAAGCAGCCCAAGGACGAGATACTCCACCTCCCTACTTATTATAGGAGGAATACCAACCAAAACAACAAGAAATCAATTCCCATCTGACAGGATGGTCATCATGACTATCAGCAAACAATAAATATTAGAGAGATCCTGAAGATGAGCGAACCCTCCTTCATATTCCATGGGAACGGGCCTTGACAACAGCCGCTAGAAAGGATAGCCTCCACAGGCCAGAAAGAAAATTTCAATAGAGGTAAGCCTATAATTTTAATACCCACACCTGGGCCTATATTGAAAAACCATCATTCAAAATAACACATGCACTCCAACGTTCACTGCACTGCTACTTAAAATAACCAAGACACAGACCCAAGAAAATGTCCCTCAACAGATTAAATCTTAAAGAAATATAGTCCATGTATACAATGGGCTTTAATCAGACGTGAAAAAATGCCACTGAAATTATGAAATTCTGCCAGTAGTCCCCACAAGGATGGACTTTGGAGGATCGTACACTAAATGAAGTCAACAACAGAGAGAGATACCAGCAGAAGATGTCCCTTGTAGGCAAAATTTTAAAAAGAAATACAGGGGAAGTAATTTACAACACAAAAAAGAGAGTCTGAGAATTGAAACACAAAGAATTCCAAAGGGGAAAAAATGAAAAGCCAGGGATGAATTAGGAGCTCAAGAAAGGAATGACAACCCACTCCAGTATTCTTGCCTGGGGAATTCCATGGGCAGCAAAGCCTGGTCGGTACAGTCTATGGGGTCGCAAAGAATCGGACAGACTGAGCAACTAACACATAACACTAACATATACCCAAAAAGCTGTATTTGTAATAGATAGTCCACAGGATTATCTCCTTTCTTCATTCTTCCACATTTACACAGAAATCTGTATATCTAACAGACACTGCACAGACACCCAGTGTTCAGCACAGGGAACTTTGTTTGAAATCCTGCAATAACCTCTAGGGCAAAACAACCCAAAAAAAGAACATTATGTTAATATATGCTAAGTCACTTCAGTCATGTCTGACTCTCTGCAAACCCATGGACTGTAGCCCACCAGGTTCCTCTGTCCATGGGATTCTCCAGGCAAGAATACTGGAGTGGGTTGCCATTGCTTTCTTTAGGGGATCTTCCTGAAGGATGTTAATATATGTCATTTTGAATCAGGTGGCTGTATACTGATGACAAGCACCAAATGGCAGATCAGCCATATTCCCGTATAGCATCACCATTAGATTAAAGAAAAATCAAAGCCTAGTTAATTAACTCCCACCTCCCTGACTTGGGCTGCTATCCCATCCCTGGAATCTGAGCAGCCCTGGATCCCAGGACTGGCCTGGAGTGGGACTGTCCTTAACTGAGCTCCTTCTTTAACCCATACTGGCTGGTTTGCTCTGGCTGCAACCAGACATCCTAGCTCAACCAAAGGATGGTTGCCCGACCGTCTGGCCTTGAACTTCGAAAAGTAACCTAGTCCCCAAATCAGTCCTCTTTCCTGAGAGTGCAGCCTCCCAGGCACCTCAGCAGGGTTCTGTGGGCAAGACAGGGATGAGTCGAGAGGTGAAGAGTAAAGCTTTGGGGGAAGAAGTAGCGGGACACAAGCCCTTGGGTGTTTACCCAGGCACATTCCACTCTAATTCACAGCCCGGGAAGCAGACATTCACTAAGACTCTGGTTTCTCAAGAAAACTACAAGTTAACCAGCAGTGCTTACTCACACCTCCAATTCACAAGGTCTGCCGGGGCTGTTAACAAAAGCTGCCCTCAGGAAAGGGTCTGGGGCTGGTACTGCAGAAGTAAATTCCAAACACAAACAGTTTTCAAGAAGCCAACTGCATCAGGTAAATTTTCCTGACATCCTTTAAAGAAAAGAATAAAGGAAAAACAAAAACTCCCACACTGCAACAGGATAAGATGCTCAACACCCCTAATCTTTACAAGAGGATGCAAATTAAAATGACCATGACAAATCAAATCCCACCACTCAGAATGACAATTCTCATGTCACAAAAAATAATGCTGGAGTGAGTCAGGAGGAGAGAGAGCCCCGCTACACAGTACATGGGAATGGACATTGGCAACAGCCACTAGAAAGGATAGCCTCGCCATGACAGAAAAAAAAAAAAAAACCTTTCTAGACAACTTAGCCTAGGATCTGATGTTCCCACGTGTGGGCCCAAGAAAAACCATCATTCCAAAACACACATGCACCACAATGCTCACTGCAGCACTACATATGGTAGCCAAAACACAGATCCAGGAAAATGTCTACTGACGCATTAAATCTTAAAGAAGATATGGTACATATATACAATGGACCATTACTCAGCCTTGAAAAATCACAGTGAAATTATGAAATTATTCCACTGGTCACCACAAGGATGGACTTTGGAGGATCATACACTAAATTAAGTCAGGCAGACAAAGTAAGAAAATAGCATATGCTATGAATTCTAGGCAAAATTAAAAGAAGAAATAGAGGAACACAAAAAGAGACTCTGAGGACTCAAAACACAAACAGAGGGTTCCAAAAAAATTGAAGGAGTAAAGATGAATTAGGAGGATGGGACTAACATATACATAGAAATCAGTACCTGAAATAGATAATCCAAATCATTCCCTCCTTCTTTCCTTGCCCCTGCCACAAATGGGTTTTCCTCGTGGTTTAAACAGTAACGAATCTGCCTGCCATAGAGGGGACCTGGGTTCAATCCCTGAGTCAGGAAGATCCCCAGAGAAGGAAATGGCTACTCTCTAGTAGTCTTGCCTGGAGAATTCCATGGACAGAGCAGCCTTAGTGAGCTACAGTCCATGGGGTGGCAGAGAGTAGGACATGACTGAGCAAATAATACTTTCACCTTTTTTTTTTTAAACTTTCCTTCCACAAATACAGAAATCTTGGAATCTCTGAAGAATATACAGTAATCTATATCACTAACATATACACAGAAATCTATATCTGTAATAGATAATCTGCAAGGATTATCTCCTTCTTGGCTTCATTCCTACACATATAAACAAAAATCTGTACTTCTAACATATATACCAAAATCTGTATCTCTAATAGATACTTCACAAAGACCTGATATTCAGCATGGCGAACTCTGCTAGACCTTTAGCAATTACACTGTGGTAAAAGAATCCAAAGAAAGAGATATGCTGTATGTGCATGTCATACTAAATCAGGCAGCAACACACTGATGACAAGCAAAAAACTGCAAATCAACTATATGCCAACATAGCCCTGGCATGAGATTAAAGAAAAGAAACGGAAACAATTCAATGACTAGTTCATTTCCTCGGACGTCCCTGACTTAGGCCGCTCTGCCATTCCTGGCGCCTGAGCAGGCTTGGGTTCAGTGACTGACCTGGAGTCGGGTTGAGAGAGCTGGGCAGGGTGTCTTTCATTGAGCCCCCTCTTAAACCTGTACTGTCTGGTTTGCTCTGGCTGGGACCAGAGTCCCAAACGCACCCAAAGGATGGTGAGTAGACCCTCTAGCCTTCAACCTTGGAAAAGTAACCCAGCCTTCAGGTATGGTGGTACTGGTATCCCTAGTACAGCCTCCTAGACAGCTCAACACGGAGCAGTGCCCCAGGGTAGGAGTCTGGAGGGCAGGGGTGGAGATTTAGGGGTCATAAGTAGTAAGACACAAGCCCTCTGGTGTTTGTTCAGACACATTCCACTCTAATCCACAGCCCAGGAAGCCATCTTTCCCTAGGCTCTGGTTGCAGGTGGAACCAGAGTTGGGTACGGAGAAGTGTTGCCACCTTGTGGACGTTTTCTGGAACTACACTTGCCCACCAGTGCTTCTGGCCCCTCTGATTCAAAAGGCCTGTGGGGCTGTAAATGACGGCTGCCCTCAGGAAAGGTCCTGCGGCAGGTATTGCAGAAATAAGTTCCAAAGACAACTGATTTTCAAGAAGCCAATTTCAAACGTCAATTTGCCCCACACCCTCTAAAGAAAGAAAAAAAGAACCCAAACAGCCACAGGACAAGATGCTCAGCATCCCTAATTATTACAGGAGAAATGTCAATCAAAATGACAACAAGAAATCAAATCCAACCTACCAGAATGGTCATCCTCACAAGTCTGAAAACAATAAATGCGGGAGAGAGTGGGCTATTGATGGAACATACTAATAGTGGGAATGGAGATTGCCAAAGCCCTAGAAAGTACAGCCATTACATGCTAGAAAAAAATCTTCCAAAAAACTAAGCCTAGAATCTGACATACCCCCAACTGGGCCTATATTCAAGAAAACCATCATTGAATAAGACACGTGCACCCCAACATTCACTGCAGCACTAGTTACAGGAGCTAAGACACAGAACCAGCAAGATATCTTTTGACACACTAAAGGTTAAATAAAATGTGGTACATATATACAATGGACTGTCATTCAGCCATGAAAAAAAGCTACTGAAATTATGAAATTATGCCACTAAAAGTCACAAGGATGGACCTTGGCATATTATAGACTAAGTGAAGTCCGCCAGGCAGAGGAAGAAAATAGCATATGATGTCCCTTGTAGACAAAATTTAAAAATAGATACAAAGGAACAAATTTATAACACAAAAAGTGACTCTGAGAATTCAAACACAAGATTCCAGGAAAAAGTGAAAGAACAAGGGTGAATTATGACATCAGAGCTAACATATACACAGAAATCTGGATCTGTAATACATAATTCAGAAGGATCTTTATTTTCTTCCTTCTTTCAAATAAACACAGAAATTTGTATCTTTAACATGTACAGAGAAATCTCCATCTGTAATAGATAATCCAAGATCATTATCTCCTTCCTTTCAGATATGCACTGAAATCTGTATCTCTAACATACTCACAGAAATCTGTATCTGTATTAGGTAACCCACAAGGATTACCTCCTGCCTTCCTTCCTTCCTTCCTTCCTTCCAGCACAAGTACACAGAAATACTTCTAACATATACACAGAAGTTTGTTGCTATAACAAATAATCCACAAGGACTAAGTCTTCTTAAGGAAATGATGATTAATAAATACAGGAAAACAATAGAATAGGAAAGACTAGACATCTCTGCAAGAAAATCAGAGAAAACAAGAGAACATTTCTTGCAAATATGGGCACAATAAAGGACAGAAATGGTATGGACCTAACAGGCAGAAGATATTAAGAAGAGGTGGTAAGACTACACAGAAAAACTATACAAAGATGGTCTTAATTACCCAGATAACCATGATGTTATGATTACTCACCTAGAGCCAGACATCCTGGAGTGCAAAGTCAAGTGGGCCTTAGGAAGCATCACTATGAACAAAGCTAGTGGAGGTGATGGAATTCCAGCTGAGCTATTTCAAATCCTAAAAAATAATGTTGTGAAAGTGCTTCACTCAATATTCTAGCAAATTTGGAAAACTCAGCAGTGGCCACAGGACTGGAAAAGGTCAGGATTCTTTCTGATCCCAAAGAAGTGCAATGCTAAACTGCCACACAATTGCACTCATCTCACATGCTAGCAAGGTAAGGTCCAAATCCTTCAAGCTAGGCTTCAATGATTCGTGAACCAAGAACTTCCAGATTTACTAGCTGGATTGAGAAAAGGCACAGGAACCAGAGATCAAATTTTCAACATCTGTTGGCTCATGGGAAAAGCAAGAGAATTCCAGAAAACCATCTACTTCTGCTTTATTGACTGTGTAGATCACAACAAACTATGGAAAACTCTTAAAGTTATGGGAATAGCAGACTACCTTACCTGCCTCCTGAGAAACATGAATGCAGGGCAAGAAGCAACAGTTAGAACCAGACATGGAACAACAGACTGGTTCCAAACTGGGAAAGGAGTATGTCAGACTGTATACTGTCACCCTGCTTCAGTTCAGTTCAATTCAGTCGCTCAGTCATGTACGACTCTTTGCGACCCCATGGACTGCAGCACTCCAGGCTTCCCTGTCCATCACCAACTCCCGGAGCTTACCCAAACTCATGTCCATTGAGTCAGTGATGCCATCCAACCACCTCATCCTCTGTCATCCCCTTTTTCTCCCACCTTGAATCTTTTGCAGCATCAGGTTGAGAAATGCCAGGCTGGATAAAGCACAAGCTAAAATCAAGATTTCTGGGACAGAAACAGAAATACAGACCAATGGAACAAGATAGAAAGCCCAGGGATAAACCCACTCACCAATGGGTACCTTGTTTTTGACAAAGGAGGCAAGAATACACAATGGGGCAAAGACAGCATCTTCAGTAAGTGGTGCTGAGAAAAATGGACAGTTACACGCAAAAGAATAAAATCATTTCATTTCCTAATGCTGTACACAAAGATAAACTCAAAATGGATTAAAGACCTAAATGTAAGACCAGAAACTATAAAACTCTTAGAGGAAAACATAGGCAGAACACTAGATGACATAAATCCAAGCAAGATCTTCTATGCCCCACCTCCTAGAGTAATGCAAATAAAAACAAGAATAAAGAGTGGGACCTAATTAAACTTAAAAGCTTTTGCATAGCAATGGAAACTACAAACAAGGTGAAAAGACAGCTCTCAGTATGGGAGAAAATAATAGCAAATAAAACAACTGACAAAGGATTAATTTCCAAAATATACAAGCAGCTTATATAACTCAATACCAGAAAAACAAACTACTCAATCAAAAAGTGGGAAAAAGACATTTCTCCAAAGAAGACATACAGATGGCTAACAAACACATGAAAAGATGCTCAATATCACTTTTTATTAGAGAAATCCAAATCAAAGCCACAATGAGATACCACTTCACACTAGTCAGAATGGCCATCATCAGAAAGTCTACAAGCAATAAATGCTGGAGAGAGTGTGGAGAAGAGAGAACCCTCTTGCACTGCTGGTGGAAATGTAAATTGATATAGCCACTATGGAAGACAGTATGGAGATTTCTTAAAAAGCTAGAAATATGACCACCATATGACCTAGCAATTCCACAGGGTATAAAGACATATACTCTGCGGGAAACAAAATTGAAAATGACACATGTACCTCAATGTTCATTGCAGCACCATTTACAATACCTAGAGCATGGAAGCAACCTAGATGTCCATCAACAGAGGAATGGATAAAGAAGCTGTGGTACATATATACAATGGAATATTACTCAGCCATAAAAAGGAACACATTTGAGTTAGTTCTAATGAGGTGGATGAACCTAGAGCTTATTACACAATGAGTAAGTGAGAAAGAGAAATATAAATATCATATCAGTTCAGTTCAGTTGCTCAGTCATGTCTGACTGTTTGTGACCCCATGGACTGCAGCATGCCAGGCCTCTGGATGCATAACCATCTCCTGGAGCTTATTCAAACTCATGTCCATTGAGTCAGTGATGCCATCCAACCATCTCATCCTCTGTCATCCCCTTTTCCTCCTGCCTTCAATCTTTCCCAGTATCAGGGTCTTTTCAAATGAGTCAGCTCTTCACATCAGGTGGTCAAAGTATTGGAGTTTTAGCTTCAACATCAGTCCTTATGCAATATACTGACACATATATATGGAATCTAGAAAGATGGTACTGATAAATTAATTTTCAGGGTACCAATGGAGAAACAGACATAGAGAACAAACCTATGGGCACAGAGGGAAGGAAGGAGGGAGAGGGTGAGATGTATGGAGAGAGTAACATGGAAACTTACAATACCATATGTAAAATAGACAGCCAATGGGAATTTACTGTATGGCTCAGAGAACTCAAACGGGGTCTCTTTAACAATCTAGAGGGGTGGGTTGGGGAGGAGATGGGAGGGAGGTTTAGGAGAGAGGAGACATGGGTATACCTGTGGCTGATTGTTGTTTATGTATGACAGAAAACCACAAAATTCTGTAAAGCAATTATCCTTCAATTAAAAAAAAGACTGCTGAGAGAAAATCAACAACCTCAGATATGCAGATGACACCAGCCTTATGGCAGAAAGTGAAGAGAAACACCCTCTTCCAACAACACAAGAGAAGACTACACATGGACATCACCGGATGGTCAACACCAAAATCAGATTGATTATATTCTTCGCAGCCAAAGATGGAGAAGCTCTGTATAGTCAGCAAAAACAAGACTGGGAGCTGACTGTGGCTCAGATCATGAACTCCTTATTGCCAAATTCAGACTTAAATTGAAGAAAACAGGGAAAACCACTAGACCATTCAGGTATGACCTAAATCAAATCCCTTACAATAATAGAGTAGAAGTGACAAATAGGTTCAAGGGATAAGATCTCATAGAAAGAGTGCCTGAAGAACTATGGATGGAGGTTCCTGACATTGTACAGGAGTCAGGGATCAAGACCATCCCAAAGAAAAATAAATGCAAAAAGGCAAAATGGTTGTCTGAGGAGGCCTTACAAATAGCCATGAAAAGAAGAGAAGCAAAAGGCAAAGGAGAAAAGAAAAGATATACCCATGTGAATGCAGAGTTCCAAAGAGTAGGAAGGAGAGATATGAAAGCTCTCTTTAGTGAACAATGCAAAGAAATAGAGGAAAACAATAGAATGGGAAAGACGAGAGATCTCTTCAAGGAAATTAGAAATACCAAGGGAACATTTCATGCAAATATGGGCACAATAAAGGACAGGAATGGTATGGGCCTAACAGAAGCAGAAGATATTAAGAAGAGGTAGCAAGAATACACAGAAGAACTATACAAAAAAGATCTTCAAGACCCAGATAATCACGACGGTGTGATCACTCACCTAGAGCCAGACATCCTGGAATGTGAAGTCAAGTGGGCCTTAGGAAGCATCACTACGAACAAAGCTAGTGGAGGTGATGGAATTTCAGTTGAGCTATTTCGAATTCTTAAAAGATGATGCTGTGAAAGTGCTGCACTCAATATGTCAGCAAATTTGGAAAACTCAGCAGTGGCCACAGGACTGGAGAAGGTCAGTTTTCATTCCAATCCCAAAGAAAGGCAATGCCAAAGAATGCTCAAAGTGCCACACAATTGCACTCATGTCACATGCTAGTAAAGTAATGCTCAAAATTCTCCAAACCAGGCTTCAACAGTACATGGACTGTGAACTTCCAGATGTTCAAGCTGGCTTTGGATAAGGCAGAGGAACAAGAGATCAAATTGCCAACATCCATTGCTGCTGTTAAGTCACTTCAGTCATGTCCAACTTTGTGTGACCCCATAGATGGCAGCCCACCAGTCTCCCCCATCCCTGGGATTCTCCAGGCAAGAATACTGGAGTGGGGCCATTTCCTTCTCCAATGCGTGAAAGTGAAGTCGCTCAGTCGTGTCCGACTCTTAGCGACCCCATGGACTGCAGCCTACCAGGCTCCTCCATCCATGGTATTTTCCAGGAAAGAGTACTGGAGTGGGGTGCCATTGCTTTCTCCACCAACATCCACTGGATCATCAAAAAAGCAAGAGAGTTCCAGAAAAACATCTACTTATTCTTTATTGACTATGCCAAAGCCTTTGACTGTGTGTATCACAACAAACTGTGGAAAATTCTTCAAGAGATGGGAATACCAGACCAACTGATCTGTCTCTTGAGAAATCTGTATGCAGTCAGGAAGCAACAGTTAGAACTGGACATGGAACAACAGACTGGTTCCAAATAGGGATAGAAGTATGTCAAGGCTGTATACTGTCACCCTGCTTATTTAACTTATATGCAGAGTACATCATGAGAAATGCTGGGCTGGAAGAAGCACAAGCTGGAATCAAGATTGCTGGGAGAAATATCAATAACCTCAGATATGTAGATGACACCACCCTTATGGCAGAAAGTGAAGAGGAACTAAAGAGCCTCTTGATGAAAGTGAAAGAGGAGAGTGAAAAAGTTGGCTTAAAGCTCAACATTCAGAAAACTAAGATCATGGCATCTGGTCCCATCACTTCAGGGCAAATAGATGGAGAAACAGTGACAGACTTTATTTTCTTGGGCTTCAAAATCACTGCAGATGGTGACTGCAGCCATGAAATTAAAAGATGCTTGCTCCTTGGAAGAAAAGTTATGACCAACCTAGGCAGCATATTAAAAAGCAGAGACATTCTTTCCTAACAAAGGTCTGTCTAGTAAAAGCTAGGGTTTTGCCAGTAGTCATGTATGGATGTGAGGGTTAGACTATAAAAGAAAGGTGACTGCCTAGGAATTGATGCTTTTGAGCTGTGGTGTTGGAGAAGACCCTTGAGAGTCCCTTGGACAGCAAGGAGATCCAACCAGTCCATCGTAAAAGAAATCAGTCCTGAATATTCATTGGAAAGACTGATGCTGAAGCTGAAACTCCAATACTTTGGCCACCTGGTAGGAAGAGTTGACTCATTTGAAAAGACCTTGACGCTGGGAAAGATCTCACAGTCATGCATGGATGTGAGAGTTGGGCTATGAAGAAAGCTGAGTGCCAGAGAAATGATGCCTTCAAACTGTGGTGCTGGAGAAAACTCTTGATAGTCCCCTGGATTGTAAGATCAAACCAGTTAATCCTAAAGGAAATCAACTGTGAATTTTCATTGAAAGGACTGATATTGAAACCGAAGCTCCAATACTTTGGCCACCTGATGCGAAGAGCCAGATCATTGGAAAAGACTCTGATGTTCGGAAAGATTGAAGGCAGGTTGAGAAGGGGACAAGAGAAGATGAGATGATTGGATGGCATCACTGACTCAATGGACATGAGTTTCAGAAGAGTCTGGGAAATAGTGAAGGACGGGGAAGCCTGGCATGCTGCAGTCCATGGGGTCACAGAGAGTTGGACACAACTGAGCGAGTGAACAATAACTGTTGATAACACAAGTGACCAGGACCCACTGTGTAACACAAAGACATGTACTCCACATTCTGCAACAAGGTATAAAGAAAAAACCCCAAGAAATCATATATACACCTACGTAGATGTGAGACAATTTGCAGTTGAAAGAAAAGGAAAAATCAAAACACCCACTAGGTTGTAATTCACTGTGCACTCCAGTTCAACAGACGGAATGAAAACAGAAAAAAAAAAAAAAAAACCAAAGGAAATTCTGATTCTATTCCCCTCAGGACCTACTGTGTCATATCCCTGGAGCCTGACTGGTTTGGGTCCCAAGGCTGGAGTGTCCTGGGGTTGAGGGAGCTGGGAGCATGTAGCAGGCAGTGTTTCTCCAAAATGGACCTGGAGTGCCTGCTGCCCTCTGGAGAGACCCCAACCTCCAGATAGAGGCAGGATAAATTAAGAGACTGGAATTAACATATACATATTAATATATATCAAATAGATGATATATCAAATATATCAAACAGGTGATAAAAGTACCTACTGAATTGCATAGGAAAGTTTATTGAACACACTGTCATCACCCATATGTGAAAAAGGACTCAAAAAGAATCATCATCTATGTGTAACTGAATTGAGTTCCTGTACACCTGAAACAAACATCAGAAATCCACTCTATTCCAATAGAAAATAATAAGGAATTTACAGGGAAAAAAATGTGGCATGAAGTGGTGCTTCTGTCTTGTGGCAATTGTCTGTAATAACACCATGAAGAGCTGTGCTGCTGGGAATTTAGTATTCACAAGGATTCAGGATCAGTAAGGAAAAAACACTTGTCCCCCCAAAAATGTCCTAAGAGTGGTCATTGAAAAAGAATCCAAAACAAGGCAGGCATTAAAGAAGCCAATTTCAAGATGTAAAAAATCACATGAAAAGATGTCAACATCCTTAAACATTAGAGGAATGCAATTCTAAAATACAATGAGGTATCACAAACTGTGGAAAATTCTGAAAGAGATGGGAATACCAGACCATCTGACTTGTCTCTTGAGAAACCTGTATGCAGGTCAGGAAGCAACAGAACTGGACATGGAACAACAGACTGGTTCCAAATAGGAAAAGGAGTATGTCAAGGCTATATATTGTCACCCTGCTTATTTAACTTATATGCAGAGTACATCATGAGAAATGCTGGGCTGGAAGAAGCACAAGCTGGAATCAAGATTGCTGGGAGAAATATCAGTAACCTCAGATATGCAGATGACACCACTCTTATGGCAGAAAGTGAAGAGGAACTAAAGAGCCTCTTGATGAAAGTGAAAGAGGAGAGTGAAAAAGTTGGCTTAAAGCTCAACATTCAGAAAACTAAGATCATGGCATCTGGTCCCATCACTTCAGGGCAAATAGAAGGGAAAACATTGGAAACAGTGTCAGGCTTTATTTTCTTGGGCTTCAAAATCACTGCAGATGGTGACTGCAGCCATGAAATTAAAAGATGCTTACTTCTTGGAAGGAAAGTTTTGACCAACCTAGATAGCATATTGAAAAGCAGAGACATTACTTTGTCAACAAAGGTCCATCTAGTCAAGGCTATGGTTTTTTCAGTAATCATGTACCGATGTGAGAGCTGGATGATGAAGAAAGCTGAGTGCAGAAGAATTGCTGCTTTTGAACTGTGGTGTTGGAGAAGACTCTTGAGAGTCCCTTGGACTGCAAGGAGATCCAACCAGTCCATCCTAAAGGAGATCAGTCCTGGGTGTTCACTGAAAGGACTGATGTTGAAGCTGAAACTCCAGTACTTTGGTGTTTCACTACCTGATGTGAAGGGTTGACTCATTGGAAAAGACCCTAATGCTGGGAAGGATTGGGGACAGGGGGAGAAGGGGATGACAGAGGATGAGATGGCTGGATGGCATCACTGACTCAGTGGACATGGTTTGAGTGGACTCAGGGAGTTGGTGATGGACAGGGAAGCCTGGTGTGCTACAATTCCTGGGATCGCAAAGAGTCAGACATGACTGAGTGACTGAACTGAACTCATCACATCACACTGGTAGGAATGTCCATTACCAAACACTCTACAAACAATAAGTGCTGAGAGGGTGTGCAGACAAGGGAACCCTCCTCTACCAATGCTTGGGATGTAAATGGGTAACAGCCACTCTGGAGGACACTGTGAGGATTCCTTCAACCATGAAAATGAGAAAACATCCTAACACCAAACACAAAATAAACCCCAGAGAGTATAAATATCTAAATGTAATGAAGTGTGTGTGTGTGTGTGTGTGTGTGTGTGTGTGTTAGTTGCTCAGTCGTGTCCAACTCTTTGCGACCCCATGGACTGTAACCTGCCAGGCTCCTCTGTCCATGAAATTCTCCAGGCAAGAATACTGGAGTGGGTTGCCAGTTCCTGCTCCAGAGAAATGTAATGATGGACACTATCAAATTCTTGAGAAAAATATCAACAGGACACAATTTGACATAAAATGTAGCAAGTTCTTTATGGATCCACCTCTTAGAATAATGAGAAATAGACCACAAGTCAGAAAGTGCGGCTGAATTAACCTTAAAAGCATTTGCATACCTAGAGGAAATCCTTAAGGAGAAACAAGAATAATCCTCAGAGTAGGAAAAAATATTTGCCAAGGAAGATAACCACAACGGATTCATCTTCAAAACATACAAACAGCTTGCACAACTTAATATCAACAATACATACAACCAAGAACAAAGTGGGCCAAAGACGGAAATGGTTGTTTCTCTGAGGAAGGCCTACAGACTGCACTTAGGCACATGAAAATGTGATCAACATCACTAATTATTAGAAAAACACAAATCAAAGTCCCATGAACTAAGCACTCACATTGGTCAGAATGGTCGTCTCAAAACATCTTAAAGAATAAATGCTAGGACTTCCCCGGTGGTGCAGAGCTAAGAATGCGCCTGCAAATGCAGAAGACATGGGTTGGAACCATGGTCTCAGAAGATTCCATGTAAACATGTGCCACAACTACTGAGCCTGTGCTCTAGAGCCCTTGAACCACAGCTACTGAGCCCTCCCACCACAACTGCTGAAGCCTGGTGCTCTAGAGCCCACACTGCGACCAGAAGCCACCAGAGTGAGAGGCCTGGACAGTGAAACTAGAGAGTAGCCCCGCTCACTGCAGATAGAGAGCTGGATTTCTGCAACCGAGGCCCAGTGCAACCAAAGACAAATGATTAAATAAAATTATTTAGAAAAGAATAAATAAAAAAGAGGGTGTAGAGACAAGGAAATCCTCTTGCATTGTTGATCACAATATACATAGATTCATCTAGTGGGGAGAAGAGTATGGAGGTTCATTTGAAAAATAACAGGGAAGTACTTTAGGACCCAGCAATCCCACACCTGGGCATAAATCCAGAGAAAATAAAAAATGTAAAAGACACCCTGCAATCTTTGGCCCACAAGGTGCAACAACCAAGTCTGGAAAGCAAGCTAATTATATAAATTTCAGATGAATGGATACACAGTAGGGTACATATACACAACGCAATATTTCTCAACTATAAAGAGCAGGAAAAAATGTCAAGTCCAGTCACAGAAAAGAAATTAGAGATCATCATTCAAAGTAAAGTAAGGGAGACAGGGACAGACAAGCATCATATGAAGTCACTTCCAGGTGTAATCTAAAAATGTATGAAAATGAACTTCTTTCTTAAAGAGACACAGCCTCACAGACTTAGAAAAGAAACATCTGCTCACTGACATAGAAGGCTATGGTGAGGGAGAAACGAGCTGCTTCAGACTAATATATACACACTACTGCTTATAAAGTCACCAGGACCCACTGTGTAACACAAGGAAACAAACGCAACACTGTGTAATTACCTGTATGAAAAATACCCCAAAAAGTAATGTATATACATCTATGTAGAAGAGAATCAACTTATGCTAGATTGAAAAGGAAGAAAAAGAAACAACCCACATGATTATAATTCACCTGTATATTCCAGTTCAAATTATAGGATTAAAAAGAAAAATAAAAAGATATGCTGACTCTTTTTCCCTCAGGCCATAGCAACCTAGCCTGTGGTCACATCCCTGGAGCCTGCCTGGCTTGGGTCCCAAGGCTGCAGTGTCCTGGGGCTGAGAGAGCTCTGAGCATGTGGCAGGCAGAGTGCCCCCACAAAGAACCTAGAGTGCTTTTGCCCTCTGCAGAGCCTCCAGATACAGGCGCGAGAAATTAGGAGTTTGGAGTTAACATATACACATTAATATATAATCAAAAAGATAAAAAAATGAGCTACTGAAAAGCAAAGTTTATTGAATACTCTGTAATCACCTCTATGCAAAAAAAGAACCTGAAAGAGAATATATAAATGTCTCTATATAACTAAATTTAATTTCTGTACACTGGAAACAAATACCACATCAGAAATAGATTCTACTCTAATAGAAAATAGCAAGGAAATTACAGTTTAAAAAAAAAAAAGTGAGGCATGAAGAAGTGCTGCCGCCTTGTGGCCATTTTCTGTAATTACACCATGAAGACGTGCTGCTCGGCGTCTTTAATATTCACAAGGATTCAAGCTCTGCAAGACAGAAAAAAAAACACAACACATACACTCGAGCAATGTCTTAGGAGTGGTCATCGAAAAAGAATTCAAAAGAAGCAGGTGTTCAAGTGGCCAATTTTAGGTGGTAAGTTTAACTCAAATCCTTTAAAAAAATTAAAAGATGTCACCATTGCAAAATATTAGAGAAATGTAAATCATAACTCCAATGAGGTATTTCCTCACATGATTCACAGTCGCCTTTGTCCCAAAGTCGACAAACAATAAGTGCTAGAAGGAGTGTGGGAAAAAGAGAACCTTCCTACACTGTTAGTGGAAAGGTAGTAACAGCCACTATGGAGAAAAGTGTGCAGGTTTTTAAAGAAATGAGAATGAGAACACAATTAGAATACTCCCTGATGCATACACAAAAATCAACTCCAAATAGATTAAAGACCTAAATAAAAGTATGGATACAATGAAACTCTGAGGAAAAGAGCAGAACACGCTTTGACATTAAATGCAGCACGTCCTTTTCTGACCCACTTCTTAGAGTCATGAAAAATAAAAATAAATAAATGGGACCTAATTACCCTTAAAAGCATTGTAACAGCAGAGGAAACCATAAACAAAACAAAAAGACAACTAATATTTGCAAACAAAGACACACCTGAGGAATTTATCTCCAAAACACACAAACAGCTTATGAACCTCAATATCAAAGAAACAGCACAATCAAATAGGGGCACAAGATTTAAATGGACATTTCTCCAAAGAATACATAGAGGTGGCCAGGAAACACATGAAAAGATGCTCAGCATCTGTAAGTATTAGAGAACTGTGAATCAGAAGTACAATGTGGTATTGCCTTACACAGGTCAGAATGATAAGCATCAAAAAATCTACAACAATAAATGCTGGAGAGGATATAGAGGAAAAAGAACCTTCTTCCCTGTTGATGGGAATGAAAGTAAGAAATCCACAAAAGAGATCAGGCCAAAGGTTCATTAAAAACACCCTAACCCTCTTACACTGTTGGTGGGAATGCAAACTAATACAGCCACTATGGAGAACAGTGTGGAGATTCCTTTAAAAACTGGAAATAAAACTGCCAAACAACCCAGCAATCCCACTGCTGGGCATACACACTGAGGAAACCAGAATTGAAAGAGACATGTGTACCCCAATGTTCATCACAGCACCGTTTACAATAGCCAGGACATGGAAGCAACCTAGATGTCCATCAACAGATGAATGGATAAGAAAGCTGTGGTACATATACACAGTGGAATATTACTCAGTTATTAAAAAGAATGCATTTGAATCAGTTCTAATGAGGTGGATGAAACTGGAGCCTATTATACAGAGTGAACTAAGTCAGAAAAACACCAGTATAGTATATTAACACATATATATGGAATTTAGAAAGATGGTAACGATGACCCTATGTGCAAGACAGCAAAAGAGACACAGATGGACTCAGTGGGAGAAGGCGAGGGTGGGATGATTTGAGAGAACAGCACTGATACATGTATATTATCATATGTGAAATAGATCGCCAGTCCAGGTTCGATGCATGAGACAGGGTGCTCAGGGCTGGTGCACTGGGATGACCCTGAGGGATGGGATGGGGAGGTGGGTGGGAGGGGGGTTTGGGATGGGGAACACATGTACACCCATGGCTGATTCATGTGAATGTATGGCAAAAACCACTACAATATTGTAAAGTAATTAGCCTCCAATTAAAATAAATCAATTATTTTTCTTAAAAAAAGAGTGAGCACTGAAAGAAAAAAAAACTGAACAGAGAAGTACCATAGGACCAGCAATCCCATTCCTGGGTACAGACCCAGAGAAAACCATAATTTTAAAACACAGGTGCACCCCAATGTTCATGACAGCACTATGTACAACATCCAAGACATGGAAGCAACCTAAGTGGATAAGGACAGACGAATGGGTAAACAGGATGGCGTACATGCACACAGGGCCATATTACTCAGCCATAAAAGGATGACATCATGCCATGTCCAGCAACAAGGAAGGAAGTAGAAATGATCATATTAAGTGAAGTGAGACAAAAGACAAGTATCATATGAGATATCACTTAGTGGTAAATTCTAAAAATGGATACAAATGAACTTTACCAAACAGAAATGGCCTCACAACATAGCAAAGCACCTTATGGTTAACAAAAGGGAAAGATGGTGGGCAATGAGAAATGAGAAGGTGTTGATGAACATATACACACTTCTCTTTAATCAACAAAGACCCCTACTCAACACTGCATAATAAACTATATGGGAAGAGAACCCAAAAAAGGACGTGTACACATCTATGCATAAGTAAGCCATGTTGCTGTCCACCCAAAACAAAAAAAAACCCATACAAACACACCCTACAACATCGCAAGTCACCAACACCTATATAAAATACAAATTACAAAAAGAGAATGCTGACTCTGTTCCCCTCAGGCCTTGGTGACCTGGGCTGCGGTCACATCCCTGAAGCCTGGGCAGGCTTGGTTCCTATGGATGGAAGGTCACGGGGCTGACGGAGCTGGGGAGGGTGTGCCAGCCAGTGAGCCCTGCCCCGTGGCCCTGGTGAGTCTGCTCCCCTCTGCACGGGCCCACAACCTCCAGGTGCAGTGAAACTGGGTGGGAAGAGCTTTGAAAAGCCCCGTGGGCTTCCTTTCTCCTGGAGTGGGGTTCCCACCTCCCGCATCCTTCCTTAGGGTCTCCCCACCTATGGATGAAAGCACTCTCCACAGAGTGGTGTTCAGGAATTGGGGTCTGGCCAAGCAATAGGGGTAAAGAAGAAAGAAGGAATGGGACGGACATAAGCCTTAAGTGTTTCATCTGGCACATTCCACTCTAATTCACAATCCAGGAACACGACTCTCCCTAAGGCTCTAGTTCCCTCAGTAACCAGAGTTGGGCATAAAGACAGGCTGCCACCTTGTGGCCATTTCCCATAACAACAAGTTTGAAACCGATGCTCATGGGCACTTAACGTTCACAAGGCCTGAGGGGCTTAAGTGAAAAGACACCTGCCCTCAAGAAATGTCCTAGGGGAGGTTATCGGAAAAACATTAAAACAGGGAAATCATTCAAGAAGCCAATTTGAATAAGTAAGTTTAACTCACACTGTTTTAAAAAAATCACATGCAAAGATGTCAACACCACTAAATATGAGAGAAATGCAAATCAAAGCTTCAACAACGTATCACTCACATTGGTCAGAATGGCCATAGACTGAAATGCTACAAACAATAAATGCTGGAGAGGGTATACAGCAAAGGGAACCCTCCTACACTGATGCTGGGAATGGAAATTGGGAGCAGCTATTTGGAGGACATTGTGCAGGTTCCTTAGCATGAAACTGAGAATTAAATTAGACTACTCCCTAACACAAAACACAAAAATAAACAGCAAGTAGATGAAAGCTCTAAATAAAAGGACAGATACAATGGAACTCTTGAGTAAAAAAAGCTGAACACATTTGACATAAAAGGCAACAAGATCTTTTTTGATCCACCTCTCTAAGAATCAGTACAAATAAAACAAAAATTAACAAATGGGACATAATAGACATTAAAAACATTTGCACAACAAAGGAAACCATCAATGAAAAAAAAAGGCAATCAGAACAGAAAAAAATTCCTGCAAAAGAAGATAGCCACAGGAAAAGTATCTCTATATATACAAACAACTCATAAAGTTCAATATAAAAAAAAAATCCAGTAAAAAATTGGCCTAAGATCTAAATGCACATTTCTCCACAGAAGGCATAGAGATGGCTATAAAGCACAAGAAAAGATTTTCAGCATCACTAGTTCTTAGAGAAAGGCAAATCAGTTGTCCAATGAATCAGAATGATCATTTAAAAAACTCTACAACAATAAATTCTGAAGACAGAAGAAAACCCTCCCACCGTGAGTGGGAATATAAACAGGTACATCCACTAGGGAGAACACTGTGGAAGTTCTCTAAAAAATTAAACATAAAAAAAACCTAAGCACAAAAGTACCAAGTAACCCAGCAATTCATACCTAGGCATAGACCAGAGAAAATCAAAATTTTAAAAGATACCTGCACCCCGACAATTACGGCAACACTAGGTACAATAGCAAAGACCGGGGAGCAACTTAAATGTACAAGGACAGATGAATGGATACAGAAGATATGGATACATAAAATGCAGTATTACTCAGAAATAAAGAGGGATGGATGAAATGATGCCATTTCCAGTTACGGGGAAGAAACTAGAGATGAGCATACTAAGTGAACTAAGTGAGACAGGGAAAGACAGGTATCATAGGATATCATTTCTGGTGGCATCTAAAAATGGACACAAATGAACTTTTTACCAGAGAATCAGCCTCAGAGACTTAAGAAACTTATGGTTACCAAAGAAGAAAGTTGAAGGGGGCAGAGAGCAATTAGCTGGTTTAGATTAATATATATAACATTTTTAAAAAAAGTGCTGAAGGGTCTTAATAGTCACAAGTCTGATAGGGCTGTAAACAACACCCACCCTCATGAAATGTCTTGGGGTAAATCATCAGAAAAGAATTCCAAACAGGGCCAACTTTCAGGAAAGCAGATTCAAGAGGTAAACTGTACTCACAAGGTGTAAAATAACAAAAGCACATGGAAACATACTTCACATCAGTAATTATTGAATCGATGCCAATCAAAACTACAATGAAGTGTCACCTCACACTGGTCACAGTGGCCATCATGGAGAAGATCTGCAAAGAATAAATACTGCAGAGAAAGTACAAAAAAGGGAATCCTCCCACCATCTTGGTGGGAATGTAAATGGTGAATGAAGACCCTATTGAAAACAGCAAGAGTTTCCTTGAATACTAAACATACAGGTAACATATGACCCTGCAATCCCACTGCCAGGTTTAGTTCTGGAGAAATTCATCACTCAAAATGACATGTGCACCCCAATTTTCAGGGTAGCACTATTTACAATAGTCAAGACATAGAATCCACCAAAATGTCCACTGACAGAAAACTGAAGACTATGTGGTTTATCTATACACTTGAATACTACTCAGCCATTAAACAGGATGAAATAATGATATTGGCAGCAGCATGGATGGACTGAGAAATTTTCATACCAAGTGAAGTAAGTCAGAGAAAAAGACAAACATCCTAAGATATTATGTACAGATGGAATCTATAAATTCATACCAATTGAACTAACATACAAAACAGAAATGGACTCACAGATTGTGAAAACCAAATTATGATTATCAAAAGAAAATTAAAAGTGAGGGATAGTTTTGATTAATATATAAACACTAATATTTATCAAATTGATAATCTAATAGGACCTACTGAATAGAGAAGGGAGCTCTATTGAAAAAACTGTAATAGCCTATATGAGGAAAAAATGAAAAAAAGAATAGATGTACTTCTATGTAAAATCAAATCAAGTTCCTGTACACCTAAAACCAATGAAACAATGGAAATCAACTTTAGTCCACTATAAAATAAAAATTAAATTACAAAGTAAATTATCTGAGCTTGGTGAAGGGGAAATCAGTAGTGACACTATGAATTAGACATGTGATATGCTATGATATTAATATGACACTTCCAAAGGTTTTCACTCAGCAAAACACTCAGCAGCAACCCACTAAAGTGCCTGACCTCATATGAATGCGACAAGATGAGGAAAAAACACCACAGGTTAATCAGGGCAACACCCTCAATTCAGATGTTGGGAATCTCAGAGGGGACAAGACACAATGCAAATAAAGACCAGCTATATGGTCTCCAGGTACAGGGTCCTGACCCACGTGGATGGGGTGAGACCCCACAGTCCCCAGACCCTGCACCTGGGGTCCCACGACCCTTGCTTAGGACACCAGGTCTCTGCTGGTTGGGCCCCTAAGGTGGAAATGAGTGGATTCCTGTAACCTCCTGGGATGGTGCAGTGTAGAGTCAGTCTCCTCTCCCCACACTTGTCCCAGGGAAGACCTCCTCTTTTTCCTTTGGTTCCACGTGATAGTAACTGTTTTTACAGCTGTCATGATAATGTTGAACACACTACCTTGGTTCTGGCAGGCTTAGTCCTTTCTTGTTCTACTGAGGTGTTGAGAAGACAAACATGAGGAGCAGGGCTGGAAGAAAAGGGGTAAGTCTGGTCTCTGCTGAGTAGGGACGGTGGACTGGAAGGAGCGCACAGCAGCAACCTCACCTGCTGCCCATTGGCTTTTTGCCTGATCCGTGTGCCCTGCAATCAATTCACCAGGTGAACCTGCCTCCCTTCCTGCCATGCTCGTGCTGGTGAATTGGAGTAATTACCAGGTAGACACCTGAGGAAGCTCCGGGAGCCCCAGGGAGGGTGAATCTTGCAGGGGTGAAGAGGCAGACAGGCACAGGCCTGTATAAAGTGAATACTGTAAGGCATGAATTCCTAAACACCAGTGAAGCTCTCATGTATTCTTTTTTCTTAGTTGTGTGTGTGTGGTCTCTCCGTATATATAATCCTGACCCATGTAGATGGAATGAGACTCACACACTGCCTTGTTAGGACACCATGGCTGTGGTCAGCGGGCCCTCAATGTGTAAACAAGCCAGGTCTCTGGGGCCTCCTGGGACCCTAGAAAGAAGTATAGGGACCATCTCCTCTCCCCTCAAGTGTCCCAGAGAAGTCAGGCCCCTCCTGTTTTCACTTTGGTTCTGTGTGATTTTTGCTGGTTTGAAAGCTCATGCTAGAGGTGAACCCACTACCTCGGTTCTGGCAGGCTCTGTCTGTCTTGTCCCGCTGAGGTGCTGAGAAGACAGGAGAGCTGGGCTGCAAGACGAGGGGCAGCTCTGTTCTCTTCGGAGGAGAGGGTCGACTGGAAGGAGACCACAGCAGCAAACTCACCGGCTGCCCATTGACGTTTCGCCCAATCCGTGTGCCCTGGAACCAATTCACCAGGTGAACCTGCCTCCCTACTCAACCTGAATGTGCTGGAAAATTGGAATAATTACCAGATAGCCCAGCTGAGGCATCTCCAGGAGCCCCAGGGAAGGTGAACCTGGCAGGGGATAGACTAGGAGCCCTACCACAACCCTGACTCCTTGGGAGGGCCTTGGAACCCCACTCAGAGAAGAGCATGGTTACCCAGAGAAGCCCACCTCAGCTCCAGACCCCAGACTTCTGAGCACTGACATTCAGATGCAGGCACAGAGTTTTCCAGAACAGAGGCCATGCTGGGTCTCTGCCCAGATCTCCATGTCATAGTGCACACAGAACACAGTCAGGTCTAAATGTTCTCATTGTAAAAAGTGCATGGTCTAGTCTAAACATCATCAGTGTAGACAGGACTTAGAGATGTCTAAATCTACCATGTAGATGGAACTCGGTCAGGTTCAGACTAGTCTAGGGCTGGTCTCCCAGGAGGCACAGGTCACACACATGCAGGGTCTCTCATCGTTGGACAGGGGCTCATCCCCATGTAGGAATTCGGATGTACATTTCTTGAAGAAGAAATCACTGGGTTCCACACTTCACCCACATCAGGAAACTGAAAGAATCTTGTCATTAAACATCTCCACTGGCAAAACAACGTTACCAGTTTCTCTGGTCACATGATGGTCAGGATCCAGGGGAGATCCAGGAATTTCTCAGAGTGCAGCCCAGTGTCCTGTAAAGACAGACAGGAAGTGACTAGATTCCAGCATCCCAGGCTTCCAGCAGGAGGCAACCACACTAGCAGCCTCTGGAAAAGTATATTCTTTATCAGAATAAAAATATATTGTTGAAATCACAAGCATACTAGTTATTATTTGCAAACCTAAAATAGTCTTAAAAGTTTGACACCCTAATCACTGCAGTTATCATTGGTTCCTTTGTATTCAGATTTTCTGGGTAGAAACAAGCCATCATTTCAAATTAGTTTCTTTTAATTATGTTATTTAATTCTGTTATATAAATGAAAGGTCACATTTGAAAAAAATATAAGAATTTTTCTGAAAAAAATACTGACTCAAAGAGCCCATAAGCTGCATGTACTTTGCCTTCTAGTAGTTTCATTTTTCTCCCTGAAGAAACCTGAACAAATAAATAGCCCTCCTGATTTTGTTAAAATTTATTTATTTTTTAATTAAAGGATAATTGCTTTAAAGAATTCGTTGTTTTCTGTCAACTATCAACATGAATCAGCCATAGGTATTCATATATCCCCTCCCTCTTGAACCTCCCTTCTACCACCTTCCCCATCCCACCCCTTCAGGTTGTTACAAAGACCCTGTTTGAGGTCTCTGAGTCATACAGCAAATTCCCATTGGCTATTTGTTTTATATATGGTATTGTAAGTTTCCATGTTACTCTCTTCCTGCATCTCACCCCTGATATTTTTGCTTCTTTATTCAAACTGAGCTAAAATGAAATTGGTATTCCTGTCAACAATCAAGAGTTTTTCAGTTGTGAGATGTCATACCAGGGTAACAGAGACTGGAGAAAATGAAATGCGCCTACGCTACTGGAAGGCAAACCACATGGTTGAAATAAACCTTTGGGTGTTGGTTCAAATACATGCCAATATTGTCTGAAGTGTTAGTTGCTTAGTTGTGTCCCACTCTTTGTGACCCCCATGGACTGTAGCCCTCCAGGCTCATCTGTCCATGGGATTCTCTAGGCAGGAATCTTGGAGTGGGTAGCCATTCCCTTCTCCAGGGGATCTGCCAGACTCAGAGATTAAGCCCAGGTCTCCTGCATTCCAGGCAGATTCTTTACCATATGAGTCACCAGAGAAGCCCAGAGCATTGCACAGACCCCAGTTAAAGCTGCCTAAAGCTCTCACTGGCTGGGTCACCACCTTTGGGCATGAGGATGTCCTGCAGCCGTCTGGCAATGCCCCACAGCAGCGACCTTAACGGTTTCGCTTCCGAGTACTTAATATTCACAAAAACTGCTGGGCTGTAAATGACACTTGATGTCAAGAAGACGCCAGAGCTAAAGAATAAAGGATGCAAAAAGGGTCAAGCTGTCAGAAGAAAATATCAAGAGGTAAATACAGTCTATAAGTTTTTCTTAAGAAAGCACACGGAAAGGTTCTCAGGTGGATAATTAGACATAGGACAATGAAAATGACAATGATGTATGGCCATAGAGAAGTTCAAAAGCTCACTCTCAAAAATTTTAGAGACAAAAAATGCAAGAGTGGGGTGAAGAAAAAAGACCCTTAGATAGTGCTGGTGAATACTTATCGGTAATTGTTGCTAGGAGGACATATGTAGATGTGCATTTTTAACAGCTGAGACAGAAGGACCCTATAATCTGGCAGTCCAACTGCTGAGAGCGTATGTGGAGAAAATCAGATTTTGGAAAACTCGGGCACACAAGTGTACACTGCAGCAGTTCACAAAATAGTCCAGATATGGGAGTGAGCAAACGTACATGGACAGAGAGAAAGGAATACACGCATGCAAACAGGTATGCTTCTGACTTAAAAAATGAGATAATGCCAACTGCAGGGACACAGATAAATCTAGAGGTAATATCATTAGGTAAAGTCAGTTAGACGGAGAGAGAGAATTATTAGATGATATCATGTACAGGCGGGAAATAGGTACTCATTGCATGCATGCATGCTAAGGTGCGTCAGTACTATGAGCTTATTGACATGTGAAATAAACAGTCTTAGGCAACAAACTTATGGTCACCCATGGGGAATGGTGGGGAAAAAAAGGCATAACCTAGGAGGGAGGAGTAAATTCATACCCACGAATACATAAAAAATAAGTGATCAACATGGGCCGACTTAAGAAAGTGTGTTGGACTAAACACACTGTAAAAACCTACATGATAAAAAACCTAAAAGATGAATAGATACAGAAATAAGTATAACTGAACAAGACTTTGTACACCTGTAACATAACCTTGTAAGTCATTTTTACTTTAAATATACATATTACTAGGAGAAACAAAAGTATTAAAGAGACACAAGCTTTGGGCAGCTTCTTCTCACATATTCTACTCTAGTTGACAAATGGGCGCGAAGACTACAACTCAGGCCTTGGATCCCATAGTAACAACACTTGGGCGTGAAGGTGTTCCTCCGCCTTGTGTCCATTTTTCAAAACAGCAACCTAAAAGTACTGCTGTAAGTTACTTCATATTCACAAGCAGTGCTGGGATCTAAATGATATATGACCTTAAAAAATTTTCAAGGGAATCCCATCAAAACAAGTTAAAAGTTGGCAGACTTTCAAGAAAAATACTTCAACTGTAAATCCTCATCACACTGTTTTAAAAAATACCCAAGTTGCTGAACACTGTGATCCATAAGAGATGTGTGAGTCAAGAGCATAATGAGGGATCACTCTGCACCAGTGTGAAAGGCCATCGTGAACATTCTGCAGGGAAGAAACAATGAAAGTGCAGAGAACAGGGAACCCATTTATGGTGCTTGTAGCAGGTAAAAGATAAAAATAGTATAGAGATGAAACTGGAACTGCCTAAAAAAAAAATAAAAATAGAGCTACTATAAGATCCTTCAGAAGAACTCCAAGGAATATTTGAGACGAAGACAACATTTTGAAATGCACATGCAACTGCGTTTGCACTGGACTGCACTTTACAGTAACCAAGAAAATGGAAATAAACATATGTCAGTGGGAAGATAAATGGATAAAGAAAAAGAGACCCATGTACACGATGGAACACAACTCTGCCAGAAGAGAATGAAATAATGTAATTTTCAGGAACATTGAGTTTTCTCAGACTCATGTCCACTGAGTCGGTGATGCCATCTAACCATCTCTTCTACTGTCGCCTCCTTCTCCTTTAGCCTTCGATTTTTCCCAGCATCAGGGTCTTTTCCGAGTCAGCTCTTCATATCAGGTGGCCAAAGTAATAGAGCTTCAGCTTCAGCAACAGTCCTTCCACTGAATGTTCAGGTTTAATCTCTTTGCTGTCCAAGGGGCTCTCAAGAGTTTTCTCCAGAACCACAATTCAAAAACATGAGTTTTTCAGTGCTCTGCCTTCTTTGTTGTCCAGTTCTCACATCTGCACATGACTACTGGAAAAGACCATAGCCTTAACTATACAGACCTTTGTCGGCAAAGTGATGTCTTTGTTTTTAGCACACTGTCTAGGTTTGTCATGGCTGTCCTGCCAAGAAGCAATCGTCTTCTCATTTCATGGCTGCAGTCACCATCCACAGAGATTTCAGAGCCCAACAAAAGGAAATCTGGCATTGCTTCCACCTTTTCCCCTTCTATTTGCCATGAAGTGATGGGACTGGATACCATGGTCTTAGTGTTTTTAGTGCTGAATTTTTAGCCGGCTTTTTCATTGTCCTCCTTTGCCTTCATCAGGAGGGTCTTCAGTTCCTCTTCACTTCCGGCCATTAGAATGGTATCATCCACATATCTGAAGTTGTTGAAATTTCTCCCAGAAATCTTGATGTCAGCTTATAACTCATCCAGCCTGGCATTTCTCATGATGTGCTCTGCATCTATGTTAAATAAACAGGGTGACAACAAAAACAGCCTTGTCGTACTCCTTTCTCAGTCCCGAACCAGTCAGTTGTTTCATACAAGGTTCTAACTGTTGGCTCTTGACCAGCACACAGGTTTCTCTGTATGTGGAGACAGGTAAGAGAGTCTGGTATTCCCATCTCTTTAAATAAGAGTTTTCCACAGTTTGCTGTGATCCACACAGTCAAAGGCTTTAGCATAGTCAATGAAACATAAGTAGACGTTTTTCTGTAATTCCCTTGCTTTCTCTATAATCCAATGAACGTTGGCAATTTGATCTCTGGTTCCTCTGCCTTTTCTAAATCCAGCTTAAATATCTGGAAGTTCTTGGTTCACATAATGCTGAAGCCTAGTTTGGAGGGTTTTGAGCATAACCTTCTAGCCTGGGCAATGAGAACAATTGTCTGGTGGTTTTTGAACATTCTTTAGTACTGACCTTCTTAGTGACTGGGATGAGGATTGACCTTTTCCAGTCCTGTGGCCATTGCTGGGTTTTCCAAACTTGCTGACATTTTGAGTGCAGTACTTTAATAGCATCTTTTAGGATTTTAAATAACTCTGCTGGAATTCCATCCTCTCTACTAAGCTTTATTGGCTAAAAATAAAGTGCTTAGTGCTTCCTAAGGCCCACTTGACTTCACAATCCAGGATGAATGGCTCTGAGTGAGAGACTACACCATTATGGTTATCGGGGGTCATTAAGATCTTTTTTGTACGGTTCTTCAGTGTATTCTATCTCTTCTTGATCTCTTCTGCTTCTATTAGGTCATTATTGCTTCTGTCCTTTACTGTGCCCATCTTTGGATGAAATATTCCTTTGATATTTCCAGTTTTCTATGTCTACTGACTAAAAAAGTCACCTATCTATGTACCCACTAGATTAGGCACCAGGTTTGCCACAAAACTTCGTTTGTGGCTAGCACTAGCCCCCAAAATAAAGAGCTTGTGAACATGCACTGCTACAGAAGAACAAAAATTCTGAGGTCAACACTCTATCCTTAAACAGTTTGCTCTAAAAAAATTCTCTGTAACATCCTTAGGAAGCCCTTTGTCCCAGATATATAGCCATGTGGCTGAGACGTGTTCTCTGTGCCTCCATCCTGCCCCACTTTCCACACAGCAGACACACTGTACTCAACACATTTCAGAACAGGAATAATTTATTTCTATGAATATGACTTTAATAATATTCCATAAGTATTCAGTAATCAAAGTGTTCTCCAAATCAAGAAAAAAGAATCCAACATAATCAGCAAATATTTATTGTGTGTATATATGTATATATATACACATATAATTTAAAAAATCTCTTTCAGTGATTTAGTTCTGACTTCCAAGTGACAGAAGCAGTGAAGGACTCGATGTTGAAGCACCCTGTGATAACGCTTTTTCAGGGCAATCAGCTTCCTGTGAATTATTCATCAGGCTTGCTCCAATTCCACAAGGACTCCACCACAGTCACTAGGATGGAGAAAGATCACTGGTTTTCCATGTGCTCCTATTTTGGCATCTTCACTTAAAATACGAATCTTCTTTTCTTTCAAATCTGTCACAGCCATGTTTATATTATCCACCTTGAGAAAAGGAAATGAAGAAGAACACATTTGAGATCATAAAAATACCAAACTACAGTATCATAAGATGTAGAAGAAACTTTGCAAACATGTGTCTAACTCCTCTGTCTTTGGGCAGAACATTTCTTTAACCATCACAAAAATAAGAGTTTGTTAAATTTTCCTAGGTGAGCAACCACAGTGCTTAAGCATTTTCTCCATTAGTAAACATTTCTCCTTAGGACCTAAATGATGTCTGCTTCACTTCATAGTATATTCTTGTTGCAGCACTATTGATGATTCGTCACAAATTATTTTTCCTGAGTCTTGGCTTCCTCATTTACAAGAGAGAGATGAGGCCCACCATATATATAGCTTATATAGCTAAGAGTTCAAAATGAGATAACAGATGAGAAGACGTAAGCACAGTTTATAGAAGGTACTCAACAGATATGAGTGCCTCCCTGATCTCCAAACCGCCCATCTGCCAAACTGTCTGGTTATTGCTTTTATTTTGGCCATGCAGTACAACATGTGGGATCTTAAGTTCCCATGACCAGGGATCAAACCTGTGCCTCCTGCACTGGAAGTGTGGATTCTTAACCATTGGACTACCAAGGAAATCACTGGTTATTATTTTTGAGATCAGAATTTCATATACATGAAAATCACTATTAAACTGTCACCAAAGTATCTTTCACCACACTTGAAAAATCCAGACATGTATAATTTTGCAACTCTCTCCTAAGCCATTTCTATTTTCTTCATATTTACTTGTAGTCTGGAAAGGAGCAAATGTCTTTCTAAATACTTGATGGAAGAGTGATTTTCCTCTTTTCTGAGGGCTTTTCAAGTGGTGTTAGTATAAAGAACCCATCTGCCAATGCAGGAGACATAAGAGACCCAGGTTTGATCCTTGCATCAGGAAGATCCCCTGGAGGAGGACATGGCAACCTACTCCAGCATTCTTGCCTGGAGAATGAATGTCATGGACAGAGGAGCCTGGAGGGCCACAGTCCACAGGGTCACAAAAAGTCAGACACAATTGAGCGACTTAACACGTACCTGTCTTAGAAAGTCATCCTCCTAGACTGGGAACCCAGTAAGTGGATAGAAAGTGATAGTAAGAACCCCTGCATTCTGAGGCAGTCCTACATCACTCTGGAGCTTAATGATCAAATAGCGTCACAAAAAATTAAAAAAAAAAAACAGCAAGAATAACATCCATGTATCCAAATATAGACTTCACAGATGTTCACATTTATACAAACTTATTTGCAAAGAGCTGAGGATTACATACTGCCTTTTAAAACTGGTTGAACAACAGATGAAGATATAAAATATTACTAAAAATAAACTGAAATTTCTTCAGAGTACATTCTTTCTGAACACAAGCACTTGGTGGAGGATACGCAGTAGGTTCTCTGTTTGCAATGTGAACTGAATAAATACTTGTGTTCACTCTGGAATCCAACTCAGCTCTTTCCTGGACTGAGAATGAAGCCTAACTATTAATTATGTCATTTTTTAAATCAAGAGACTTATCCTACCAAAATAATGTAAATAGAAGCACAGTTAATACTGCTGATATTCCAAAAGCAAGTTTTCAAAACATGAACATTTACAGATAAAGCCTCTCTACAGAGACTGTTCTTGTCCAACTTTTTTTTTCCAGAAATTGTTAGCAGATGCAACTGAGATGTGAGAAATCAGTCGGTACTAAAAATGTATTGCCTTTATAATAAGGGTCAAGTTATTAAAATTTTAAAGATAGAAAATAATTATAATACTTAGCATGTATATGGAAATTTTCTTTATAAAGTCTTGTCACTTGCTTCTTCTAATTTCCTTGTGACAAGGAAAACAGTGTATTCCTACTGCTCGGAAGGTGCACATGATCAGTAAATACCATAGCAAAAACGCAAATCTGTTTTGGCCAACTTCAGTGGATAGTGACAGTTAAATCCAAACTTCAGTGAGACATATTTTCATTATGATTTGCAGTTTTCTAGAGGGAAAGAGACTATATCAATAGATCCATCTTTGAAGAGGACCAATATTACTATGATTTTTCCAGTAGTCATGTACAGATAAGAGAGTTGGACCATAAAGAAGGCTGAGTGCTGAAGAATTCATGCTTTTGAACTTGGATGCTGGAAAAGACTCTTGAGAGTCCCATGGGCTGCAAGGAGATCAAACCAAATCAAAAGAAGAAATTTAAAAAACATAAGAGACATTTTTTTAAAAGAGAAATTAACAACACCAAGGTAAAGTAACTAAATACCTCAATGCAGACATGGTGCATCCCTCCAGCTTTGTTTTTCTTTAGGAATCCTGCAATTGGACTATCACTTCCCAGTGGGTGCAGCAGCTCCATCTTGGTGTTTCCCAGGTTGACAAAAACGACGGACACTCCATGCTCTGGAAGAGGGACCGGCTCACCCACCTCGGCCCCCAGAATATTTTTATAAAATGCTCTGGCCTTTTCCAAGTCTGGCACTGCGATTGCAACATGGTTGAGTCGACCCAGGTTCCATACAGGGCCAGCCCCTGGATGTGAGGACAGTGACGTGGAAGTTCTTACTGTTGAAACTGGAGTCCAAAGTCTGGGGAAAAGCCCTGAAAAATTGAATTCCATTGATATCCCTCTTTTGAGAACTGATATCTAAAATTAATTTTTAAAAATATGTGTAAAAATTATTTATTCATTCTTTTTAATTAGGGAAATTAAATCAGAGGAGATAGATGAAAAACTTACATCAGAATTATTTATCCTCCTCTGAAATAACTGTCTGGAATTAAAAGGCTAATTCTGAACTTTTTATTTGCTGTTGTTTTGTTTTTGGCTGTACCATGCGGCTTTTGGGATTTTAGTTCCCTGACACTCTTGGCAGTGAAAGCACAGAGTCCTAACCACTGGCCCACCAGGGAATTCCCTTCTGTGCTTTTTATATTCAGGACAAAGGGTGACATTTTTCATAATAATTTATATTTACCAATAACACTTAAAGGAAAGCTGCATATCACAAAGAATCATTTGTTCCTCTCTGTATTTCATAAAGCAAAAGTTTGAATGTGACAGTGAAATGATATGCATTTAATGGTGAGAGCAAGGAATTTTCTTCTCTCCTACAACCAATTTTTTGTCTTACATTCTAATAGTAAGTTAATGAAAGTCATAACTATAAGTATCTTTTAATGTATACTTTATTTGGATGATTATCAACTAAAGAAAATATCTCATTGGGGAAAAAACAGGTAAAGATCAAGAGGGTACTTAAACCTATGAGAACTTTCTCTGAGTGAGTTTAATTGTTCTTTTTATAATTTTGAAAGATTAGAAGCAGAAATGCCTCTAAATGTGAAGAAATTCTGCATCTGGAAACAGGAGCAGCCTGCAATGTGTTCTCCCCAAAACACTGGACTTTAAGAGCTAGACTCTCCCCCAGAATGAAAATCACATATAAGCATGAGGTATAAATATAATCTTATAAACTACATCACTTAATAAACAAGTATGAAACAGCAAATTGAAGAACATGTATTTTATTTTTATTTATTAGGCTGTTCCAGGTGTGGCATGTGGGACCTTTCACAGTTGCAGCATGTGGGATCTAGTTCCCAGACCAGGGTTCAAACCTGGGCCCTTTCTTTGCATTGGAAGCTTGGAGTCTTAGCCACTGGACCACCAGGGTAATCCCAAGAACACATATTTTATACAAAGGGTTGTTAGTTTTAACGAAAAACACTTTAAATAGTACCTAGTATCACATAGCTTCAGCTAAGCTAAAATTATTATTAATTTCCCTTCACTGAAATTTTTGATTAACAGGGAAATTAAAGCGGCACCATTTGATTTGATTGAGGGCTGTATGGTTTTCCTTGTTGGGAAGGCAGGCCTGGGCCTGGAATGCTTCATCAAGTGACACAGAGCCTACAGCCTGAGTCACTCTTGTCACCTTGTGGGGCCTCTCCCTCACTCAGGATCAATGACTGCTCCTTTGTCTCTGCTTAAAGCATGACTGTCACACCTGTCCTCTGCAGGGAGGGGACAAGTTCCTTGTACTGCGGCACTGTGGCAAAGGGGAGCCTGTACAGGCAAAGTGTCCTGCCCTAGCCAGAGGGAGACAGACCTGCTGGCCGTGGGGGACAGACACCCACTACCGATGTCATCTTGCTCTGTGTCTTCTCCACACACTGTCCCAACTGGTGCTCGTGTTATCCTCGGTGACTCCAGTTCTTTAGACTCAGTGTACCACCATGAAATTCAATTGTATTCCAAGCCAGTATACACATAAATATAACATTTAAAGCAAATTTCATAAAAAGAATACCTAATCCTTACTAGATGGGATGTGTCCTAATATTTTCTCTTCTATTTTATTTTAGTTAAAAAAGAAAAAATACTGGTCCTACCCTGTAAATATCTGCCTTGCTAGTTTCTTATAAAAATTAGATATTTGATGTAAAAAATATACTACTACAAAACATATATAACTGGCAAACAACAAATTTGGCCATTTTTATTGTTAATGACACACAGTGACTGCTGGTTCAGTGGCAAGCAGGGTTCTATGGAGACCAAGAAGCCATCTGAAGGGCACAGTGAATTTTAAAAATGCTAACAACCAAGAAAATCATCAGTCAGGCTGCAGAAACAGCCCAGTCTCTAAGCCTTCTCTACATTGCTGGGATCTTTCACCCATGGAGGACAGATCCCATGGTGTAACACCTCACTGATTTGACCTTTCTCCCAATGAAGACCTACAGATTATCTTACCATTAGAATTATGCAACAATAGTACCACACAATCTTGCTTAAGCAAACTGTGATCACAAATTCTGAAACAGAAGTGCACTGTGAGGTGGTCCAGCCCTGCCTATTAGTTTTGATGGCCATAAATTAGAGAGAATAGTCATAGTTCAAGGGAGTACTTTAGTAATCTTTCCAGTTAGAGGGAAAAAAAAAACAAAACTGGTCTGATTTTCTTCCGGGTCACAATGAGTGGCAAAGCTGGGTCTCAAGTCCAGGTTGGTCTGATAACAAAGTTGATGTTGTTCAACCATGATGTTTAATTTTCCCATTCTACTAACATTATGTACCGTTTTTTTTAGCTGAGCTGTGTGGCATGTAGGATGCTAGTTCCCCAGCTAGAGATCAAACTCATGACCCCTGCATTGGGAGCATGAAGACTTAACCAATGGATCACCAGGGAAGTCCTTCTTTACCATTCTTTGATTCTCAGTTTTTAATATCTTTAGTGTAAATCCTATGAATAATATCGATTTTCTAAGAAATGGCTTTCTAAGAGATGCGATGACTGTTTTGTATTTCTTCATGTATATATCACCTCTTTAAACTGATCCAGGGCTGAGACAGTTACAACTATTATGGTGTACTTGTATACGGCTCATCACTTATATTTTGTGACTTGCAATGATAGATGTATAAGACATTTTGTAACTGTAAGAAAGATTATGTTGTTGTTGTTTAGATGCTAAGTAAGTCATGTCTGACTCTTTGCAACCTCATAGACTGTAGCCCACCAGGCTCCTCTGTCCATGGAATTCTCCAGGCAAGAATATTGGAGTGGGTTGCCCTTTCCTTTTACAGGGGATCTTTGGGGATCTTTCTAACCCGGGGATCGAACCTGTGTTTCCTGCTTGGCAGGCAGATTCTTCACCACTGAGCCACCTGGGAAGCCAAAAACAGTGATCAATAAAGTACTTGTTTAGTTAGAGACAGGATTTTAAAGGGCTCCAACCGTAAGTTTCAAGACAGCATTTTCTAGGAGAGAAACCTAACATTATTGAGGGTTCATGCCCTTGAACACTTTTTGAAGGAACTCAGCTTAAGTATTTGTCACGAATGTTCAGAAGTAACTCCAAGATATCACCATTTGGCAAGTCGTTCCTATCAGGGAATTTCAGATTAAGAGAAATAGTTACCCCCGATGAAAGATGAAAAAAAAAAAAAAAAAACGAGGAGAAAGTAGATGAACTGGGGTGTCAGAGAGCTTGAGGGTTTTTGTTTCTTTTTTAATGGTGGTATAGAGAACTCAAAAAACCCTCCACATCGGTCTGCTGCCTTCTTCCCTGGCTTTATACAAGATCATGAATATCTTAGGGTACGTGGGAAGAAGACACACACTGTCCATATTCTTTACACAACTGACCTTCCAGAGTGGGCCGGGAGTTCAGCCTACGTTTTCAGTGCTTCTTCTGGTTCCTCCCCCGTCTCTCACTGTCCGTCTCCCATTTACTACGTTTGCGTCTGGCTCAGCCTGGCTGCCCCTTAGCCAGACGACCCCGCCTCCGGGGCCACACAGAGAACTGCCCACCGTCAGATGCAAACACAGATGGAAATCCCCAGGCTAACCCGAGGCGTCCCTGGGAAGCTCTAAAGGCGCTGACGGCGCCAAGGAACGCGCCTCGGGGGCAGACCGCAGCAGACCCAGGTGTGCTGACCACACGCGGCCTCTTCGCGCCCCAGCCTCCCTTCCCGCGAGCCCCACCCCTCGGACAGCCCGGATCCCGGAGTATTCACCTGCGGCGCTCGAGGCCGCCACCTTCAGCACTAGTGCCATCTTGGGAAGCATCTGCTAATTCCAGACTTGCAGTTCCGTGGGAGGGGCGACTGTGCGGCAGGGGGCGGGACCACCTTGTTAGGGGCGGTACGAGAGGCCGAAAGGGCGGAGCAAGCGGGGCTAGGGGCGGGGTGAGGGCCCGGAGGGGCGGGACAGACGAGGCTAAGAGCCGAACAAAAGCTCCGAGGGCGGGGCAGAAGAGGCTGGGGTCTGGCGAGTGTGTTGCGTTTCTGTGTGTGGGGGAGCAGGCCCTCTGTTTTACAGCACAACGTACTGAAGTCACCGAGTGCATCTAAAGCAGAAACTTAAAGGGCGGACGCGACACCTCCTGTGGGCCCCTCAGGAATGCAAAACAAAAAGTTTGGAGAAATTTCATCGAGCTGACCAAAGGCGACTTTCGGTTCCCAGCCCCGCCCCCCTGCGCAAACCCGGTTAAAGTTCTAGGGCCGTCATTGGCTGAGGCTGGAGGCGGGTCCGGAACCTGGGCGCCGCGGAACCTTTGTTTCTTGGCTTCAGTCGCGCGAGGGCGAATCTTTGCGGCGCGGTTTCCGGGAGGTGGCTCACTTCCTTTGCATGCGGCGCTGCGTCCCGAGCGGCAGTCAGCCATGGCCCCGCCAGCCTGGCGTCGGCGAACCCTGGAGCGGTGCCTGAGGGAGGTCGGTAAAGCCACCGACAGCCCAGAGTGCTTCCTCACGTAAGTGCCCAGATCCCGGGCTCTGGTGCGGCGCAGGACTCGCGTGGGCGCGGGCTGCGATCTCCCGGGAAGTTCCAGATTAGGGGAAGGGGAGAGCTCTTTTCCTTACCTTTCAGATGGTTTGCTCTCCCCTGGCCTGTCACACTTCTTTAGATAGTTAAGAGCTTTGTTCTGTGGGTCTCCCAGTTCTGTGCTGCTGAACTCAAACTAACCTGGGTTATTACAGTCTCGAGGTCTCCATGCCCTCATCCTTCACACAGACGCACCGGGTGGCGTGCTCTTTGTCCCATCTGTGCCCAGAGTACCCAGTGCTTACTTACTCATCATCAGACTTCATTGAAAGTACTAACTTGCTTATCTATCCACCCCACGACTGAGCCTCTTGAAAATTAGGATTGTCTTTCATCTCCCTTCCCAGCACGAGCTCTTGGTGTTTTTGTTCAAAGGCTATATAGAGATCTTATATTTCAAGCCCGACCTTTCCCTTGAGCTCCAGGCTCACAGCCGACTACAGCCGTACACTCAGCATCTTAGATTCAGTCTGTCCAAAATGTACCATTGCTCTGTTTGCTTCCTATCCTCTGCCCTCCCTGAGATCCTTTCCCCATCCTCTCCACCTGCCTTCCCAATCACATTGTATCTTTACCGTTTTTCAGACGCAAACCAAGCCACTTCCTCAGTGTCTTCCTTTTTCTCGGTTCTACATCCAGTTCATTAGCAAATCCTGTCAGTTACATCTCCACACTGTATTCCGAATTTGATTATTTCTCACCATTTCTGCAGCTTTGATCCCAGCACAGTCTGTGCATCCTTTGCCTCCATCAGCCTCCTGATCACCTTCATTTCTTTACTTCTCCTCGGCAGGCCATCTCTCCAAGCATAAGTCAGGTCATTTTGCTTCTCTGCTTTAAAATCTGTAATTTTTTTTAAAAAGTATTTGTACTGTTTCATTTATTTACTTTTAATATTTACTGATTTATTTGGCTGCGCTGGGTCTTAGTTGCAGCACTCGGGATCTTTAGTTGCTTCGTGTGAACTCTTAGTTGCAGCATGTGGGATCAGTCCCTGACCAGGGATCAAACCCAGGCCCTACGTTGGAATTGCTGAGTCTTAGCTAGTGGACCAGCAGGGAAGTACCCAAAACCTTCACTTATGAAAATAACAGCCTCTTATCTCTGAGGCCTGCATGATCTGGCCTCCACCTGGCTCTCCAACCTTCCTTTCTGCCTCCTTCACCACACTCAAGCCAAGCTGGCCTTTCTGCTCCTCATATTCACCAGCCTCATTTCTGTCTTAGGAAATTTGTTGTTGCTGTTTCTTCTGCCTGAAATACATGTCTCTAGATTTTTTGTCAGACTGTCATCTTACAGATAGGTATCAGTTCAGATGTCACAGTTCTTCTGTGACCACTGTTGGCACAGCAGGTGTTGACAGGGGACTGACTGAATGGAGTGGCCTGTGATATAGCAGAGTTGAAAATTTAAGGCTAAGATACACGCCATGCATGCTCAGTCGTGTCTGACTCTTTTGTGATCCCATGGACTATAACCTGCCAGGCTTCTCTGTCCATGGGACTCCAGGCAAGAATACTGGAGTGGGTTGCCATTTCCTCATCCAGAAGGTTCAGTCTTTATCTCTAGGCAAAGAGGTCTGTAATGGAGTTCCTGCCTGAAATCTAGCAGATTCAGAGATACTGGGTTGTCACCTTTTATATACTAATGCAATTCTTGGGCAAGACAGTACACTCTTGGGGGCCAGAATCTATACTTAAAATGGAGATTTCATCCTGCCATGTGCCGCAGCCTAGAAGGACCTAGAGAATATTATGCCTGTTGCAGTCAGTCATAGAAAGACAAATGCTGTATGTTATCATTTACATGTGGAATTTTAAAAGAAATACAGATGAATGTATATAGCATGACAAAAACAGACTCACAGATACACTGAACCAAAAAGTGGTTGCTGGGGGCAGGGGGCAGAGGATGAAATAGGAGTGTGAGATTAAGAGATACGAATTACCATGTGTAAAATAGATGAGCAACAAGGATATATTGTATGATGATGGAACAATCTTGGCCATTAGTTTCTAATAACTTAATGGAGTATAATCAATAAAAATATTAAATCACTGAAACTAATATAATATTGTAAGGCAGTGCTTCAACTTTTTAAAAATTTGATTTTGCACAAGAGTTGACCTTATTTTTCATTTCATTTCTGAGTGCTGTGAAGTTGTTAACTATAATTATAAATCTCATTTAACTCCTTCTCCCTGCCTTTTAACAGCATTCAAGATGAACTGGCATCAAAGTTTACTTCTTTAACAAAAATACTTTATGACTTTAATAAAGTACTAGAGAATGACAAGAAACGTGGGAGTCCTTTAGAAAAATTGATGATAAATAATTTTGATGATGAGCAGATTTGGCAACAATTGGAACTGCAAAATGAACCAATTTTACAGCACTTCCAGAGTGCAGTTAGTGAAACCATTGAAGATGAAGGCATCAGTCTTCTCCCAGAGAGTGAAGAGCAAGAGTGTGAAGAGGATGTGATGGAGCTGGAGGCTGCTGGCCAGGAGGACCTGGAAAAAGATTTAGAGGAGGAGGAGGTGGAGGAAGCAGAGGAGGAGGAAGTGTCAGACTTGAGTGCTGATGATCCTGAAGCAGATGAGAGAGCCAGAAACTCAAGCAAATTGGATCTGAGGAAAAGCCCAGATTTCAGTGATGAGGACTCTGATCTTGATTTTGATATCAGTAAATTGGAACGTCAGAGCAAGATGCAAAGCAGAGTGCCTAGGAAACCAACAGAAAAGTCCATAGTAGACGATAAATTCTTCAAGCTCTCTGAGATGGAGACCTTTTTAGAAAACATGGAAAAGGAAGAGGAACACAGAGATGACCAAGAGGAGGATGATATTGATTTTTTTGAAGATGTGGATTCTGAAGAAGATGAAGGAGGACTGTTTGGAGGCCAGGATCTTAAGGTAAAGTTTGGGGAGAGGACACAGTGTTCCTTTGCCTCATCACATGAGATGGGGTTCTATTTCTCCAGAAGAGGGTTAAAATACTTCAAAATTCACCAGGGGATCAGTGAAATATTTAGATCAGTTAAAAAAAAAAAAAAAAGAAAAAGAAAGGGACTGGAGAAATTAAACCAAAGCTTTCATTTCCTTATCACAAAACAGTTCTTTGTAGCTTCAGAACCACAGTCACACATGTTATGGAGATTCAGAATTTTTCCTCAAATGTGGATTTTCACCAAGCACTAAGAATAAGAATGAAAGAAGATATTTGTGTACTTTATATAGTCAGGGATGTTTTAGAAATACTTGGAGTTAGAATATTTGGAGAGAAGAATGTGGTGCTCTGTCTTATCAATTATAAATGAATCTGTGCTTCTGTTCAGTTTGCTGTGGTCTAATAGTTCTTAGGGTTTTGTAGTAGTGTTATTAATTGCCGACTTCCCCTACACAGTATGCGTACAATTTATGCGTGGTTTAATGTATTTTTCTACCCTTGATGAAACGTTTTAAAAGTGTTTTTGTTTTAGTCAGGTAAAAGTTCCAGAAACCTGAAATACAAAGATTTCTTTGATCCAATTGAAAGTGGTGAAGACATAGCAAGTGAACACGATGATGGGAATGAACTGGCTTCAAGTGAAGAGGAAGAGATTGCTGAAGAAGGAGAAGAAAGCATTTCTGAGACGTGAGTATTTTGAGTCCTTTACACTATAAACTGGAGCTGTCCAGTCATCTGTGTACTACTAGTCGTCAAATGTGATTGTCCTAAGAAGTGGGATTCTCTAAGGTCAGACAGTCTCAGAATAGCCAGAGGAAGTCGTCAAATTTGAAGGGACATCAGAGACGACCTAGTGTGAATCAGCATGACTGGCAGTAGCAGACAGACCGTCCTTACCAGGAGCTCTGATATGTTTTCTGTGCCAGTAAAAATAGCTTGTTATTTAGGTGAAATAAGTCTGTATTATAGATTGATGAATAATTTTGTTTTCTATATATTGAACACTTTGGTCTGTTTTACCTAAATACTGGAAGTTCTGAATATTTAATTGCATTGTCTACAAAAGAAGTTTAACTGCTAAGTTTGTTTCTTTTTGATTTTCCAAGGAAAACTGGTATGTTTCTTTTCATAAGAGTTTTGGTCTCATAGGGATGAAGATGATGACCTTGAAGAAAGTGGAGACAGTAAACAACATAAAGAAACCTCGAAAAGAGTGACCTTTGCTCTGCCCAATGATGAGGACACTGACGATACAAATGTCTTAAATGTACAAAAAGACTCTGATGAAGTCAAATCCTCTTTTGAAAAAAGACAAGAAAAGGTAATAATTAGGAAATTTAAGGGATTTTTAAATTATGTTTAACAGTGACAGTTGAACTCAGACTACTAACTAATCTGCCCTGGTTTTGTGTGTGGGGGTGGGTGGCAGGAGGCTTTTTTTTTTTTTTTTGATGGTACACCTGATTATCCTTTTTAAAAAAAAAATCTTGTTGCTCACTGTGGCAGTAGAGCTAACCATGTGGGAAGCAGCTAATTTACAAAATTCAGTGCTGCATTTCCTAACCTGTGGCTTTCAGTATGGAGCCCATGTGTAAAACTTGTTTCTCTGTCCTTACTGTCTTTATACCTGAGACAGGTTTTTTCCTAACTAGCTGTCCTATGAGCCTCTCCTGGTAACCGCTTCAATTGCTAGTATATGTGAGGTGCCGTGCAGCCAGAATTCTAATTAATACCATCTCAAACACATTTTCCAAAGTTGATAAAAATTATTTCCTTATGACAAACAAAATGTTGTTTGAAACTAATAGATATAGCCTGGCTCCAGACATTGGGTTTTATCATTTAACTGTCTTAAAATTATATCACACAACTTGAAATGAGAATAATAACCAAAGATACCAAGGATATCAAGAGCATTATTTTAAAAAGAGAATCTGAGTTATAGCTATGATTATCAGATTGTTCCCTGAAGAGAAAGTCTTTAAGGAAAAAAAAAGTGAAAGAAAATGAGAAATTTGTCCTTGAGTTAGTGACCTTCACGCCCTACACTGCCACCAAAAAAAAAAAAAGTGGGTTTAATTTACTGGGGAATTGTATCAGGCCTTCAAGAAGTGGATGATTTAGTACTGTTTGATCAGTTCCCACATATGAAGAGTAAAGCTTCCAAATTGTCTGCTTGTGAAGCTGTGATTACACGAATACCCAAACCTGACAGGTAACATTGAAACACGCATGGTCTCACTTGTGAGTAGTGATATGGAAATGCAAAATAGTGCAGTGAGAGAATAACACTGCCACAGCTGTGTGGGCCTCATCCTCTTGATTCAGGATTAGGAAATCTATTAATTTAACTTAAGACTTGTTACGGTAGGTTAAGGAGAAAAATCATATAGTCACCTCCATATGTGTCCAAAAAAGGCATTTAGTAAAATTCAATATTCATTCCTAATTTTTTTTTACTTCTAGTGAAACATAAGCATATCTAGCCAAAATCTGCCATCCTGCTTAATGGTAGAATTCTAGAAACATCCTTTGAAATCGAGAATAAGACTGCTTCCGTTACCACTGCTACTATTTCTCCTGTTACTTAAGATTCTTATAGAAGTGTTACTCAGCCAGGGCAACTATGAAAGAAAACACTAATAAGAGATGAGAAAACTGAAATGAAAGCTTTTATTTTTGGAGAGAGAACTAGGTAAATCAAGCAGGTGAACTGGAAAGCTGTTAGGAAAAATAATTTGTAAGGTTGCTGAAAATGCTGTCATCTTATACACCATGAAGTCATTATAGATGCCACCTCTTTAGACATTAGAGATAATTTGGATTGTGGGTATGGGAGTAGTATATATGTGCTCAGTCATGTGCGACTCTTTTGCCAACCCATGGACGGCAGCCCGCCAGGCTCCTCTGTTCATGGCATTTCCCAGGCAAGAATGCTGCAGTGGGTTACCATTTCCTCCTCCTGGGGATCTTCTCAACCCAGGGATTGACAGGTGAATTCTTTACCACCGAGCCACCTGGGAAGCCTGGAGTCAGAAGGGTCAGGCTCCATCAGATACTGATGCTCTAATAAAAAATTACTTAGTCTTGGAATGCTCTAATAATAAAGTTGATAGTGGTTTGTGAATAAATAAAATAGGTCAGTTTCACTAGAATAGAGCCCAGAAATATACCCAAATGCTTCTGGGAGAAGTGAGTAAATAGTAAACCTAACATTTCAAACGAGTGTGGGAAAGAGGTCATTTACAGCTCCTTATCCTATCTCCAGATAGGAATAGAAGACACTACTGCCATCCTTAAAAAAATGCAAAGACAAAATGGGATTTTATTCAGGAACAATGCATTTCTTGCTCTCCCACTAGTAAAAATATTAGTTGCTTTTACTCACCTATATGCCTAATTCTGTTTCCAAATGTGTGGTAACTCTTTCTATCTCTTCTCAGATGAATGAAAAAATTGCATCTTTGGAAAAAGAGTTGTTGGAGAAGAAACCTTGGCAGCTTCAAGGAGAAGTGACAGCACAGAAGCGACCCGAGAACAGCCTCCTGGAAGAGACCCTGCACTTCGACCACGCCGTGCGCATGGGTGCGTGTGCCCACTGGGCTTCCACAGGTGTTCACGTACCCTTTTCTGTGGTTTTCATAGATTTGGAGTAATATTTCTTTCCCCCAAACTTTTTATTTTAAAAACTTGCAAACATACAGAAAAGTTGAAAACAGTGGACAGATGTGTGCCATTCTCCTGGGTTTGCCGATTGTTAACCTTTGACCATGTTTGCTTTCTCCTCCTGTTTATGTGTGGCTGTGTGCGTGAGCTTTTTTTCCCCCGAGTCATTTGAAAGTAAGTACCCAGGATCATGATGACACTTTGGTCCCAAGTACTTTTACTATTTTCTGAGAACTAGAACATTCTCCTGTATAGCCACAACGCCACTAATCCATCCAAGAATTACTACTATACTGGTGATGCCTAATGTGTCACCCATTAGTCAGAGTCCTGCTGCTGATCTGTTTACAGTGCCTGCTGTTCCCGTCCAGTAATTAAACTGTGACTCCCACCAGAATCCCTGACCATCTCATTGAATTCTTTCTTGTACCCATTATGTCAGAATGAATTTTCATTGTATTTAGTGCAAAAAGGAGTGCATCCCCAGGTGCACAGGTTAAAAGTGTTAGCATTTAGCACTGTATATACTTTGTAGCTTTGTGGTTCTCAAATTGCAGGGAGCATCAGAAAGGTTATCTAATGCACACATTAGTGTCCCTTTTCCCTCATTTCTGATATGGCAGATGTGGGGTGGCCCAAGAATTCACAAAACCACGGGTTCATTTCTATCTACCTAACAATACACGTTCTGTATCCTTTAGCACCTGTGATCACAGAGGAGACCACTCTCCAACTAGAGGATATCATTAAGCAGAGGATAAGAGATCAGGTCAGTAAGAATGAAATTTAACTTAATTCAAAGTTCACTGACATTTTTAGAAATAGAATATTTTGGAAGTAGGAATAGCACTCTCTTTTCCTAGAATATTTGTTCCTATCAAGTTTTTGTTTAAAAGCCCTAAGTCTACCCCAAAGGTATCCTTTGCCTTTGTTGTGTGAGGTACTGTCCTTGCTAGCACCCCAGAAAGAAGGGTGTCCTTCCTGAGTAGAACCAAGTAGCCAGAGGCCCTGCCATCCCCCGCAACCCTTCAGCCTTTCCTGTGGTGTGGGATGAAGCTCTGGAGGGCGACTGGGGTCTGGCTTGACATGCTCACACCCAGGTTCCTTGGTCCAGGCACCGTGTCTAGTGTGACATATGAAGGGTCTAGTTTTTAAGTCTGTAAAACCTACCAAAGAGTTTTTGTTTAAAAACTGATCTTATTTTGTAAACTTAGAGTAAAACTTGGGTATGGAGCATGTATAGCAAGAGATGACTTTGTAAGATGTGTATGCTTAAAATAGGAAGGGTTTCAAGTATGGGTATGATATACAGGAGATCTTTTTCATTTGAAATGAAGCAAACTATTGTCTTGACTGTTGGTTAAACCACCATGGGGAGCTGTGGAATTCAAATTTATAACCAGCATTTAAAACAAAAAAGGACACTTGAGTGATGCCCTCTCTGCTTTGAGAAAACGCCTTCCTTTTGGCTGCAGTTTGTTTACTCTGTAATGATAATCGGTATGCCAGAGGAAGAGGCCTAAGGGACCCTAGAAAGAAGTTCCAGATTTTGTCTGTCAATTTATGTTCCGTGTACCTGTCCTGTTTCAGGCTTGGGATGATGTCGTACGCAAAGAAAAGCCCAAAGAGGATGCATTTGAGTATAAAAAGCGTTTAACACTGGACCACGAGAAGAGTAAATTGAGCCTTGCTGAAATTTATGAACAGGAGTACATCAAACTCAACCAGGTGAGGAGGCCACTATGGCAAAGCCATTGCCATTCAGGGAGGAGATGTAGAGAATGAGTTCTGTGGGTTCTACCTGCTGCTCGAGAGGTGTGAGAGACAGAAGTCCTGAGCTGGGGTCACACTGTGTAATGTTAGGCAGCGTGGCTATAGGAGCAGAAGGGCTGAAGTGCTGCCACAGAGTATCACCAGCTAGGGGTGGTTTGCAGTCACTCTTGGTCTCCTGGTACTCTCACAACTAATTATTAACTTTCCAGCAATTATTACAGCTGAAGAATACTCTGTTGTATGTGTGCCACAGTTTACGGATCCAGTTTCAACAGTTGATGCGTATTTGGGCTGTTTCTGCCTTTCATGAATAGTGTGTCCATGGACATACATGTATGTTTACTTAAATAAGTGCATGAGTACCTGCTTTAAGTATCTTGGGCATATACGTAAAAGTGGAGCTGCTGAGTCCTATGGTGATGCTCTGTTTAACTTCTGGAGGCAGTCAGATGTGTTCCTACTGTGACTGCACCATTTTACATTCCCACCAACAATGCCTAACTGTTAAGAGCACTAAATTGTAAGTTCTAAATGTTAGCAGTTCGGTTGCAACAGTGACCTTACCTTGGAAAGTGTCTTTGGAGCTGCAGCCTGACGTCAAGAAACTGGTAATGCCCTCATGGGTCTTGAGTGTTCTGTCCTGTATCGCTGCTTTAGTCTGATGATGTTGAATTCATTTCCTCAGCAAAAAACAGCAGAGGAAGAAAATCCAGAGCATGTAGAAATCCAGAAGATGATGGACTCCCTCTTCTTAAAGTTGGATGCACTCTCAAACTTCCACTTCATCCCCAAGCCAGTAAGTGTGTGACATCTCAGGGAGTAGATGACAGATGAGAGACTCGCTGTTTGTTTGGGTTCAGAATGCACACCTGCAGGGTTTCCCATGAACCACAGGTTGGGCCTCCCATGGGGAAGGCTCGTGTCTGGTCCCAGGATGGGTCTGGACCTCCCTAGCTGGTCCAGCCTGATTTCCATCTCCTTGGCGGTCCCTGCCAGACCCTCAGTCTTCACCACAGGCTCTCCTCCTTTCCCACCCTTTCTCCCTGTCTGGTGTCTGTCTGTGTTTTCACTGTGTGATGGACTTGGGGGTGTGGGTGGTGTCTGTACCTGGCATTTATCAGTGCCTGCTTCCTGTCGGGTTAGACCCTTCATGTCCACTAGCTCAGCCAACAGACCTCACATCTCACATCTTAAATAATCTCCATGAAGTATGTTATACTTCTTTAGGTTCACGATTTAAGTGTTTTACATGAGGACCACTTCTGACTTCCTATCAAATGTGTTGTCTCTTTTCTAGCCTGTTCCAGAGATTAAAGTGGTATCAAATCTGCCCGCTGTCACCATGGAGGAGGTTGCCCCCGTGAGTGTCAGTGATGCAGCCCTCCTGGCCCCAGAGGAGGTCAAGGTGAGAAGCCAGTGTCGAAGTGTCTGTTTATAAATCGGTCGTTTATAGTCAGATCTCCATTTAACATCGTTTTCTTTGAACTTGTAGTCTTTATTCTAACATATCTCAGCAGTTCCCACCTATAATCAAATTAGTAATAATATGGAATATTCAAATACGAGTTTTCTATAATCAGGTATTATTATGAGATGTAGATTTGAGAAATGTTGTAAATGCTGATTACGAATATTTAGCATCAGTATCTTGTTATAATTCAGGTTGAATATTAGAAGTTTGAGGTTGTTAGATGTTAGTTAAGATGTTAGACTTGAAACAAACTGCATATATTTAGCAGTGCCTTGATGTTAGCATTTCCCCCTTTTGCTATATCCATGTGAGGCTTATCAGTCCTGGAACCATAATCTAGAACAGAGTGTGTGGGTCTAGGAAGAGCTGGACATACCACACACAGGACACCCCTGCCTTGTGTACTTGGGAGCCCTCGCCTGGCACAGGGGTGGTGGTTTCTGCCAGGAGGACTGATTTCTGCCAGGGCCTCATCTCCCCTGCAGCCTGGCAGCAGAGCCCTCCATTTTTGTGCTTACTTGCTTTGCTTCACCCACACCCACCCTTCAGAGACTCTGCCTCCTACCCTAGGCTGGGCTGGGGTGAAAGAGAAAAGGGAGAAAGTGGACCTTCACTAGCAACATTGCCTGCCCTCAGTGGCTCAGAGCTGGGCAGTCGTAGGCAGGTCCCTGGAGCCCAGGATGGGGTGTGCCTGCTTCTCCAAGAGAGGAAGCCTGACACCCATGCTCTCCAGGCCACTTTTGTGAAAGAGTATGCAGACTGAACTGCCACTGTCAGAGCACACATTGCAGGTCTTACAGTGCTTCCCAGGTCTTACATCTGAGTGGCCAGAGCCCCTCAGAGCCCGGGTGGGGTTGGGCTGCTTCTCACACTTGGGCCACAGTTCATGCAGTTGCTTCTCTTACAGTTTCTGGAGTCATTAGGTTAGATTAATGAGTGTGTTGGTGGTGGTTTTTCAATAGGAGAAAAATAAAGCTGGGGATATAAAAACAGCTGCTGAGAAAACAGCTACTGACAAGAAACGAGAAAGGAGGAAAAAGAAATATCAAAAGCATTTGAAAATAAAGGAGAAAGAAAAGCGGAGAAGACTTCTTGAAAAAAACAACCCAGACCAGGCAGGGAGATACACCAAAGCAGTAGCCTCTGAGAAGCTGAAACAGCTGACCAAGACAGGCAAAGCCTCTCTGCTAAAGGTGAGGACGGGGAGGAGGGCTGTCAGGGGGCTTGAATACAGGGTCGATGGCACACTTTAGGTGACCTGGGTGTCTAGTGACCAAGCCCACCCACAAAGGGAAAGGGAAGGCAGGGGAGGGGAGAGGCCGTGGGCCCTGGCTGTGTCACAGCCTAAATCTTGGGTTTCAGGTGCAGGGGCTCATGGTCACCTGAGGTTATGAGACCACTGAAATTGTATATAATGTGTATAGTACTTCTGCTCTATTTGGTGCAGGCTCTCATAATTCTGTCTAGTTCTTTTCCACATTTACACTGTGATGCCCTATTGTAGTCATTTGGTTTTGTTCATCTTTAGGCATAATACCTTACAGCATGACCTTGTGTTATTTCTCATTGCAGGATGAAGGTAAAGACAAAGCCTTAAAATCATCTCAGGCATTCTTTTCTAAATTACAAGATCAAGTGAAAATGCAAATCAGCGATGCAAAGAGAACCGAGAAGAAAAAGAAGAAAAACCAGGATATATCGGTTCATAAATTAAAGCTGTAATATATTTTGCATATAATGTAAATACTATTTACATGTGTAAGCTTATATTCTGTCATGGTTCAGTTTTGTAATAAAATTTTTGAGAACTTTTCTTCACACAGACTATAGATGTTTGAGAATAACAAGCCTTCCTCTGGATGTATAGGGGGACCTCTCTTCCCAGCACCCCCCCACAGTAGGCCTGCCCAGGGAAGGGGCCGGTCTGCAGGCTTGGATCCCTTCCCCCTTCCTTGTCACAGCCAGCTACCTGCATCGGAGGCCCTCACGTGTCTTCAGGGGGCCTTGGTTTTCTCCCACTGCCCTGCCATCCTTCCACAGGACAGTGGGGTTTCCATGCATGTATCTTACATCCTTCTCCTTGGCAAGTGCTCTCCTGTCGTGTGAGCAGAGGCTTGTGAAGGCTGGGGAGTCCCATCAGGTAGGAGGAGGGGAGTGATGTGGCTAGGAGAGAAGTGAGTGTGTTGGGAGGGCAGACCAGTGGCCCTTGAAGTCTTCCGTGACCAATATGGTGCTCCCTGTCTTGACCTCCCATCGAAGGAAGATCTTTTATCTGTTAGAGCCTCATATTACCCTTTTGGGAGTAGAGAAGGAGAACAAAGCTGACGCTGAAGCAGCAATAAGCAGTGTAGGAGGGTTCCTTTTTCTCCATACCCTTTCCAGCATTTGTTTAGTAACAACACTCTTAACCCCACTTACCCCCTCAGTTCTGCCTCACCTGTCTTCTCTCCTTCATGACTAAACCTCTTGAAAGAGCCATCTAGATTTTCTGCTGTAGAGGAAAAACTCCTCTACCCTCTGAGGTTTAGTCCCTGAGGGCTATGAATTAAACTAACAATAGAAAACATTAACAGGAGAAATTATCCATGTATATATTGTAGTTTTACAAAAGAAGCAGCTGGGTAAATGGTTAGAGATTTATACACCTAACTTGTCAGGGAAAAGAAAAGCAGGTAGGTTTCTAGAAGAATAAATGGGAGATAAGTAAGTTTGTGATAATGCTTGCAAATTCAGGTGCCAGGGATCTTTCCATATTCATGGCCATAAAATGCCCCCAGAGGGGGGATTTATGGGAGGTTTACTCTTGGTCTCCTTCCTGGTAGGAAAAGCTGCCCTAAAGAGGGAATTCCTGGCAGCCTCCGTCCCCTCTGAGAAGTGTTTTGCCTGTTAAAAGGTCAAGGCACAATTACATATGGTTTTGAGACACAGATCTGTACATTAAATGCGGTATTATTGATAGTTTACGTAATCTAGATTTATGCATGAGAGGGAAGTGGGTCATGGACCATCATGATTGAGAGGGAAGCTTATTTCCTAAGGATTTGTGACCCTTGATAAGATTAAAAAGGAGGTCTGATTAATGCTTACACAGAACACACAACACTAATGCAGAAGCCCAAACTGGGAAAGACCTGTTTAAATTTTTTTCATCTTGCCATAAAAGAGGAATTTCATTTAATCTGTACTTGCCTTTTAAACTATAATTTACGTATATTTTTGTTTTTTCTCTATCTTCCTTCATCTAATGTATTCCCCACAAAGGCAGGATTCCCGTCCCGCCCCCTCATTTCTGCATTCTTTGTTCTATTCACAGTACCAAGGACTTCACCAGGCATGAGGTTGGCACTCAATACATGTTTGTCAATGAATTCCCTGTTCAAGTCCCTTTTCTCTTTGGTTTGTTCATTTTTTCATGCATTCATTCAGCACACATTTATGGAGTAATCACAGTGCTGGCTGCTGCTGTAGGTAGTGGTAAGGGACCACAGACAGGCGCCCCATCCTCAGAAAGTTTCCATTTGGGTCCCTTGGGGTGCTGGAACCAGCTGACATCAGCACTCAAGGGCTGGCTGATAAACTTTGCTGTTGTTACACATAGCCATTATATTAAATTATGTAACCTCATTATGTTAAACTTAGCACAAAGAAAAACTACATTAAAACAAACTACATTTTAATGTTAAGAAATACACAAGCTTACCATTCCCTACTACCTATCAATACATTTATTCTTTTATCTTTTTTAATTGAAGTATCGTTGATTTACAATATTTCAGGTGAACAGCAAAGTGATTTATAGATACAGATATATGTGTGTGTGTATATATATATATATACTTTTTCAGATTCTTGTCCATTGTAGGGTATCTTAAGATACTGAATATAGTTCCCTGTGCTACACAATAGGTCCTTGTTGATTTACTATTATTTTGGTCTTGATGAGATGGGGTGCGTTCAGTTCTAGGTGGTATGGCCCTGGACTCCTGTGCTCCTGAGGTTTTGGCATCTCTTGCATCCGGGAGCAAAGAGCATCTCTTCCAGGAATCCCCAGCACACGCTTGCTGGCCAAGTCGAGTCTTCGCCTGTGTCTCCTCCCTAGAGGCGGCTTTCTTGGTCACCGAATGCTTGCCCACAGCAACTTGCCCATCTTCCCGCTCACCCGCCTCAGCCAGGTAGGGAAAGGCAGAGGTGGGGAATATGGGCGGACCTCCGCCGGCTCAGCCTCCCTAAACCGCTGGATGCCTTTAAGGTGAAAGGGAAGGCCGATTGATTGCTCGAACCTCCGCTGGCCGAGTCTGTGACGGCCGAGGCCTCGGGAATCGGCTGGGAGTGCCTGGCGCACGTAGCCCGTGGGAGGCGCGGGGCTCTGCGGCCGGGGTTGAGGGTAGTGAGAGGAGAACGGGCTGCTGGCGGCGGCTGGGCCGGAAGAGCGAGTTGGAGGGGACAGAAGGGAGGGAGGAGGGCGGTCGGGCTGGCGGCGGAGCCCCAGGTGCACCTCCCAGGTGCGTATCCCAGGTGCGCACACGACCCCAGGGGAGGGCTGGCCTGGCAGAGCTTTAGCCTCTGGAGGTTCGGCAGCCGGGGCTGCGGGATCGCGGGGAGGCGGGGCGGGGGGTGGACAGATGCCCGCGACTCGGCGCTTCTCTCTACAGGCCTGTGCGGGCGGGATAGGCGCGCTCTGCCCCGGAGAAGTTACTCGTGCGGCTGTTTTAAAGGAGGACCTCGCATAGTCAGATGTCCCTTTTTAGGATGGCTGATTTCGATCTTACAGAGGAGTCTTAGAGCTTATCCCCGCGGCTGAGGGACACACTGGGGTCGCGTGGACAGCCGGAGGATGGCCTTGGGCTTTTCTTTCCAAGGCCGGAGTCTATTCAAGGCCCCATTCCGTGAGGTACTATCGTTGATCGTTTCCCTCCTCTGGTGTTGAATTCATAAATTTGTTCTTAATCCACGTGTTCTGTTTCATAGGAAGAAGAAACTAAATGAATAACATGAAGTCCAATAGGATCCCATTTTTTATGATTTCGAATCGAGGAAGTAAAAGTAAACCACTGGTATCTTTTCCAGGTCTTGCCTTGTGTTTTACTACTTGAAACAAACACCCAACTTTGCTTCTTTTGTCTTGGCTGTCCATCCGGGCATGCAGGGGATCCCAGTTCCCAGACCAGGGATCGAACCTGGGCCCCTTGCAGTGGAAGCACAGAATCCCAACCACTGGACACCAGAGAAGTTCCCACCCATCTTTCCTAATATTCATGATGCCTGTAGGCAAATCCTCAAAAAAAAGGCCTCGTACAAGTTTATCAAGCAGCAAAACTAAAAAAAATGAATCGAACTCTATTATTTCGTTTTTTAACAATGCACCCCCTGCTAAACTTGCCTGTCCTGTTTGTAGTAAGATGGTGCCAAGATATGACCTGAACCGGCACCTTGATGAAATGTGTGCTGACCACAGTGACATGACTCCAGGTGGCCCTAGGCACGTCAGCTTAAGTTCAAACGTGCCCACCGTAGATTTGACCAGTATTGCCTTAGAAGATAGAACACCAGAGAGGTCGTCACCTTCAACGATAAATTTAACCCCTGGCCCAAGTGATTCAGCAAAAATGGGCAACAAACAGCAGACCAGCCCCTACTTTAAAAGTAAAGGTGACTTGGTGTGCCGAAATCAAGATGGGCTGAGACATCATAATGTAAAAGTCATTTCTCTGGGAAGCCTGTCCTCTAAATTGTCCAGAAGATACATAAAGGCTAAAAGATCCCTGAATCAGAATGAGGGGTTCACTAATCAGAGTCTACAGAGGTCCTCATGCACAAGGGTTAAGAGCCTAGTTGATCAGCATTTGGAGGTGGAGGGCCAGGACCCACTTTTGGAGAATAGCTCTCAAAAGGAGAACGTGTTTACTAGTGATTCTCAGGAGGAGCTGAGCACCCCAGCACATACGGTAGAAGGCACTAAGGTGGAGGAAGCTGAAGGCCAGACAGCTGCCCAGGAATGTGAGCAATCAACCCTAGCCTCTCTCTGCACAGGTGATGAGCCTGTGTTGTTTTCATCAGATTTAATTCTCGGGCATAAAAAATCTGCTTCTGAGGACCATCTTGCAAAGCAGGAGAGTGTCAAGGGAGTAGATGGTGAAGTTACTGAAAAATGTGAGACAGGTCATTGGGAAGAGGTGAAAATGACTGTTGTTTCAGAAGCAACAAATCAGGGCTCACATCAGGAGGCAAAACCTCCGAGTTCTACCCTTGGTACTTCTATACAGACCAACAGCCAAGTGCTTCCTCCAGAACCTGACAGTGGCTTAGAGGATGAAATCACTCATCGGATGCCTTTGGAGCAGGGGTCAAGCTGTGATGTGTCCTGGGTCACAAGTCCAGAACCGCCGGACCATCCTTATTACCTTCGGAGTTTCCTGGTGGTGCTGAAAGCCGTGTTCGAGGATGAAGAAGACAGGATGCTCTTTGATGAACACGAGAAGGGCATTGTAACTAAGTTTCATCAGTTATCAGGTATCTTGAGCCTGTTTGCTTTCAAGGCTTTGTTTTCCATTTGCTGCCCTGAATTGGTCTGGGATGTGATGGGCAGAAACCTGATGAACCCGAGGAGTCAGTGGTTTGGGGAGCCCCCTGGGAGTACTCAGGGGAATCAGAGCCAGTGATGGTGTTCAGCTCAACAACCATGTGCCTTTAAAAAGAGATAAGATTGGGGCCAGGTGATGCCTGCTTCTGCACTGTCATCCTTATAAACTGTACTGTGCTTGTAATGAAAGCAGTTGTCTGTCTTTTTTATGTATATTTGATGGTTGTAAAACAGCCTTTCCCAGATTAGAGGAAAAAACAAATAGTGTGACTTAGAAAAGTGTACCTTGCATTTCAGGCATGTAATCAAGGTTGCTGTTGTATTTGGTGGATTTGTTGTTTTTGCGAGTCATTTCCTCAAAAATAAAAATAAAATACAGGCAAATAAACAAACCAAGGGGTACTGAGGCATATTTTTTTTTCCAATAATATTTTAGTTGCCGGGGCTCTGCCTTTTAAAGTAAAGGTGTGTAGGAAATGGAAGCTTTCAAGCTAAATTGGTACATTAATTTTTTTTTCCTTTTTAATTTTGTAAGTTGGTACATTTAAACACATGCCTAAATTCCTTGGCAGCCAGCTGTGTGGCTCAAAGCAAATAGCGCAGGTTTAGAGCAAGAGCTGTGCATCTCCCCCTGACCCCCCCCCCCCGCCCCCTCCACCCGCCATCAGCTACTCATCCAAAGGACCTTGATGGCTATGTGCACATGAGTCCCTCTCAAGCAGGAAAAGCTTCCTTGGGGGCCATGCTGACCACTAGTAGCAGGTCTGACTCCCAGTCAAGTTATAAAGAAGAAATCCTAAACATTACCAATAACCGGTAAGAGAAGGAATTCAGTTTTACATTTACACAGTGCAACTGTGGCTTTGCTTGTGTGAGTGACACCCCATCAACTCTTGTATCCAGGATGGTCACAGATCTTTGGTTGGTGTACGAGCGTTTTTTAAAGTTGTTAGTAACCCTGGGCTGTGGTGTGATTGAGAAGTAGGAACAGTTTCCTAGGGTAAACTCTGCAGATTCTTGTGGGCTGCCTTCCACAGAGAATCATCTTTAGTGTTTCTGTTGTGAAAATAGCTACTGTGAATCAATTTTGCCTCTTTGAAGAGAAAAGAGAAATAACTAGAAAATTTAATAAATAAGGTTGTTTCATTTTATTTTTCTATTTTTGGCCATACCATTCCTCATACAGCATCTTAGTTTCCTGACTAAAGATGGAATCAGTGCCTCTTTCATTGGAGAGCAGAGTCCTAACCACTGGATGGCCAGGGAAGTCCTGAGACCACTCTAGAGTTGGAAATTGAAAGATAATTTGGGTAACAGGAAAACCTGAGACCAGGTTAATTAAATAGCTTGATGGAGATCACTGAGTTAGAGATGGCCACTCTACCAAAGCCAGACTCTTTTTGAAAAATCCTTTTCAGATGATTTTCAGCCTAAAACAGAATATTGCATATGAAACTGAAGGCAGAGAACAGAAAAACTAGAACTCTTGGTGAGGGGGCAGGGTGTGTCTCTCTTGAGGGACTAGAAAATGTTGGTTAGAAAGTGGGGAACCTGGATCTTACGCTTTTCTTTTTTATTATTTTTTAAAGATATATATATTTAAATAGATGGTATTATTTCTCTGTTTAATTTTATTTATTTAATTTTGGCGGCACTACACTGGCATGTGGGATCTTAGTTCCATGACTAGGGACCCTGCAGTGAATGGGCAGATTCTTAACCACTGGACCACCAAGGAAGTCCTACTTTAGGTTTTTAAATGGCTAATAATCATTACCAACTTTGAAATGGTTTATATACTCATCTCGTTTAATCTTTTCACTGGCTTTGGGAGGATGGTGTTACTGGCCCCCACTCCCACTTTTCATAACAGAAGAGAAGAGGGAGCCTTAGCTCCGAAGACTGTCACAAAGGCTTTGTGTCCTCTTGCTCCTCCCGTCCTATACACAGGCCAAGGAGACATTCCTACGGTATTTTGTACTTGAAATAATTTCTGTCTTCCAAAGGAAGAAAATTATATTCTTGGAAGATCAATTGAGTCAGCCTATGTGTATTTGTAACCCAGCATGTTTTACTGACCTTGGTTTACAAAAGGAAATGATAGCATATGTGGTTTTTGAGAAGAAATAGAATGTTTTTCACTGATGATCTTAACTTTGTCACAGCCAATGGTCAGAAGTTATACGTAAGACTTTTTCAACGTAAATTCGGCTGGATTAAGGTGAACAAGCTGGACTATGAAGAGATCTCTGCTGACTTAACCCCTGTGGTTGGAGAGCTGACACATGCAGGCTTCCTGCAGACAGGTACGGTTCGTCCAGGGGAACCAAAGTGCAAACACGGTGAAGAGAGTTTCTGCAAAATGTGGGTGGTGCTAGTTTCCTGTCATCTCCTGATTGGTGCCTGAGAAATAGCGATTGTGTGTGTGTCTTTTAAATTGGGTTTTGTTTTTTTTTTTAATTTATTTGGCTGTGTTGGGTCTTTGTTGTGGCATGTGAGATCTTTGTTCCCTGACGAGGGATCAAACCCAGGCCACCTGCACTGGGAGCTCAGAGTTAACCACTGGACCACCAGGGAAATTCCTAAATTGAGTTCTTAATCTTAGGACAACAAATAAGCTTTCTTCTGAAAGTATCAATAAAACTAGAAAATAATAAACTTATTTAAATTACTTAAAAAAAATATTTCAGAATCTGAGTTGCAGGAGCTCCCTGAGGTGCTGGAGCTCCTTTCTGCTCCAGAACTGAAAGCCCTGGCAAAGACCTTCCACCTGGCGAGTACCCATGGGCAGAAGCAGCAGCTGGTGGACGCATTCCTCAGACTGGCCAAGCAGCCTTCAGTCTGCACTTGGGGCCGGAACCAGCCTGGCATTGGCGCAGTGATCCTGAAAAGGTTTTGTGGCTCTTTTTTTAAAAAATCATTTTATTTATTTATTTATTAACACCAAAAACATCTTGCATTGGGGTGTGGTCAGTTAACAATGTTGTGGTAGTTTCAGGTGAACAGCAAAGGGATTTGTTACAATAAGAACGTTTGAGTTGTTGGTTGGGCTTCTGTGGTGGCTCAGTGCTAAAGAATCTGCCTGCAATGCAGGAGCAGAGAAGGCGATGGCACCCCACTCTAGTACTCTTGCCTGGAAAATCCCATGGATGGAGGAGCCTGGTAGGCTGCAGTCCATGGGGTCACTAAGAGTCGGACACGACTGGGCGACTTCACTTTCACTTTTCACTTTCACGCTTTGGAGAAGGAAATGACAACCCACTCCAGTGTTCTTGGCTTGGAGAATCCCAGGGACGGTGGAGCCTGGCGGGCTGCCATCTGTGGGGTTGCACAGAGTCAGACATGACTGATGCGACTTAGCAGCAGCAGCAGCAGCAGTGCAAGAGACCTGGGTTCCATCCCTGGGTCAGGAAGATCCTCTGGAGAAGGAAATGGCAAGTCACTCCAGTATTCATACCTGGAGAATTCCATGGATAGAGGAGCCTGGCAGGCTGTAGTCCATGGGGGTCACAAAGAGTTGGACATGACTGAAGGAATAACACACACACATAGCACATACTAAGGTCTTAAAACGAACGGTATGTGTTTCCAGATTGTGACTGTTTTTGCAATTGCTGCCAGACTGAAAAGGCAGAGAACCTTAATGATCAGGTCTGGATTCTTGGTTTAGCTTTCATAATTCTTGTCATACTGCACTGATTTCTAGGACAAGAAAAACCAAGAGGCAAGAAGTTAGAGGCACTGGGCCCTTGGCGTATTCTAGTATTTTATTACTCAAGAAGAATGCAGTTTTAACTGCTCTCCTTAAGAAGAGATAAACATGAACGATCCAGCTAAATTTTTATTTCAGTGAACTTTTTATTGAAACATAATCTGTCAACAATAATATGCAATTTCTTTTGAGTTGAAGCATAAAAATTTACCAAAAGCTGTGGATGGTTTCTTTCATCCTTATAAAAGCTCCTGAACAGTTTCAGGTTGGGAAAGATCATAAAAATCTCAGAATTTATTTCTTTTGCCCATATTATGTCTAAAGTATAACTATATCAACCTTAGTCTGGGAATCCACTTTCCAGAGTTGTTGAAAACTAGATGAGATAATGCTTTTGGCAAACAGTTTAAAGCAACGTCATAGTTATTTTATATAATATGTATGTGTGTGTGTGTAACTTTGAGCTGTTAATGTGCCAAGAGCTCATTCTTATTGGGAAGATACTACAAATATTAATCTTAGTAAAACACAGGTATAAATAAGGCATACATTATTAAGAAAAATGTCACTGTCAACACTTCAAAAAGTTTATACTGTAGATTTTCCAAAAGTATTTAACTAGATTATATATATGAAGTTAATTGATTTAGGGGTATAAGATCCTCATCCCTGTGGTTACATGTCTTCTAAGTCCTTTCTTTAAGTTTATTTCTTAAGTATTTCGTGGTATTCATGTATGTAATATTTTAAAAGTAAGTGTTTCTTAGTGTAAGCACTGAGCATGAAGGAGCAGAAATAGAAGAATTAAGATCAACATTTTTCATCACTGACATCAGGATTATAGAAAAATGAGAATCTTAAGACTGTTTTTTTCTACATATAATTTTATTTATTTATTTGTCTTTGGCTGTGCTGGGTCTTCGTGGCTGTGCAGACTTCTCTCCAGGTGTGGTGAGCAGGGCTGCTCTAACTGGTGTGAGGGCTCCTCATTGCGGTGGCTACTCTTGTGGAGCACGGGCTTCAGTAGTTGCAGCTCCCTGGGTCTAGAGCACAGGCTGAGTAGTTAATGGTGGATGCGCTTAGCTGCTGTGGCATGTAGGATCTTCCTGGAGCAGGGACCAAACCTGTGTCTCTTTTGGCAGGTGGATTCTTAACCACTGAGCCAGCAGGGAAGCCCGTTAAGACTATTTTAGTTTTTTACTAAAATCACTATCCTTTAAAATTTGTTTAAACTGAAGTATAAGTTGACATATTAGTTTCGATGTGCAGCATAGTGATTCAGTATTTGTACAGATTATACTCCATTTAAATTTATTACAAAATGATGAATATATTTCCCTGTGCTGTGCAGTATATCCTTGTTGCTTATCTATTTCATATTGGGTAGTTCATCTCTCTTACTCTTCTACTTGTCTCACCTCTACCTGCTTCCTTCTCCTTGCTGGTAAGTTTATTTTTTCTAGCTGTGAATTTATTTCTCTTTTGTTACATACATTCGTTTTGTTTTTGAGAGTCCACAAAGAGGCGATAACATGCAGTAATTGTCTTTGACTTATTTTACTAAGGGTAATACTCTCTAGATCCATCTACATTGTTGCAAATGGAAGAATTCCTAATACTCCATCACTCTGTTGACGGACAGTGTCCTTTATATCTTCATTAAGCTGTGCAGCCCAGGAGTGGAACCTGAGTCTCTGACAGCTCCACATGAGGGTAATAGCTGGTTACCTTCCTCTGCAGGAAAAGCCTCCTTATTCACACTCTCTGAATCCTTCTGGATAGAGGCTGTGTGTTTAGTCAGGCTGAATGTTTCCTTCTGCAACTTGGAGTCCGGTCCACTGGACATGCTCAGGACTCTGTGTGGGGAGGAAGGCTGGGGGGGGCTGTCAGGCTCTGTGGCTGCGTGGTCCTCGTGTAGATGGTGGTGAGGTGGGAACCCTACCCCTGTGTCTTCAAGACTCTGATGGGGGCATTGGTCTCAGGACACCCCAGGGAGCCAGCTTTGCTTTTGGTTTCATAGCTTCTGGGCTGGTAGGAAGGATGAGGTCTTCCACTGGTCTCCAGCTCTCACTAGGGCGATCTTGACCTCCAGGCACTCCTGGCATCATCTGGAGGCATTCTTGTTGTGACTGAGGTGGGTAGTGGGTGCCACTGACATTTAGTGAGCGGAGGCTGGGGACACAGCTGAGCATTGTCTAATGCACAGAATGGGCACCTTGCCCCTACCTCAGCCCCCAGAAAAGAATTCATGGCCCAGATGTCAATAGAGAAACCCTGTTGTGCATGGTGTCCAGGTTGTTAGAGCTAGAAGGCCCTGGTTGTGACCTGCTGCCTGACCAAGAGCCTTTGATAATGACATTCTAAATAAATACCTGTGGGGCTTCCGTCATGGCTCAGTGGTAAAGAATCCACCTGCCAATGTAGGAGAGGTGGTTTCAATCCCTGGTCTGGGAGGATCCCACATGCTGCTGGCAACTAAGCCCATGTGCCACAACTATTGAGCCTGTGCTCTGGAGCCCAGGAGCTGCAACTACTGAGCCCACTTACCCTAGAGCCTATGCCCCCAACAAGAGAAGCCACTGTAATGAGAAGCCTGTGCACCACAACTGGAGAATAGCACCTACTTGCTGCAACTAGAGAAAAGCCTGCACACACACAGCAATAAAGACCCAGCACCACCATAAATAAATAAATAAAGTTATTTTGAATAAATAAATATCTGTTATTTAATCTAAATTGTCATTGGAGTTAAGAATTGAGAGTTGCTAATGTCAAACAGGAACACTTTGAGTTTCTCTGGTATTTCACATGTTCGGGACCAGCATAAACCTTATCCTGCTCTTTTATTGAGGCAAACACTATGTGAAATGGTCTGCAGGTTTAATTTCATGGACTCTTCACCGTGTTCCAAGGTGGGGCTCTGAGCCCCAGAGAGGTTAACAAATGTTCTAACATCACACAGCCAGAGGCCAGAGGTTTGCTTCAGGATTAGAATAATGAATGCCGTTTAGCTTGATATAATCTATGAAATCTGATGTCCAAATGCTTACAGACCAACAAGTCTCTTCCATACTGTGTATTCTTCAGAGCTAAAGATGTGGTGGGACATTCCCTGCGAGTCTCTCGAGGTCCTCGGGCGGTGTTTTCCCGGGCCCTGCTGCTCTTCTCCTTGAGCGATGTGGTAGAAGATGAGGAGGCCGCCTGCGGGGGCCAAGGCCAGCTCTCCACTGTGCTGCTGGTCAACCTGGGCCGCTTGGAGTTCCCCAGGTACACCGTCAGTCGGAAGACCCCAATCTTCCAGGACAGGGATGATCTCATTAGGTAAGCGAGTGGTTGCTCACGGTAACATCTGTGTATTTTTAAATTTATGCAGAAGGATGTATTATTGTTTTTTGCCATCCACAAGAGAAACATCCACTCAAACCATTTTTTAAGTTTTTGCTTCCTGTTTAGCTTTCTGCTCACTTGTATACTTTTCCAGGGCTGTGAGGAGAATGTAGAAACGAAGTTTGATTAAGGTTGCTAAAACCCATGAGTTTTGAGTTAAAGCTACACAGTTTTCCCCTGGTTTATATTCCCAAATAGCTTTGGCAGGGGGGAGCATTTTTTAAATATAGACATTTGAACAAACCTGCCTTGTGAGTATGTTGTTGGCATGAACAAGGCTGAATATCCTCCTGGTAAGGACACTTAAAGCTAATGACTAACTTGTGGACCATATACCAGAATCATGCAGACAATAGAAGTTTTCATGAATCTGTCTTGATGCATGGATTTAGCCAGTGTTTAGCAAAAGTGGATTTTGATTAAAAAAAATTGCATAGATGTTACAGGTTTATGATTCAAAGTTAGCTGAAATGATTTCTGATATTTAATTTTAGGAAGATGTTTAAGTGTTGTCTAGTATGTGCTTTAAAAAATAAGTTATTGAAATGATTGGGTCAAAACGGGGTCAATGTAAACTGATTTTAGCCCATTTTACCTTAGTTATTAGGAAGGTCAGTTTCTTTTTTGTGTTCAGTAAGAATAACTTTTTCAGTCATGTTTTCTAACTAGGATGTTTTCTCCAGTTCTGTTTTTCATTGCCTTAGAGCTGTCCAGTTGAGTATTAAAGGAGAGATAGATGGAAGCATGCATGTTGTTATACTTAGGGGACTCTGTTTTTCGCTTATTTGACAGTTTCTGCACACAGTGCTGGTGTGTGCTTTTCTCTCAAGGGTGAGTCCAGAGCACAGTGACTGTGCACTCTGCGTTATAGAACTATGGGGCCCATGTGTTTGTTTTGGTATCTAAAGACATGCTGAGAAGCTGTCTCTCTTCAGTTACATGGGTTCAGAACATTTCAGCATCGCCATCTCTCAGAGACTGTCCCTGAAGTTGTTTTTGAAAATCCCAAATAATTCTCTTAGCTTGGGCAGTATCCCTCTGGCCATCTCTGACTTAGTGATTAAGTCAGACCAAATCTACACTTCCGCATAATCCTGAGATCAGTTACATGTTGTCACGGTTGCTCCCAGACTGTTGAATGGATGAATGAGTGGGCACTGGAGGTCTGGGAGGAAGAGCTGGTCAGTGTTGCATCCTGTAATAGGACGTGTGATGTGATGGTAAGGTGTGTGTGTCTTCATCTTTCTGGCTGGGAAACCCTTGTGTTTTCAAAAGCAGATCTGAATGTGCTGGGTGGGATGTGGCGATGTGAGGTTCTGTATGTCAGTGCTTATCCCACCCCTGAAGCCTGAATATTGTGGTTCCCCCTCTGTCCGCCCCCGACCCAGGTACGCAGTGGCCACGCACACGCTGAATGACATCTCCACAGCAATGGCCAGCGGGGCCTGGGAGGAGGCTAGGGAGCTTGCTCGGTGTGCAAAGCGGGACTGGAACGGACTGAAAGACCACCCATCCCTGAGGTGAGGTGGTTCTCTGGTGCCTGTGAAGGTTACTGACTGACCTAGTTGTTCTAACCGCATAAGATCATCTTCTTCATGAGGAACACACTCCTTTTGTTCTATGGTGAGGCCAGCGTGTGTATTTGAACTTCCTCCTCACTTTGCATGGAGTCAAAAGTGCTGGGTGAATAGCAGGGAGTGTCTGAAAGTTTGGAGTGATTTTTATACCCTTGGTCCACCTGTGGCAGACAGTAGCTTGCCACCTGCAGGGGGACTGGCCCTTCTTGGGGCTGGTCAACTGAATTACAACCATGGGGGAAGCCTGGCTGCAGGATAGAAGCTGTCTTATTCTGGTGGAAATTCCAGGAGTTGTTGTTTTGAACGAGAAAATGAATCCTACCTTAAAAAAGAAAACAAAGAAAATGAAATAGAATATTTACTTCAAGGGTTCAAGTTCACAGCACATGATCCTTCATTCTTTTTGGTTTAATAAATGTTCATCATGTTCCATAGAGTTAAGAAACTTTTTCCTTCCTTAGTACAAAGTGATGAGAAAAATTAGTAGTATCGGATATCTCTTTCAAAAAAAAAATTTAGGCCAAAAGTCCACACAGAAATAATACAAACTTAAAAACCATAGCAAGGAAAATAGCCTTTACTGTTAAGAAAAACAACTGAATATTTTCTCCGTGTTTTGTTTGGGAGTAATTTAGACAGAGTGAGGCATTTACTTATAGGCCTTTGTAGGAAGGAGACAACCAGTGTCTACAACGAGTGTTAGCCCGTGATGTGCAGGGACCCTGGGGGATTTTCTGAAGATAATTTGGGCAAATCTGTAAACATTTCTCAGACCAAACAGCAAAACAAATGGTTAAAACAAGTTAATAGATGATTTTCTTGGCTAAAAAAAAGATAAGACCTCATGGCCAGGGAGCTGGGTTCCTGCAGGACAGAGGTCGGTAGGCTCTTGCGTGGAGGCCCAGTGGGCAGTGGTCAGGCTCTGGCAGCAAATGGGTGGGACTGTCCCAGTGCAGGTGTGTTCTCCGACACCAAAATATGTGTTTCTTGTAATTTTCATGTGCCACACAGTTTTTCTCCTTTGGACTTCTTTTAGCCATGTATAAACATGGAAACCACACTGGGCTTGTATTAAAATCAGGTGGAGGCCCTGAGTCCGGCCTGGGGTCTGGCGTCTGCTGAGCTCTGGCTCTCATTTCACATCACCATCTGGTGACTTCAAGCAGGTGGCCGTGAGAACATAGATTTGTGGTGTAAGAAACTGCACACGACAGGCAGTGTTCAGAATGTGTCCTCTTAGAAGAAAGAATTTCAGTCTGCTTTGTCACCTTCAGTTCAGTTCAATCACTCAGCTGTTTCCAACTCTTTGCGACCCCATGGACTGCAGCAAAGGCTTCCCTGTCCATCACAAACTCCAGGTGCTTGCTCAAACTCACGTCCATCGAATCAGTGATGCCATCCAACCATCTAACTCTCTGTTGTCCTCTTCTCCTGCCTTCAATCTTTCCCAGCATCAGGGTCTTTTCCACTGAGTCAGTTCTTCCTATCAGGTGGCCAAAGTATTGGAGCTTCAGCTTCATCATCAGTCCTTCCAGTGAATATTCAGGACTGATTTCCTTTAGGATTAACCGGTTGGATCTCCTTGCAGTCCAAGGGACTCTCAAGAGTCTTTTCCAACACCACAGCTCAAAAGCATCGATTCTTCGGTGCTCAGCTTTCCTTATGATCCAACTCTGACACCCACACATGACTACTGGAAAAACTATAGCTTTGACTAGATAGACCTTTGTTGGGAAAGTAATGTCACCGCTTTTTAATATGCTGTCTAGGATGGTCATAGCTTTTCTTCCAAGGAGCAAGCATAGTTTAATTTCATGGCTGCAGTCGCCATCTGCAGTGATTTTGGAGCCCCCAAAAATAAAGTCAGCCACTGTTTCCACTGTTTCCCCATCTGTTTACCACAAAGTGATGGGACTGGATGCCATGTCTTAGTTTCTGAATGTTGAGCTTGAAGCCAACTTTTTCACTCTCCTCTTTCAGTTTCATCAAGAGGCTCTTTAGTTCTTCTTCACTTTCTGCCAGAAGGGTGATGTCATCTGTGTATCTGAGGTTATTGATATTTCTCCTGGCAGTCTTGATTCCAACTTGTGCTTCATCCAGCCCGGCATTTCGTGTGATGTACTCTGCATATAAGATAAATATGCAGGTAACAATGTACAGGCTTGACATATTCCTTTCACAATTTGGAACCAGTCCATTGTTCCACGTCCGGTTCTAACTATTGCTGCTTGACCTGCATACAGATTTCTCAAGAGGCAGGTAAGGTAGTCTGGTATTCCCATCTCTAAGAATCTTCCATAGTTTGTTGTGATCCACACAGTCAAAGGCTTTAGTGTAGTCAATGAAGCAAAAGTAGATGTTTTTCAGGAACTCTCTTGCCTTTTCTATGATCCAACAGATGTTGGCAATTTGATCTCTGGTTCCTCTGCCTTTTCTAAATCACCTGTTAGGATTGTCTTAGAATAAACACACCGAACCACTAAACTGCTGGTGGACATCTTCATTTTAGGTGCCACGAGAATTTACCGCTCTTCCTCCGGTGTTTTACCTTTGGGTGGGTTTACACAAGGATTTTGTCCCGAAACGTTGAAATATTGCAGAGACTTCACCTGTATGAGGTGAGTACTCACACCAGCCCTCCACCCCTGGCTCTTGACTTCTCCTGCCAGCGTGGTCTGCAGCGAGAGCTGCAGTCAGAGCCCCCGTGTGATGGGGAGGGTCTCCCCACATCCCTGAGGTGGAAGCCTCACCTCTGCTCAAGTTCCCAGGACAGCAGTCAGGGACAGTCTGGGAGTAACCTACAATCAGGAGTGAGGGCTCTGGTCATGCTCCTGCTCATACTCAGAGCTGTGAGGTTGCCGGGCTCAGCTTCTGCTGTGCAGACACTTCAGTATTGGAACTTGGCATCTTACAAAGAGGCTGTGCTAGAGCTGGGCTTCCTCACCGGGGTCCTCACATGGGATCTGGGCAGCTCTGTGGGGCTGGCTTCAGTGGAGTTTGTGGACCTGCAGGTGCATCTCTGGGGCTTCTGCATTTTTCTCAGGAGAATCATTAGGTTCTTCAAAGAGATTTAGGAACCACAAAAGATGAGCATGAGATGTGAGCCATGAACATGGACCACAGAGTCCGCCTGTTGAGATGGGGCCTTTGGGTGGAGACCTCCTCCAAATACCTGTCCAGCTCCCTTGCCGATTCCTCACACCCTTGGCCGTGTCACCGGCTGGGTTCCCAGAAGCATGTGGACCTGCAGCCCAGCTGCTGCTCCTGCCCAGAGCCTGGCCCCGTGTGGCCTGCGCTGCTGACCTAGTGCACAGAGTGCCATACGGCTGCATCCACGTGAGGTGGCAGGGGCCCTGCTGAGAAGTGGGGGTGCCTCTGAAGCTCAGGCCACTCTCGGGGGATGTCCCGGGGCCCCTTCCTGGCAGTCCTAGGCACTTATTTTAGAGTGGCAAGGATGCTGGTACCCTTTGCCAATTTTCCTGACAACTCAGTGTAACCATGGCCTTTTAGTGTGCAGAAGTCTAATGCACATCCCTTCTTGTTGCTGCTGCAGGAAGCTGTGCAGGAGCTTGAAAACCTCTTGTCCCAGGATGTGTACTGTCCCGACAGCAGGGGCCGGTGGTGGGACCGGCTGGCCCTTAACTTACACCAGCACCTGAAGCGCCTGGAGCTGGTACGTAGCTGCCAGGGCCACCAACCTTTCTTCAGCTTTGCGTACATTTAAATAATAAAGCAAACTGGCAATACCTTAAGAGTCTAAATGTTGTTAGGGCGTTGACTTCTTTCTTTCTTTTTAAGTTTGTATTTTATATTGGACTATAGTTGATTTAAAGCATTGATTTCTTCAACATCCCTCTTTGTCTGTGTTCTGTCAACCACCCAGAAATAGCAGGAGTGTGAGCACAGGGTGACTGTGAGGTCAGCGAGTGGATCATGTCGGGGCTGGAAGGTTAGGTGTCCCCTGCCTTCACACAGGTGTGCTCTCTGGTTTGGAAACGGTGGTTTTATTCACTCACTGCTCAGGGCCTCCTGGTAGAAAGATGGGTAAAGACGTGGCATCTGGCTCCACAGGGCGGCCACCATCCCGTCTGGGTGCTGCCCTCTCTGGTAGGGACTTTGAGTCTGTGAACACTGTTGGCTGCTAGCCACTGTGGCCAGCAAGGCAGGGCCTTGTGAGTCAGCGACAGTGGTCCTCTGTGTGGCTGCCTGTAGTCCCCTGTCCTTGCCAGCCCTGTGTCTGCATCCAGTGGAGGGTACTGCTGCCCTGGAAGCTTTTATTCTTCCAGTGGCATGTCACATGAATCCGGTGATGGAGGGTTGGAAAAGTTGACTCTGCGCCTGGACGATGACACGCTCCATTTACTGCCTGAAACTAAAAGGCGCCTTGTCACCTCAAGTGCTCCGTCCGAGACAGCGAAAACTGTTCTCCTGGAGGTGGGCTTGGCATTCCCTGCCCAGCGTCAGGAGAGGCCCCCACTGGCCCCCACCCAGTGTGGACAGAGGGCGTGTGCACACTGCTTCTCTCTCTCCCTGAAATAAAACTTCAGAGGAGTTTATAGGCTTTCCCGTCATTTGGGTCTGCTGAGAGGAGGGTTTATTAATGCTCAGAGGTTATTTTTGCCATTGATGGAGCGTCCTGGTCTTTTTTTATCCTTTTCCTAGAAGTCTTCCTGGCTCCTCATAACCTGTGATTTTGTCGCCATTCCTTCCCTCTGTATGTCAATTTCCAGAGCATGCGACAGCCAGCCCAGCAGAGGCTCATGTCTGCAGTTGCCCAGCAGCCAGTGTGGTCAGGCCGAGCCCGAGGCCACCCTCCCTACAGCCAGCCTGGCTCCATTAGGGCTGCAGAGCGGTTGGCAGGACCTCATTCTCTCTGCTGGATTCCTCTGGGCTGCTGTGCTCTGATGGTCTGATCTTCACTGACTTCTGGGCTTTTTTGTCGTTGTTACTTTTTATTCTTTTATTGTAGTAAATAACAACAACAACAACAAAACCTTGCCATTTTAACCATCCCTAGGTATACAGTTCAGTGGCATTAATTATATAGCTGACTCTTGACTAACTCAGAGGTTAGGGGTTCTGACCACCCCTCCCCCACCCCCACATGGTCAAAAATCCACAAAAATCCCCCTTGGGGCCCCAAGCGTTCCTACCCCAGTCCCTCCTCCCAGTCTCCTCTGTCTCCTGAGGCAGTGTGTCCACACGTGTGACCAGGATATGGTGTTGGGAACATGACTGTTTCTGCCCCACACCTTTGCCTCAGGGTCTGTGCTCCTTTTGTGCATTGAATGTGTCTGCGTGAGATCTACAGGAATAATGTCCTTGTCCCTGGAGGGCAGCTTTGTCCACCGCTAATTAGCAAAAGGAAAGGTTAATTGATGGTGGCATTTCCCACCCCATGAAATGGGGGCGCCGCCGCCTGGGCCTTACCGACACTGACAGTGCCGTGCTCTCCACAGGCTGTCCGGTGCATCGCTGCAGGGCTGGCGGATCCTCACGTCCGGACAGGCCACCGCCTGGCACTGTACCAAAGGGCCGTGCGCCTGCGGGGGTCTCCCAGTGGCCAGAAGTACATGCAGCTCCTCCGCCAGCTCCCAGAGATCACCGTGGAGGATGTCAGACATGTGCGTGAATATTCTGGGGGTACTGTGGGTGCATTTCAGGGTTTTTTCCTGAACACAGCCTTAGAGCGGTTTCCAGCACACATTTCTCATAGACTCAGAAAGCCCTCTGGTTTGCTGTGGGCAGTGACCCAGCCTTGCCCCAACCTCAGCCTGGCATCGAGGTGTCAAAGAGGCCTGGTCAACAGGGTCTGTGACTCCACCCCTGAGTCAGTAGCTTACAGCCCTGCCAGGCCTCCTGTCCACAGCCCAGTCAGGACCCTGGAGAGCAGCTCGGAGCAGCACTCCCGGGGGCCAAGCCATGACCTGCCCATGTCCTCACAGACCAGCCTCACAAACGCTGCACTAAGGCCAGGTGGCCTTTCGTGGGCAGAGGAGAATGTGTCTGGGGCTTCAGGGCTGGAGCAGGAGTGGGGCTAATGGCTGTTCCCTGTCCCTCACCAGGTGACCATCACAGGCCGGCTATGCCCACAGCATGGATCAGGGAAGTCTGTCTTCGTGCTGGAGGCTGGGGGGGTCACCCCTGCCACTGTCCTGTGCTCTGTGGAGGAGCTGGCACTGGCCCATTATAGACACTGTGGCTTCGACCAGGGTAACTCTGGGCCGTGTGCCACGCTGGGGGGTGTCTTCACTCTATCCTGTCCCTGTGGGAGGCTCTGGAGGGCACAGGAGAGAATTTTATCACCCCAGTTCATCAGGGCCATGTGCTTCCCCATGGCCAGTGTTCACACCTGCCACCATGAGGGTGGCATGTTTTGATGGGGACAAGAGGAGCAAGGGTGGCTGGATTGCTCTTGGAGATCTTGTGTCAGGCAGGTGGACAGGACTGGGGGAGGACCACAAGATGCTGCCCGTAGCCAGCAGCTCAGAGGTACTGCAGTGTGTGGAGGAGCGCCTGAGTCTCGGGTGGGGACATCAGGTGTGCCAAGGGGCCAGGAGGGGCCCACTCAGAGAGGCCCCAGCCCTGGGGACCCTGCTTCACTTCACACAGCCTGGAACTTGGCTGGTCCTCTCTGCAGTCACCGCCCCATTTTGTGGTCTGGATGTGGGGTAGGGGTCTTAACTGGGTGGTCTCTGATGTGGAAGTTTTCTGTAAAACCCTGAGTCTTAAAAACCCCGGCACTATGTGGTGTCCAGATCGAGGTAGAGGAGTGCTGTGGAAGGAGAAGGGGGTCAGAAGGCAAAGGCTCCTGGGCGTTCACCCTCCCCCGTCAGACCTCCTATTTGTTTTTAAACATGTCCCTTAGGTTTTTCCACTCTGAAACATGCACTTGAATTTTGTCATAATTACTAAGATTTTCATCCTTAAGCAAGGCTTCTGTATATAAGCAATCTAATGTTAAGAAAATGAGCTGGAAATGGCACGAAAACAGCCTTTGCCTTTGAATCTAAAATATTTTTGCTACTTTCTTCAACTTGAGCCGGCGGTAAGATATAGTGGTGTCTTTGGAGAACAGAAGAGATGGACTTTTCTCATGTGTGCCTTGTCTCAGGGATCCATGGGGAGGGGTCCACCTTCAGCACCCTGTTTGGCCTCCTGCTGTGGGACATCATCTTCATGGACGGAGTGCCGGACACCTTCAGAAACGCCTATCAGGTAACCCTGGCCGCGTTCAGGCTGCAGAGGCTCTGCACACACACGTGAGTCACTCCCACCCTGGGACCCTGAGGTTGCGGCCCCAGAAACCTGCCCCCAGTTATACTCTTCTGGATCCTAGTGCTAATTTCACTGTAAGAATGCCTTTTAATTTTTAAATCTGATTCATAGAATTTAAAATGTAAGCTCCTTTACTAGAATCATTCCTCTTGAAACTTTTAGTGCCAGCGTCTTCGGCTTCACCCTGGTGGGGCCCAGGTACACTTATGTGCTTTGTCACACATGTCTACTCAGAGCTCCACTGTGTGTGTGTGTTCAGTCACTCAGTCCTGTCTGACTCTCTGTGGCCCCATGGACTGTAGCCTGCCATGGCATTTTCCAGGCAAGAATACTGGCATCTGTTGCCATTCTTTCCTTCAGGGGATCTTCCTGACCCAGGGATCGAACCCGTGTTTCCTGCATTGGCAGGTGGATTCTTTACTATGGGACCACCTGGGAAGTCCACGAGCTTCACCAATTTAACCTAAGAACTCTTATAGCAAATTGTGCTTGTCTTTGCAAATTAGTTCTCTAAAAAACCAATGTCATAAATTGCTTTTATATCAGATTACTTGGGTGATTTTTATATATCTTTTGAGAAAAAGCCTGAGTCCACTTCATCAGAGTGGCAAGTTTCCAGATTTGATGGGCGTTGGCTCCTCTGATGACCCCAGCCTCCCAGGCATAGTGTGAGCTGGTTCTCCCTGCACACAGGCGGCCCCGCTGGACCTCTGCACAGACAGTTTCTTTGAGAGCAGGGCACCGGCCATGGAAGCCCGGCTGCAGCAGATCCACAGCGCCCCTGAGGAGAGCCTGCGGACCTGGGTGGCAGCTGCATGGCAGGCCCAGGAAGGCAGGGTGTCCTCCCTGGTCAGCTGGGATCGCTTCTCTTCTCTGCAGCAAGCCCAGGTGAGAGTCTGCAGGCGGGGTTCGCTCAGGAAGTACCTCCAACGTGGGTTTCCTTTTGGCAATCATAAAAGACATGTGTGCACACATTCACATATATGTGTGCCTGTGTGTATGCACACACCCATGTACCTGTGTGTATGTGTGTACCTGTTCGTGTATACATGCAAGCATATGCATACATGTGTGTGCTGTTTTTACCCCTGCCCGCAGGCCTCTGTTCCTGAAGGGACAGTCCCAAGTGTGAAAAAGCCCCATTTATGCCTTCTGCCCATTTGGTTGGCAGCCTCCTTGGCCTGGCCTGTGGCCCCTGGAGGGAGGACACTGTCCCTGTCCTGTGACCAGTGGCCTCCGTGGTCCACTGTCACATCCTAAGTGCTCACCCCAAATCCTCTCTTCTTAGCTGCTCCCTGGATGTTCCTGACCAGGTGAAAGCTTGGTAACTGACCAAGGAGAGCGCATCCCCAGAGGCCAGGGTGCCAGCACCAGGGGTAGGGCACTTGGTGTCCTAGGACCCCATCTCTGCTGAATGACACATGGGGTCTCCCCTGTCTCACCATCACTGGGGGCTCCAGAGTCTTCATTCCAGAGGAGGGCTGACCGTCCCTGTGTCTCCTGTCCAGGATCTTGTGTCCTGCCTGGGGGGCCCCATCCTCAGCGGCATATGCCGGCACCTGGCCATGGACTTCCGGCACTGCCGAGGGGGCCTTCCCGACCTGGTTGTGTGGAGCTCCCAGAGTCATCATGTCAAGGTCAGTTGTGCTAGAGTGGAAAGTCATGTTTGTAATTTTATGATCAACTTAAAGGCCACAATCCAGGCATTTCTTGCTTGGTGATTGAAAAGATTGAATCCCTCGAGAGTTGCTGGACTGAGGGCTAGGATTGTTCGGTGGCTGCTGGTAGAGGCATCCATGGTGCTGACACCTGGGCCTCTCCCCACACGGCACCCTATTTAATCCGAGCAGGTGAGGGAGAAGGGCCAGGCTGTAAGCAGGATGGAAGTCAGTCTCTTATTAGCTGAGCTGGGCAGCGACAAAGCATTGCTTGTGCTGTGTCCACTGTTGGAAGCAGGTCAAGGGCGAGGACTCAGCAGGTGTGAACATCAAGAGGCTGGGATGGCTGGGGGTGATTTTTCTAAGCTCTGAGAGTGAGCACTTGCTCATGTGCTGTAGGCTGGCCACCACCCTTTCCTCACCTAGTCTCATCCTGCCTGTCACAGGCTAGTGGTTTTCTTAAATTACTGAATTTTAAGATGAAAAGAAAAATTATGGTACAGGTTCTTTTTCAGATACATTTTATCCAGTGTGTGACTTTTCATTGTTTAAATAGTGTATTGAACGTTGAAGTATTAAGTTTTGATAAAGTCCAGCTCATCTGTTCTCTCTGGGTCGTGCTTCTGGTGTCATGTGACATCTCTGACTACAGTTGTGGATTTGAGTGTTTTTCTTTTCAGTTTTATCAGAGTCTGTTTTATATATATTGTGAAGCTTTATTATTCAACATATAAACTTAGGATTGTCATGTCTCCATGATGAATTGAACTCTTTTATAAAATGACCTTCCTTTATTCTTGGTAATGTTCTTTGCTCTGAAATCAACTGATGTAAATTTATTATAGTTACTCCAGCTTTCTCTTCGTTGCTGGCAGTTAATATACTTTTTTTAAACTTATTTTTGTTTTTATATTTGAGTTTCTTATATTCTGTAGGCAGCATATATTTGGGTCTTACTTTTGATCTAATCTGACAACCTGTGCTCTTAATTTGTTAATATTTGGAATATTACATTTAATGTGATTATTCCTGTTTGGCTTTAAACCTTCCATTTGTTTTTTGTCTCAGTTCTTCATTTCGTCAAAGGCTACATTTTAGCCTCTGTTGGCTTGTTAGCTCTGACTCTTCATGTGTTTAAGTGGTTGCAGTGGTGTTCACAGTGTGTACTTAAACTTACTACTTTCAAGTGATGTTGTACCAGTCCACATAGAATATAAAGAACCCTACAACAGTATATCTCCTCTGTCAGCCTTTGTGCTGTGTTCATACACTATGCCTCTACAGGTTATAAACACTGTAACACATTATTTTGCTTTCTACAGTGGACTAATGAGCCTTTATAGTTACTCATATAGATACAAATTCTAATGGTTACTCCTTTGCATAGATTCAGATTTCCATGTACTATCATTCTCTTCCTGACAGAATTTCCTTTCACATTTCTTGCAATGGAAGTGTGCTAATAATGAATTATTTAGGTTTTATATATTTTAAGACTTTAAGTCTTCATTTTTGAAAGATATCTTTTCCTAGGCAGAGAATTTTTTTATAGTATTTGTCCACTGTCATCTAGCTTGTATTGTTTCTAGTAAGAAGTCTGTAGTCTCTCCCCTCTGGTTTTTAAAAATTCTGACTGCTTTATTAGATCCCCTCACTCTGCCTTTTTCTTCCAAACTGATATGCAATTTATGTTTTTTATAGTCGTGTTCTTTAGGGGTCTGTACTTGGAGTTCACTGAGCTTCTTGGATCTTTGGGTTTATAGTTTCCATCAACTTTGAAAAATTTTTTAGCCATTATTTGTTTAAATATTTTTTTCTCTCTGTTCTGCCGTTTGGGATCTCTGTTAAGATATAACTCCTGTTAGGCTGTGGAAATGTTTATTTAAAAAAAAAAAAACTTGTAGTTCATGTTGGTAGTCTCCATCGCTGTTTTGAATTTCAGTGCTCTGTGGTAGACAACACTGACACAGTTCTGGTTCCATGGAGCTGATGTGTGATGGGCAGTTTTATCTTACAATACACATCATAAACAAGTGCACAGGAAGGGGAAGGACCCTCCTAGAAATGAATCTGAGCTGAGCATTGAGGGGAAGATGTCAGAAACGTGAAGAGCAGGGAGATGTGTCCTAGGCAGTGGGACTGGCAAGCATGGGCAAGGGTCCTGGCTTGCGTGGGGGAGACCCCAGGCCACACGGTTTTGTGTGTCCTGGCAAGGAGCTTGGGTCTAATTGCAGACACAACAAAAAAGTGATTGAGGGGTGTTGACAGGAGAGTAACAGTGCTATGTGTGCTTGAAAACTATTTCAGCTGCCGTATTACGTGTGAATCCATTTCCTGATTCTGAATGGAGGAGTCTGGTTTCTACAGGAGACTTTCTCACTAAAATGAGAAAGTCTTTTGTAGTTCATGTTGGTAGAACTACAAACTACAAACGTCTTTCTCACTGTACATATTTAGTTGTTATAGACATGTAAGTACAGCAGTGCAGCTGGACAAGCCTTCTAAATGGCCATTAGTGGGAACTGCCACAGCCCACCTGAACAGCCCTTCTGTCTCAGTAAGACACTAATCACTCCACAACTACCCTCCCAGCTGGTGGAAGTGAAGGGACCCCATGACCGGCTGTCGCAGAAGCAGATGATCTGGCTGGACGAGCTGCGCCGGCTGGGGGCGGACGTGGAGGTCTGCCACGTGGCTGCAGTCGGGGCCAGGAGCAGGGGTCCCGACTGAGAGCCATGGGCTTGGAAGCACCTCAGACCATCAAAGCATAGAATGTCACTACATCTTATTTAATTTTGGTTTTGTTATTGTCATAATAAACCTTGCACCTTAAGGACTCATCATCGTACAGTGTCTGTATCATCAACCTCATTATTGGCTTCAGGACACTCATTGATCCCACACAGCAGCAAAGAACTTCTAAAAAGGTCAGAACCTTGGTGGCTATTTCAGGAGCTGGATGCATTGTTATGAAGTTAGATTTACAGAAAGCTGGAAAACTCTGCAAAACGAGATGATTCACAGCTTTTGGTCTTTTATGAAAGTAGCATATACAATGTTTCTTTTAAAAAATATTAGAAACAGATTCTTGAATTTATATATGTTTTCTGATTTCTTTAGGAATTAAGAAACATTGTCATAAAGTGCCTTGTTATTTCTGTCAACACTTGCTCCATCAAGTGTTGGGCCTGCATCATCACCGGGAGGGACACTCACTACCAAAGGCATTTAGTTGTCCCTTTCCGTCTTGACCCTTGGGGATGTCCCCGGGACTGAGGCAGTCTCCTGCGCTGGCAGAACTCGCTGTAGTGCGTTTTGCACTATTGTTTGTGTAGATCCAAGGTCTGGGGCAGCCCTGGGTCCAGCAGGTTTGTTAGCACCATCCTTCCAGCAGCGCTCACTTTGGGTCTTGGTCACATTCCAGTGATTCTCACAGATTTCAGACTTCTCCGTTATTATATTTGTTATGGTTTGACTTCCAGAAGGTTCAGATGATGGTTAGTATACTTCGGCAGGAAAGTATTTTAAAATACTTAAAGGTGTGTACACTTCTTTTAGATATAATGCACACTTAATAGACTATAGCATACTGGAAGCATCACTTTTACATGTACTGGGAAATCAGAAAATTCTCATGACTTGCAGATTGTGATGACACTCACTTTACTGTGATTGTGTGGAACCAACCTGCAGTGTCTCCAATGTGTGCAGAGCCCTGGGCAGGGTGGGGAGGGGATGGACACAGGAAGGGACTGATCAGGATGGGAGGCCTGGGTGGCTCGGCCAGGATCCTGCTCCCACAGACTTGCTCCCTGATCTTAAGGAAACGTCACTTCCCAGCTTTTTAATGTATACAGTGCAAGGCCGAGTTAGGGCCTGGTCCATGAAGCCCCATGGCTGTGAGAACAGCCAGTTGTGAACTGAGGTTTAGAGTGGGCAGAGCAGCAGGGACGAGACAGGAGCACAGCTAGAAGAAAACATCCTGCCCCTCATATCAGTAAAAAAGGCAACGGCTTCTGTGGACACTTTATTAGCGCTCAGCACTTCTTCACATTCATCACTGCTGGAAAGAGACTCTCATCTTCCTGCCCATCCTACTTTAACGCAAATCACAATCAATTTAGGCACAAAGATTTTCATTTTCTTTCAAAATCAAGTTTCAGCTATTCAAGGTTACTGCTATAGCAAGAAGAGTTTGTTGAAATATGTGTTGAACAGTTTTCACCCTCTGTTAGCACAAATTAATATACTTTCTTAAATAAAGTTAGACACTTTTGGTTTTAAAGTTGGTTTCCATCATGAACAACAGTAAGACACTGTACACCTTGAAGTCCGATCTGAGAGTCCGCCCACATGGCCCTGTCAGCAGAAGCTGGGCGTCCATGTCTGGTGCTGCCCTCGGACCCTGTCCCCACATCCTTGGCCAGCAGCGGGGCTGGTGGCTCTGCAGGGGCCAGGACTTAACGCCAGGGTAGTTGTTGTTCATATTATGCACAATAAACTGTGGCACAATAATCATGATATAACAACTGTTCAGCAAAAATAAAACAAAGAACTGTATTTTACATTTGATTATCGTACAAAAATATGCACATTTTCTACTTTAAAACAGCATTACGAGTACCTAATCATTTTAGAACTTGCAAGTTAAAAACATTTACTAAAATGGTTGAAATAAATGTGATAGGGAAGAAAGCTATAGAGAATTAAATCCTCAACCCGAAAAAAAACTAACAAATTAAGACAGTTTGTAATAATTAAAAAGCAGCCTAATGAAAAATGGGGAAGAACTGTTACACTTTCAGTGGCAAGATGGGCTTTGGGGTTTTCAGGGGGCTGGAGCTGGTTCCATTCAAGGACTAAAAAATGTTTAGTGGCAACAGTGCTACTTATGTAAACTGAAAAAGCCCTTGTTTTCTAGGCAGGTTGAGAGAAACATGGGGTTTATCCACAAGATGGATTTCCTTAGACACTGCATAGGAACTTCCAACCTTTTAAATCCAGACATTATCCAACAACTTTTTAAAGGCAAGTAATTCAAACAGAAATACCCATTTGTTACATATGAAGGTAAAGTACTGTTTTGAAAAAAACTGTTTTAGAAAAGGACATAATCTAGCTGCACACTTTAAACATTTTTTGAAAAGCATAAGATGGCAGTTTAAGACAACGATATGATAGCCATATTTCCAACATCCATCTTTTCCCAAGTGAAGGGTATGGTGACTCTGTGACCAGCACGGCTGCCATGAGCTTGTGCTCTTGCCCTGCAGCTGTGGTGCGGTTCCTGTGACACACCTGCCATCGGGAGCTCGGACAAGAGCACACTTGTCTTTGTCTGTCTCCTCAGCGCTGCTGTCACAGGTGGGGCAGGGCAGGTGCTCTTGGTTAAAATGGCAATATCCTGAGAGAAGTCCACCTCTACTCACCTGTCCTCCCTAGCCAAGTGCAAGGCACTCTGTCCTTCCCTGCAGGTGACCTGACTCCTGAGCTCACCACCCCCTTCCACAGGCAGGTGCCCAGAGTGGCTGGGTCTCAGTAACACTGCCATGCTGGCTCCATCCTCCCGCCTCCCTACCCCCGACCTGGTGTGTCCAGATGACTTTCGGCTGGAGGCTTCGTGACTAGCCTTCTGACATGTGGTGGGACTCTAATATCCTAACTCAAATTGTTTTACTCTGCGTTATTCATATCTTAATAATCAAAGGCACTTCTAAGTTTATATTATCTACAGCAAATGCTTTTGAGGTCAACAGTGCACATCATTTTAAAGTTAGCCCTAAGCAAACTCATGATTTTAAAACACAGTGATCTACGGTCCCCGACAGCAATCTAAAATAAATTATAGTGTGGGAACACACAACTCTCAGGTGAGTACAACTAGAAATAATGAAAGTGACCAGAAAAATACATAAATACCCATGAACACCCATGGGGATCTGCTGGATGATTCTTGAAAATACACCAGGCACTAGTCCTTGACTCCCCTGATGGTTGCTACTTGGGCTGCTAATCCGACCAAGGATCAGGGAAGCTTTAGTAGGTGGTTGGAAAGACAAATGCCACACACAAAACCTGATTAGTCTGATCACAGTAATAAAGTCATGGGAATGTCTGCCTGCAAATGACCTAAAAACCAGCCAGCATAAGAGAAAGAGAACATAAATAATAAAAGTTAGGCCTGTCTTTTAAAAAACTGTGAAGGAAACATAATTCAACATGTTTTTAAGAATTAGTGCAAATTTCAGTTGTTACAGATAAATGAGCGTGTCCATCGTCTAGGGCAGCAGTTCTGCTCGCCCCTCAGGACGTGCAGGAAGACCCCCTTGGTCTCCACGTGAGGGTCTCAGTGGACAGCTGTACCTCGGCCCCACTTGGGTCGGCAGTCCCGCTCGTCCCTCAGGATGGTCAGTCTTCATTGGCGAGGGTCTCAGTGGACAGCCATATCTTGGCCCCACTGAGAAACTTGCTCAGTGGTGTCCCCGAAATGCTCCGCCTACACAGATTGCCCACTGGGGAGAAGGGGAAGGAGGACGAGAGGAAGTCCGGTGTGCCTGGGGCGTCGTGTGGGCCGCTGGCACAGAAGTACAGCCTGCTTGGAGCCAGCTCGGGGCCGGGGGCTGGCATGGGGACACCCCGGGGCTGTCGCAGCGCCCTGCTCAAAACATCCACCTCGTCAGCCAGCAGCGAGAGCTTGTGGAAGGCCGTAATGAAGCCCCCGTGCTGGATCTGGGCCTCAGGGACCCAGCGGAAGTAGCAGAGTTTCCACAACTTGATGTGCGCCCCTGAGACACGTGGCAGGATGGTCCCGTGTAGGTCGGCTGGCCTGGAGGCCCATTCTCGGAAGAACCGCTCCACACCCGAGTCCTGGCTGTCCCTTGGCTCCAAAGGCGCTGGCTTCACCTGCAGGATTAGTGAGTTTCTCCTTGGCCGTAATTCCTGCTCACTGATGATGCCGTTCTTTAAGGAGGCTGGCATTCCTCTCAGTGTGGAGCTGTAGCTTTTCTGTACAGAGAGATTCTAGCATTACTCTCCTGGAGCTTCCCCTTTCAGAAAGATGGTAAAAGTGTGATAGTGAACACACACTCAGAACAACCTTAAAGGCTATTTTGTCCCTTGACTCTACCAGGCTGTGGCCTGTATTGGGGTAGAGTTGATATATTCTGTCCATCATAGGCAGACCTCTGGGATTTGCGATAAAGCAAGTCACACCAGGTTTTTGGTTTCCTGGCACATATAAGTTATGTTTCCAGTATACAGCAATTTATTAAGTGTGCAACAGCATTATGTCTAAAAAGACAACATGCACACCTTAAATACTTTACTGCTAAAAATGCTAACCCTCATCTGAGCCCTAAGCAAGTTGCAATCTTTCTGCAATAGTGACATCAGAGATCACTGGTCACATCACCATCACCAATATAATAATAATGAAAAAAACTTTGTGTGGTGAAAACTCCTCCCACTCACTGCCAAGGGTACAGGTTCAATCCCTGGTTGGGAAACTAAGATCTCCTGAGCTGCACAGCACAGCCATTAAAGAAAGAAAAAGCAAATGACCCCTCAAACCTGCATTAGCAATGCTGTTGTGGGACGTGCCTGGACTTTCAATACTCTGTTCTGAAAAAGATGTTTTTGGTTATGTGTGTGCAAACATCACGTTTCCACCATTAGTGCATTTCTGTAGTTTACCTTTGTCCTTTTAAAGGACTTCACAGAACCGTTCTGCACACAAGGCGTGCTCTTTCCAATGTAGAAGGGGTTGTGGAAAAGGGTACGATCCTTTGGAGTAAACTGGAGAGACCAGTCCCAAACGGAGGGGAATTTTAAACCCTTCTCATCACCCAGCTGGATATTTTTGCTTATAGCAAATTCCTGCAAAATAAAATATTTGAACACTTGTGAAAAAATGCCAAACTCAAGATTTTCTTGTGATAACTTCCTTTTTGATGAGTTATTCATCATTATACGAGTGTAATTTTCTGAATGAGGGCGACTCCCACCCCTCTGGAGCAGCACGCTCTGTTCCCCAGAACAGACACTGCTGGCACCCAGCACGAGGAGGGCATGGCCCTTGCGTGAGGAGGGGGGCCCTGGGCAGTGAGCGTGTTTGTGAGTGTGAACTTGGGGAAGGAGCTCACCCTGGCGCAGTGGCCTGAACAAACCCTCTCCTTACACGCTCACACCCACAGTCTTGAACAGCATGCGTCTTCAGGATGCTCGGCTGCTGGTTTGAGGCAACAGCTTCACAGATGAGGAACTCAGACTCAGCAGAGTCCCAGCCCTGGATAGGACCACAGCTCACTCTGAAGGCAGCTCCTCTTAACAGTCTTCCTGAAGGCCCATGAGAGCGTCCTTCTGGGCACTGCAGCCTCTGTGGCTACACCCACTGCTCCAGACATGGATAAGACAGAACTTGTGGTTCTGGAAGGCTCCATCAGGGCAACCAGAAGCTGCTTTCAAGTCTGGCTTGAGACCCTCCCTAGTCATGGTTCTTCCTCTGGGTTAAGAGTTGGGACTGCAAGCTGACAGGCTTATGTAAAAGTGACTTGCCCCCACGGCATCAGGATCTGAGCACACTCTGTAAGCAGTGCCCAGTGAGAGTTCCAGTCTTGCATCATGCCTGTTTTTCTTCTCAAATTCCTTCCCCATAGAATTCTCGAAGGAAAATCATTTGCTTTATACCCCTTTTATTCTACTGTCCTAGGAAATAAATATTTTCAAACAGGATCTTACCAATTACCCATTCAGACAGCTCAAACGTGAACATATAAATACAAAAGTACAACATTTATGGTTATTAAAATAAGCTGCATCTTTCAATAAATGTCAGGGAGAAACATCTAGAATGCTCACTCATACAAATGCAACAGGTTCAAGTTCCTAGACTTTTATCCACCTGAAATTACAGCTTAAAATGGTGCTCATAACTGAGACAGTTTAATAGGAACACAGCTACTGCACATTGCTGTGGTGGGTGCTCACCGTGCTCTGCTGCACGCGCTGGTGTGGAGAGTTGAACAGGAAGGTGCCGAACAGGGCCACGCGGGTGCTGTCGTGCAGCACTGCCAGGTAGGTTTCGGAGAACTCAAAGGCTGCTGGGTACTGCTCCAGCAGCTGCCACGTGGTATCCAGGAAAAGCAGGAACACGGGAGCCTGGCAGACACATGAGGAAATGAGACTGTACTCAGTGCTGGCCCACAGGGCCCACGTCTACCCCGAACTTCTCGCTGACACGAAGGAAGAGATTAGTAGACAGTGAGGCCTGGGCATGTGGCCCCAGAGCTGAGCTCAGGGTACGTGAGTAGACCACAGGGCCATGGCCACTCGCAGACCGAGGCTGTCCTGGGACGTGTCTAAGCACCTCTCTGCCCAAAAAGTCGACCACGCGAAGTGGCAAACTAGAAAGACAGGCAGGGAATCACCCTGTGAAGGGGAACAAGGAAATACGTGTTTAAGCCAAACCAGGAAACAGTTCTTCAGAACATTTGAAACAAAAAACCTCCAAACCAAAAGGCAGCTTCTGTAACAACTTTTGGCTGACCCTGCAGTCAGCATCCAGAGACCTTCTTGGGTTTCAGAGACTGGCAGGTGTGGCCTTGGGGTCCTGGGACACACCCCCAATGCAGCAGCTGGCAGCAGCCCCTGCACGCACCCAGTGTGTCTCCATGAGTCAGAGCCAACACGGGAAGCATTCACTGCTGGGGCTTCCTCAGATGGCAGGGACTATTACACGGGACAGCGAGTCAGCAGTGCTCTTAGGAGCCTCCCTGACATGGGATACTGCAGGGCTCTCACAGCCCCACAAGGACCTGAGGCCGTGCCAGCTTTGCAGCTCTTACATGTGCCACCCAGCCTCCCTCCCTTAACATACGTACCCCGTTTTAAGAAACTACGATTCACCAAAGCTGCTTTTCAAAAATACCTAACGTGCCTGTTGTCTGCTTATGGAAGACCTGCTGTATTAATGGCATTTCTTCAAGTAGTTTTCAAATAAGAGAAACTCAATAGATTACTTTTTAGAGTGTCATCTATCATATAGTTATGAAAGTCTTCATAAACACCTCAACTTGAACTCTAATCTGTGGGTCAGTCTTGGACTAAGAAGCTAGGATGTAGTGAAGGCAATGTTTTAAGAGCCTCCTTGTGCCCTTCCGCACAGAATGTCTCTTCCCCATGACGACGGGGTTTTACCCTGTGTAGGCTGAAGGGCTGATGATAAGCACGAAGGCTGTTACCTCCTTCTCAGATCTCTTCAGGTGGTTGCATCTGTCCAGGAATGGATATCCGGCCATGACCCACTCTTTCTGTATAAGACTCTGAAACCCGGTGATGGTCCTGAAATAGGGGTCCAGCATCACTTGGACCAGAGAAGCTATGATGCAGCTCAGGTCTCTTCCCTCCTCCTCTGTCAGTGAAACAGAAAGACAATGCTCAGTACACAGCAGAATGCTCAGAGAAGGACAGAAGGGGAGGTAGAGCATACACTTCAGTGTTCTGTGTGCAGCGGCTTCAAGATCATCCATGTTAGGACATTTCATTCAGGCCAGCAACTCCAAATATTACCTATAGATCTTCTACACTCATGTTTAATGGAGAGATGGACTTTTACATATGAATGCTTTCTGGATATCAAAAGTGTAGCCCTCAGTCTTGCTTTTACATTTCAATGATCTGTGGTAAAAATCTCCCAAGCTATTACTGTTTTGGCAACAGTATTAAATATCCCACAATCTTTCCACTGACAGCTCGACAGGGTGACTCAGAGGTGAATAAAAGAAACGGAACTATCCACCATCATCTGACAAGGTGCAAATGCTTCCCTCCCATCTTTCATATCTGATGTCCTTTAATAATAAGACCAGGAATACTCTGATATCAAAGCCAGCCACAAAAATCAGAAGAAAACTATCATATAGTATCCATGCAGGTCAAGAAGCAACAGTTAGAACTGGACATGGAACAACAGACTGATTCCAAATAGGAAAAGGAGTACGTCAAGGCTGTATATTGTCACCCTGCTTATTTAACTTATATGCAGAGTACACCATGAGAAACGCTGGGCTGGAAGAAGCACAAGCTGGAATCAAGATTGCCGGGAGAAATATCAATAACATCAGATATGCAGACGACACCACCCTTATGGCAGAAAGTAAAGAACTAAAGAGCCTCTTGATGAAAGTGAAAGAGGAGAGTAAAAAAGTTGACTTAAATGCTCAACATTCAGAGAACTAATAAGATCATGGCATCTGGTCCCATCACTTCATGGCAGATAGATGGGGAAACAGTGGAAACAGTGACTGACTTTATCTTTTTGGGGCTCCAAAATCACTGCAGATTGTGACTGCAGCCATGAAATTAAAAGACGGTTACTAGTTGGAAGGAAAGTTATGACCAACCTAGACAGCATATTAAAAAGCAGAGACATTACTTTGCCAACAAAGGTCCGTAAAGTCAAGGCTATGGTTTTTCCATTGGTTATGTATGGATGTGAGAGTTGACCTAATAAAGAAAGCTGAGCACAGAAAAATTGATGCTTTTGAACTGTGGTGTTGGAGAAGACTCTTGAGAGTCCCTTGGACTGCAAGGAGATCCAACCAGTCCATCCTAAAGGAGATCAGTCCTAGGTGTTCATTGGAAGGACTGATGTTAAAGCTGAAACTCCAGTATTTTGGCTACCTGATGCAAAGAGCTGACTCACTGGAAGACTCTGATGCTGGGAAAGATTGAAGGCAGGAGGAAAAGGGGATGACAGAGGATGAGATGGCTGGATGCCATCATCAACTCAATGGCCATGGGTTTGGGTAGACTCCGGGAGTTGGTGATGGACAGGGAGGCCTGGTGTGCTGTGGTTCATGGGGTCGCAAAGAGTCGGACATGACTGAGCGACTGAACTGAACTGACTGATATGTTAATGTCATCAACAAAGTAGAAAGAAACCAAATTATCTCAGGAATGCAAGAATTTATCCTAGAAATGCAAGGCTGGTTTAACACCTGACAAAGTAACACACCATAATAAAAAATAAAGGACAAAAATTACATGATCATCTCATTAGATACATAAAAAGCATCTGTCTGATTAAAATTCAACATTTATTCTGGATAAAAACTCTCAGCAATCTAGGAAGAGAAGGGAATTTCAACCTGACAAGTGGAATCCACAAAAACCTATAACTAACATCACTCTTGCCAGTGAAATCCTGGACACTCTCCTCCTAAGATGGGCAACAAGACAAGGATGTCTGCTCTGTCACTTCTCCTCAATATTGTCCTGGAAGCTCTACAGAGGGAAGTCAGGCAAGAGAGAGAAATCCAAGGCATTTCCAACTGGAGAGGAACAAGCAATAACTGTATTTCCAGACATTATGTGTCTATATGTAAAATAAAACCCCTGAAGAATCCATAAACAACTACTAAAACTAATGAATGAGTTTAGTAAGGTTGCAGGAATTTTATACACAATGAGTACACAATACACCTGAAAATGAAATTTAAAAAGTAACTACTTACAATAGCATCAAAAATAAAACACAGATTTAACAAAATAAGTGCAAGGGTTCTACACTAAAAAGTTATATAAAGCTGACATGAGAGAAAACCCAAATAAATGGAGAGACAGTCATTTCATGGATCATGTTAGATTCTATGTTAAGACAGTATTCTCCCCAGTCTCTGGTTCAACATAGGCCTATCCAAACCCCAGTAGGCTTTTTGCTGATCCTAAAAGTTACACAGAAATGCAAAGGACCTAGAATAACCAAGACAATTTTGATAACAAGGTTGGAAGATTTACATGTCTTAATTTCAAAGTATACCCTAAAGCTACAGCACCCAAGATACTGTGGCCTAGAGACCACGGTGGTCAGGAGTGTTACCTTGCAGCACTACAGACAGATGCTTGCTCTCTAGCTCGTACACGAGTTCTGCTGCATGTTTAAGAAATGCCCTGGAAACAGAAAGGGGAACACAATGTTGAAAACAAAACTTCCACTACAGATATATTGTTTAAAGTACTTGAAGTCAAGCAAATCTAATCTCTCACCATACCCATTTGTAGTCTCAGTAACTTTTCTAAGTTTATTCAGTATTTATATGAGTACAGTTTGGTTTTTATATCAGGGAAATTCATTAACCTTTGCTGATTTACATGACCTTCTTGAAATCACCCAACTACAGAGATAGAGAAGAGATGAGTGGCTCCCAGGGGGCAGGGATGGAGCTGTATGGGAGGGGGACGCAGCCCTCCAGGGTGGCAGGAGGGAGCCGTAGTGATGGGGCGGTCTGCATCCTGACTCTGTTGGTGGTCATGTGGGTCTACAAATGTGATGAAACCACACAGAAACACGAGAACACCTGTTTATAAATATTGAACAGGGCCTAGCTTATACCACTGTCAGCTTCTCGGCTCGACAATCATCATCCAATTGTATGAGCTGTTACCACTGGGAAGCAGGTGAGGAGTGCATGGTTCTGTAATATTTTTGCACCTCCTGTGGATCTATAATTATTTCAAAATAAAGAGTTAGGAGAAAAGGAAAGCAGTTGTACAAACCTTACGTATTCCAACCACCGTGTATTCTCCAGTGAAGATAGCCATTTCTCTTCAGTTTCTTCAAACGGTTCTGCAATTAATATGATAATTACATATGTAATTCAGATATTCATATATAACACTTCCGGGCTTCTTAACATAATCAAATTGAGAGTTAGATGATACATCACAGTTTCTAATACTTAAAAGTTGGCTTTAAAAAGTGTAATGCTAATAAAAACATTTAAGAAGTCGCACTACAGTTCTATAAGGAATGGAACCAAGCACTCCACAGGCCTCCGTCTCCTCTCTGGCTCTTCTGGGGAAATCTCGGAGACTCCAACCACCTCTGCCTCCTAGAGCTGCTGACCCTGGCCTTTCCTGACTCTGGCCTTCCCTCCCAGCCTCCCCACCAAGGGCCTGGCCCTCCCTGCCTCCCATCCCTCCCTGCTGCCAGTGCCTGGCTGATATCACCTTGGTGGCAACCCCTGCAGGGAAGGGGGCAGCTTCCTGGCAGGGCCTGTCCTGGCTTGTCTCAAGGTGCCCTTCGCTTCACAAACCCGATCCCCAGCCACCCCGAGTACTTGACGGCTGAAACACACAGTTGCTGTGTTTCCAAACACACCCCCGCCTCCACCCCAGCTCGCCTTCCAGTCCTGCCGCCTCTCCACCGCCCAGTGACGAGGGGCTCTCTGTGCACCCTTCGCACCAAGGGCCCTTTCCTGTGAGTCAGCCATCCAGAGGCACATCGAAGCACCCCATGAGCGTGTGCTCCAGCAAACATACAGGAACTCTGAGGCTGCACACATTCTCATGTGGCTCAAAACATAACTCAGCATATTAGGGTCTTAGTTTGTTTGTGAGGTTGCACACTGTTCTACTAGCAGACACTTTTCCTCCAAAACTAAATGCAGCTTAAACTTCATTTTCTAAGAGCTTCTGACATTCTCATACAATAATAATTTGTACAGGTATCTAAGTGAGCCTCCACTTATTAACTATTTCCAAATTTTTAAGTAATGTCACTTTTCCTGTCATGCCTTGTACAATGCCTCATAGAATCACTCAGTCATTATTTACATATGTATACATATAATAAAAATAAAATTACCATTAACACACAGTTGTTTAAGTTTTACAAAAGCCACCTGAATATCTTGGATGTTGGGTAAAGTCTTGTCCAAATCTGACTTGTAGACATCATTTCTCTGTGGATGACTTTTAGTTATTGCATTATAAATCCTAATAAAGACAAAACCTTTGAGTCACTGTTCATTCTTTTATTCAACATGTATGTTTTGAGCACCTACTATGAGCTAACTATGCCACCGTCATACTTGGTGTGACTTGATAAACCTAGGACGCATTGAACTATAAGAAAAACCTGATTCATTCTGCAGCGTCTTGACTGGGAATCACCGCACTCTGAAAGTTCTTTAGAGGCAATACTACAGCAAAATGTCAGAAACATAAGATTCTTATATACCAAAGAACTAAACTATGTTTAGTATAATCTGAGAGTTAATTTTAATACATTCACATCCTCTCCACAATGGTAATGCTTGTATGAAGTACATGGTGCTTTCTGACTCTCTAGCTAGAACAACAAAGATACCCCAAGCTCCGAGGGCAGTGGCCCACTCACCTCTGCTCGATCTTCCTCTGCTGCAGCACGTCTCTTATGAGGGCCGTGCGCACAAGAGCACTGCCGTTCGAGTGGCTCCAGCACCAGAACTAGGAGAGAAGCAGGGTCTTTACTTAACCAGCTGGAAAGTGGAACACAGTATTGGAGAGACCCAGCAGGCCTCACTTACTGGCATACGTCTTCCAACAAAAGAATGGGAGAAGACCTTCAGGTCTTGATCTGCTAGCGAGCTCGGCACCACGAAGTACTCCGGAAGGCTGCAGATGAAAACACATCATGACATGAGAGCTTGGCTTCCAGTGGGACAAGCGTGCTCTGCAGGCCCCACTTTAACTAACATGCACCCCACCTGGTGCCCAAAAATCCACCCTGGTCCTCTTGACAGGCTATGGGGTAGGAGACACCAGTCATACCAACCCAATCCGACCCTCAAGTCTACTGAGAAGCATCAACTCCTCTCTCCCTCTTGTCTGTTTCCGGTCCAGTTACCAATGACGGCAGAGTCTGACGACTACCCCTAAAAGCGCCCCAGCAGTGAGCACCCTGCCAGAGCGAACTCACCACGTGGAGATCATGTAGCCCTCGTTGATGGAGCAGACCCTCCAGCCCGAGGCACCAGTCCTCTTCATCTCCCTGTCCCAGTCTGAATACGTCTCGAACAGTGGCGTCTTCTGGCTGCTGCTGCCCCCAGCTTCCAAGGGTGCTCCATTAGCTTTGCTGGCTACAAGAAAAAGCAACAGTATTAAGTCTGCTCTGAATCCCCTCTCCTGCCTCCTGTTGCCAACACACTGTGATGTAGCATCCCTGTTTGTCTGGTCTCTCCAAGGCTGCCTCACCTGTCCTGGCCTGTCCTCACCTGTCCTGGACAAGAAGCAGGCCCCTCCTCTCTCAGGACAGCCCCCGCGCCCACTCCTGCAGCACCTCTATGCCCTGTCCATCCACTGGCTCTGCCTGCAGCGCCTTCCAGCACTAGAGAAGGAAGTGGCTACCTGGACCACTGTCACTCTATGTCACACACTGTCCCTTCCACTCACTGACTACCTTCTCAGGGCATGAACGATGCTGCTCCCACATTTCCTCTCCAGTCATCTCCTCCTCAACTTTCAACTGTTTGTGGTCACTCTTGACCCCTTGCCCCAAGCTGTAGCATGAACCCAGGTCACTGCTGGTTTTGCCTAGAGAAATGAATGCATCCACCAGCGCCTGCACTCTTGAGTCGTCCAGACCTTTCATCTCTCCACTACTGACTTCTCAGACCTTTCCTACTGTGACACTCTTGGTTTCTACTCAGCTTTCCTCTGATGATAAGCTCACGTGGACTCCTCACACCCTACCAGAGGGCCAGTGCAATGGAGGGTTACAGAGGCCAGGACCTGACCTTCCCAAACAAGGAGTCTTTCCACTTGAGAAGTGCTGTGACCTGCTGGGAACATGTACACAGCCTCAGAGGGACCAGAGGAAAAGCAGGGTCCAATCTAGGTGGCAGAGGGCACCCCTCTCAGCCTGGGCTCTCCCTACTTGAGCTGTATTCAGCCTAGCCACTGCTGCCACAAGACATGCTTCCTGAGAAACAGGCTTTCAGGATGCTGCCCTTGCCCCAAAGTCTCCAACTGCATTCTCTTGAAGTGCCCTCACAGGCCTGCCCTGACCCTTGCTGCCCAGTGTTCTCCAACTCCCACCCCCCGTAGTTGTGAAGATCCTTCTCTGTCCCGTGAACATGCCACGCCCGTTCCTATGAACTACTTACTAACCCTGCTGTAAAACAGGTATTTTCTGAGACCTGACCACAGGCTAAGGCCTGAAAATGAACAAACGAGTAAGATTTCACCCCTACTTCGAGGTGCTTGTCACAGTGCACTGGGTGGACATGAGTGATGAGAAGCAGCCCTGTGCTGTTGCTGGGGCCACAGGCTGGGTGGGGCAGGAAGGCTTCTGACCTGAGATGCTCTGAGCAGAGTCCTGAGGAACCAGCCAAAGCTCAAGCGCTGCCCAGCGGCTGGTGAGAAGGACAGGGGCATGCTGCGCAGAGCTGGACTTAAGAAATGTGGCCGATTTGTACACCACTGAGTAGTGAACTACCTTAAGTGCAGTAAGGGTGCCAGAGGTGGTGGCAGGGAGGTTGGGGAATGCCCAGACGCACAGGTGTGCTGTACTTAACAGCAAGCACCAGCCACACGTGCTCTTTACATTTCAACTGAAATTTAAGTTTAACTGAGATTTTAAATTTGGTTCCTCAGCTGCATCAGGCACAGTCCAGTGCTCAACAGTCACATACGGCCAGCAGCTTCTCTACTGGAAATGCAGGGCACAGGACACGCCACCACTGGACAGCACTCCTGACTCTAGATCAGGAAGGGTCTCAGATGCCAGGCTAGTAATTTTGGATTTTATCCTTTAAGTGGCATCAGAATTATGATGATTATGATTCTAACAGAGCTTGTTAAAAGTTAAAATGCTCCTTCTAAGCCCATATCCTGGCACGCTGCTCCGTCTCAGCACCTGCTCTTGGAGTGACAGCCACAGGAACATGCTGGGAAACCTGGGACCCGTGAGTGCTCTAGAACTCAGAACCCACAAGGAACTCCCTGGCAATTCCTGCTTTACACAGTGTTCCAAAACACCGAAACCCACAGCAAGCTAGCCAATATTAGAAAACCTAAATATTTTATCATATGACCAAATTAAAGGGGGAAAACCCGTCCAAGAACAGAAACAGTTTGACACATGCTTGTGATATAAAAAACAGCAAATTTTAGCAAATTAGGAATAAAAGGGAATTTCCTTAACTCGATAAAGGCTATTTATCATAAACAAATAGCAAACATCATCCACATTCAAACCAAGAAAAGAAACGCTGCCTTTACCACCACTGCACAGAAGTCCCCACCAAGCACTGAGACCACCACCACAAAGAAGCTGAAAGAACACTGTGGAGCTTGTAAATACTCTGGTAGCTCCGCCCTAGTGGGGAGCCAGGACTGTATGCTTCTCAGTGTCCTGAGGTCGAAGACTAGGAAGCTGGGCTGAGAACACTCTCACTGTTTATGAGACTGCTCCTCTGGCAAAAATGTATAAAATCTCAAGATCAGAGAAAGAGATGGCCTTTTCTGAACATGAAGCGAAGGCACCCACAGGGTCCTGCCTGTGTGCTATTCCACAGGTTCTGCCTGTTCAGAACCTGTCCATGTCTCAGCCACCAGGATCGGGGCTCTTGGACACTCGACATCTTCTCCAGCACACTCGACATCTTCTCCAGCGAGAACTTATTGTGGGATGTGCAGCAAGTACTCAGTCTGCCACTAGCAAGTCTGTCAATTTTTATGCTTTCCAGGAAGTCCCAAGGCCCGAAGCCCATGCCTGTGTATGGCTGCCCAGGGAAGGCTGGCTGGGCTGGTCCTCTAGAAGAGCTGGCCACCCTGACATTGCTGACCTAGGTCTCAGGACAGCTGTCCTCAGCCAGATGACAGGGACAGGACACAGAGCGATCCTGACCTTCACTAGCTCCTATGACACAGTTCACAGGTCTTATCCCAGACTCCAGCCCTAGAGAGTTTCCATGTAACCAGCCCCTTCATATTCAGAATGGCCTCAAGCAATAGTAAAGACCATAACGTGGTCAACAAAGGAGAGAAAGCCCATCACTTTGATGACACTGCAGAAATCAGAGTCACACAGAGGGCGAGGAAGGGAAGAAAAGAACTGTGATCATGAAGAAGTTCCAGAGAGCTGAGTCAACAAAGTGGTTCGGAGGCAACATTCAGACCTCATGGGCTGGGTGGTGCCAGTGTTACTGTCTTTTAAAAGCTCCCCCAACAGAAACTCTGGTGTATAGGCTGACGCATTCCTACTGCAGAGACATGAGCACCAGTCACAACCATTCACAGCTATATGAGAGAGAATATTAGAAGAACTGACAAACAAACTAAAACTTTCTACAGTTCTGAATGGAGTTCGTTCTCTGCAAGTGGTTTTCCAATAAGTACGTAAGCAAACATCCAATACTCAGACCTGTGCTTACAAGAGGAGGATAAGACTGTAAAACAAAACGTCACTGAAAACATGACTTCCCTGCAGAGTTTACACTGCACCCTGAAATCTTGTTGCCCCATCTATAAGCAGGGTGGAGCTGCTGACCCTGGGCCTGCCAGGAACCTGAGGTTTTCACTCTTGAGTCCAGAAGCACAATCTAACCTCTTGTCAATTTCATAACAAAGAAGGACCTGTATCTTTTGGACGTTATTTGCCCAATAATACATTGACTGGTGAAAATAGCATCCTCGTGGCTGCTTTCAGGTTAAAAGAGAACTATTGTTCCTGTTTGTGCCTACGCCTCTCGCGGTGTCAGCGTGGGGGTTGTCCCAAGGGATGTCCCACCCTGGGGGTGGCGGGCATCTTCCCAAACATCAGGATCCTCCCAGAAGTAGTCAAGTGATGCCGAACACAAGAGAAAACCTTGGGACGACTATGGCCAGCTAAAAGGCTCTTAGAAAACTGCTGGGCACATCCTCCTGCTGCTTGTCCTGGCTGTGAAACAGCTTTGTCGCCTGCCTGCATGCCTGTAGTAAGAGCTTCTTTAATCCAGCCGCTGAATCAAGGTGTCATCCTGAAGGTCAAGGGTGGGTTACTGGGCCTTCCACTCACAGTTTAATAGATTCTGACTACAGTGTGTGCAAATTTCAGGCCTCCTTTGCTCTCAGAGGTGCAGTGTACCTTCTGCAACAGCAGGGAGGGTATGAAAGGATGTTACCCTATGAGGAACCTTCCCAGAACTCTGGCTGATTTCTATGTGTACGAAGTGCCTGCCAAGGAGGAGGAGTCTGAAGGATGCAATATAAAGTGCTCCTAGATAGTTTATACATTAATTGTCAATCATTGCTTTCTTGACAAGCTACAAGTGAGAAGATACAGAAGTGATGGATGGGAATAAGGAAACCCAGTGGTAGAAGGGCTATGGACTGAATAAACTATTTAAAATATTAACATCCCAGAGATGCCCACAAGGAGTGGATGGAGACAACCATGAGGAGTCAGGGAATCAGGCCTCGGGTCACCAAATACATCAGGCAGTTCACTGTCCTGGCTGAGTTCCAGGCATCACACTGTGCAGAACTTGCAGGTCTCTACAATGGACTCATTCCTACCAGAAAAAAGGCAGCTGGTCTGTTTCATGAATAGTGGCAATCAAAGACCATCCTAGAAGAGGTTGAGAGTGTAACTGGGGATAACCCTGAGGATCGCATCTACAGCCTGATGTGCCAGAGGGGCCATCTGTCCACCTCCTAGTGCAGACTTACAGCACCGCATCTTCACACAATAAGTGGATTTTCTTTATGTTAAGAAATGAAAAAATTATTTGTATTGTTCAAGCCTAAGTTACAAACAGTTACATCTTGATATGAAAAATTCAGTTACAAACATTTTGTTATCCAATTTCTTCAAGTATAGTACTGGAAGACAACAGCTCCGACTTCCACCTGTCACCTCTGCAGTGTTTCGGAGCATCGTCTACAGCAGTGACGTGCACTGACACCACACGCACCTGCGGGTGCTACGTGCGGCTCCCGCGTCTTAATGCACCTCAATGTAATGATGCTGGGATACACTTTTACTACACACATTACTTAGATCACTACACATGTTCTAACAAAATGTAAAGACCAGTAAAATTAGTAACTTACAAGCTCCCCATCAGGACCATGCTGGCTGGGTGAAGGGACCTTTCACTACAAACATGCAGCTGAGTCATCCTGCTCCCTTAAAGACAGGCCAAGCATGAGACTCAGCGAGCAACAGACAGGGTCACTAACCTACGAGGGGGTGAAGTGACACATGACCTCAATGATTTTCCTCTAGCCTTTTATGAGGTTAAAAAAAGGAAATCAGTTAATTATAGTTGTATATAGAAAGAACTCAGAATTATATGATCACTTGAAATTTTCTTTGGTGGTGTCATCACTGACATCTATGTGAACAGAACTATTCAATTCTGTAAAAATGATTTAAAATACACTTTTTTTGTCTTTCAGATGAATGCTCATCTTCCTTTCATGAATCTTATTCATAAAGTCAATATTTTGACTTAATGAAGTCCTTTAAAGAGTTCAGCCACTTCGGCTTTTGCATGAAATCATACCTTTCCAAAAAAAGATTATGAATTTCAAATGTCTTTTAATTTTCCTCCAGTTTTCTTAAAAGGTAACATTACTTTAACTCAAGCTACCAATTAATGGGTGGAGAGGGAGAGTTACCTTCCTTCATCATAAAATACAAGCCACTGACTGTAGGTAAAACACTTGATACGTTTCCCATAAGCCTTTCGTTACAGTTGCTTATAGGTTCTTCACTTTTAAAGGAAATAATCTGACAAATATTATCTTTTTTAGTACAGAGTGCTTAATTCTCTAATAGTTATGAAGGTAATAATTCAACAATCATTAAGGCTCAGGTACTTGGAGGCTTCTTGTAAAACATAAGAATAAAATTTAAGACAATGTAAAGTTAGTCACAGTAGTTAATATTTTCATATTTACCTGAATTGTGGTATTTTTTCCCAACATATTCAAATGCAAAGAGTAGCTGGAGGTCTGTTGGCTGGGAATAATGAGCTATTGCAAGGCATACCTAGGAAAAATTCTACATTTAGAATTGATTTCAACACACGTAGTTAAATGAAACGTACAACGAGGCCTTGGGTGTGGGGAGCATTGTCTGGGGCAGGGTCTATGGACACTTGTCTCCATGTTTTCCTGCTGACCCAGAGCTGGAAAGGGCTCTCTCAAGCCAGGGACCTCATTAACTGCTGTGCCCCCAGACACTGTTTAATCTTTAGTGACTACACGCTAAGTGTTCAGTACATGTTTGCTGAGCTGAATTTTAACAGGGAAATAATTTTACTTGGATAAACAAAACCTGGAAACTAAATGAAACATTCTCAAAAAAGGCAGTGACACATCCACTTCTAAAAACAAAAAGAAATTTTCATTTTTTAAGGATAATTATTTAATACCAGCAATTCGGAAGGCTCAGTATAAGGCATGCTCTTTTAATGTTCATACCTCATTTTAGATTTTAGAAAAATCTAAAAACAGAAAAGCTACAATTTTTTTCTTATAAAAAACAAAAATTAGTAAGAAACCCAAAAGCTCATGGGTAGTTAAAAGAGATACATAAAAAAAAAAATTGTTTAAGTAAAATGGTTGAGACTCTGCCTGTGCTGGGAAAAGCATGGCCTTTGTAATCCAAGGATCAGGGCTTGAATCATCCCCACCAAGCACCTGTCAGGAACCTATGTGAAGTTAACTCATTGCCTGGAGACTCAGTCTGGGCATGTGAACCATGAAAACGAAACAGAGGCTGCACTGAGGATGAGTAACTCGAGTACACGCCCAGCCTCGGGAGCAGCTGCACACAGGGGACATGTCTGCGATCAATCTCAACTGCTGCTGGACAGACTGAAGGACGGTATTCCGTGCTTACAGGGCCCTGGGCTAGATGATTGGAGACGGGAGAAAACAATCTCACGTGAGCAAAGAAGACAGAGGAAAATGAAGACAGATGCAAGGAGAGAACAACAGACCATCTTGCTTAAAAAGTTATCCTTTAGAAGAAAAAGCATTAAGCCGGAATGATATGCTTTTGACAGGGAGCAAGCAAGAAGTTTAGTTAAATGTTAGTCCTTGTCAAATTAGCTGTGTCTGTGGTAGGCTGATGCAGATTCTATTCACTGGTAAGTATGTGTCAGTTGTTTGAAATATATTTTAGAAGCCTTCTACAGAATAAATGCTTCCTGTCTCACTAAATTAAAATATAAAACTAGGAGAATGGTTATTAGTTTCAGCTTTAATGAAAAACAACAACAATAACAGCTCCTTGAAACTTACGAAATACCTTGCTATTCTTAACGCCTGTGGGAGAGCTGTCTCTGAGAGTCCATTCCACTTGGGAAGTTTAGGAGATGGTGACCTGCATTCCCATCCCCTGCCTGCTCACCAATCCTTAGAGCACTCTTCCAGGAGCAAACTACAGAATCTACACCTTGAAAATCTTTGTCATTTCCTACTCCTCTGGGCACCATGTTTATTAGTTTATAAGCTTTGTTGCACTTTTCTTAAGATTCTTTTTTCATTTTTGTCCCCTTTTGCAGCACTACCAGAGCCACAATCTTAAGCCATACCTGCCTTATGGCATCTCTGTGGGCTTCCCTATATTCTAAAAAAATAACACTTCAGGATTCTCTTCTAAAGATGAATTTTTGAGCAACAACTCTGTTCTCTGGATTATCTGCTGCAGTTCCCAGATAACCTGCATGCTGAATTCTCTTCCATCAGGCAGGCTCTACCAGCCCCCCTGTACCTACCCCCACCCCCTGCCCCATCCCTCAGCAGTCTCTGGTCTGGAAGCACCTGTCTAAATATGGTCTGTCTGACTCAGTCCCAGCCACCTCCTTCTCCACACTCTGCTCAAGAAGCCCTTCCCCACTGATAAACCAACCACTCTTTCTCTGAAGCTGTCATCTCTGGTCAATGCTCTGCAGTTAACTGAGCTTGTGGAGCGGTCCTTTCCAGGGCTTCACATACTTGTCACGAGCATGGATAAGGAGGAGGATACCAGGTTCTCTGTTTTACTTCTACTATGAAGTTCAGTTCCTCCAGAGCAGACACCATGTCTCCTCCCTTCAACAGGTACTTACGGAGCAGCCACCTGTCCTAAGCCCTGGGGACTCAAAATGAACAGAAGAAACACAAACCCTGTGCTCACCCTGAGCTTACATTCTACTGGGGAAGGCAGACACTGAACCAGATCAACAGGAAAGTCTATAGTAAAAGAGACAAGTGTGAGTGCTAAAGGGGAAAGTAACGAGCAGGGAAGAGGATATGAGGTGACAGAGTGAGGGAAGGAGAGAGCATGTTAGTCCTTTAGAAGAGGAGACCAGGCAAGGCCTCTGCGCACATCTGAGGAAGCCCAGGAGACTCTACACTTCTGCCATCTCCTGAGTACTTTCTGGGGGTGCTCTGCACTTCAGAACAGCTGCATTGAAAATACTAATTTACAGAATGAGTTCCTAATGTAGTCAGGAAGTGCTCCAAACCATCATGCTAGTTACCACTTTCTCTGAGACCTTTAGAAATCAGTCAGGGGCCTTGTTTATACAAAAGAAACCCACAGATCACTCATGATGGAATATGTTTATTATGGCCACCAAGCCTATCTGCTAGGCAAAACCCAGCGCAGCCCATTTCTAAAAAGCCCTTAAAAACAGCACAACACCACATTTACAAAGGTTAGGAAACAAGCTTTTAAAATCATTCGCATTTAAAGAAGACTACAAAAATACTATGACACTGACTCAGTTTAATCTCCTGCACTACAGTTGATTCTGGGGGAAGGAGATACAGCCAGACCTAAGCTGTTGGTCAGCAGTGTAACCACAAGTGCGCATGACTCCGCTCAGGTTAAGTTCAATCCGGGCTACCTTTGGGAACCCAGACAAAGGCACACATAACTGTGTCACATTCCCACTGTCACTGCAGGACACTCTGAGAAGAGCAGGAAAGCCAGGAGTCCTCTTCCTTCAGCCTTTCCACACACACTACCTAAAAAGCCTATGTCCACGTTCCTAGGTTCCATCACTAAGAGTGTAATAAGAGACTTAAAAAAGCAGGTCTCATTTTCATGTACAGTTATTCCAATCTTATAATGTACTCCCTAAGCATTAAAAAATTTTCAGAAAAACTCTACACCTTTGAAAATTGCTTCTGAAATAGTTCATTTGCCCTGGCTATTGTAGGAAATTGTAATTTTTTGGTAATACTATTGATTGATATTTAGGCAATAACAAAATAGACTACCAGAAGGCTTTGGAGCAATATTTAACAATATGTGAACCAATTTAACATTTCAAGATTTTGTAATTCAAATAGGAATATAACTGCTGTATTTCCAAAAGTTATCAATGGTTCACACATCAGAGAACTGTGAACATACATCTGGTCATTTTAAAACAATTTACAAAAATCAAAGCACTTCCAGAGAAAACAGCATTCAAAGTTTCCAGGAGGCAGAATCAAGCTGTAACTTCCCAACTGTGACCTAGTTTCAAATAAAAATTTTCACATGAAATAAAAGAGTATACTAGAATTTTTGTTTTAAACTCATGAAGATATTAAGTTTTGGCAGCCATACATGACTTAACTTCTGTGTTTGAAGATATGTAAATCAGGGAAAAAATTCTCTACTTGTATTCTTTTTTTCTGGCCGTACCACATAGCATGTCTGGCCGTACCACATAGCATGTGAGTCCCTGACCAGAGATGAACCTGAGTCCCCTGCAGTGGAAAAGCAGTCTTAACCACTAGACTGCTAGGGAAGTCCCTCCATTTATATTCTTAATGCTTATGTTTCTTTCTCATATTTCCCCCCTTATGGCCATACAAATACAAAAACAGTATTTCTTGTGGGTGTGAGGTAACTGCTTTTTATATTTTAAGACAGTGGGGAAAGGATTTTTGCCAGCAGTCTGGTCTGCAGAAAGGGCATAAAAAATTGGAGCTGCCTGGCCAGTTTTGTGTAGATGGTTCAGTGAGGCCCCTGAAGCACTTGCAAGCAGCAACAATAGATAAAGGATATTCTGAATTTCCGTTTCACTCATTTGGAAATTAATCATTTATGTGGAAACATCTTTCATGCTCCTACTTTGTACTGTTAAATTTAATTTTCATTTGTTCATGCTTTATTGCCTCCATTATACTTAGCAACAAGTATCCTAGATGGTGCAAGAAGGAGCCAGATAATTACGATTTTCAATGACTGACACAGTGTCATCTGAAACACAGAATAGAGGATGGGAGAAAAGTAAACTTCCTGGAAGTCTGTTGGGCCACTGTATCAATTTCTTACTTTAAAAAAAAGAAAAATCCTGTTGTAACTCCATTCCCTCAGTGCCAGTGGTATCCCTATTCTTATCATGCTATATATCCTGAAAGTAATATTTCCATAAGCAGATTCCTGGTGCTTTGATTAAACTATAAAGGAATTTTAAAAAGTAACTTGGTTCAACTATTTTATATGCAATCTACCACCTAATTAATTCTGAAGTCTTTCTATATAAGAACAGGCACCTCAAACTAGTAAAATGCCAAAATCACAAACTGCAGAACTGAATGGCTAACAGCAGCCATAAAAGTTATCTCGCTGAATTTCCCATCTTGTAGCATGCAGAAAGATGGTCTTAATACACTCTCTCTGAAAACTGGTCAGCCACAGACCCACCATCACTTCTGCTACCTAATCAAGCTGCAATGGCCAGGCGTCTTCAGATATTCATTTCATGTTTGTCCTTCTGTAAAGAAACTGTTGACTCTGATTCTAAAAATAAACTTATCACCTCCCCACCAAAGTACATGAAGACAGCTGCCGTAAGATTTTTCCAATCGCCTCACTGGTATCAACAGAAAATTAACTGCAGTAAATTTACTGACCATGGAGAACAAATGCACCCATTTCTCGTGGCCCAAAACTCCCTCATCGCTCCTCTATTCCCAGTACATGAGAGCAATGCTCCCCTGGAGATTCTGTTAGTAGACTCTGCACTTGCTGCACCACAGACTAGCCAGGATGGGGATTGCTTAGGACCAGTTTCACTCCTCTACTAAAGCCAAAATATAGACTCAAAGAAGGAATTTCTGCCCTTGAATCTCACTCCATGAGTTTGCAGTAAACATTTCCTGGAAAGCAAGGGGGAAACAAGGCAATTAAAAAGCCCTTAAGCTTTTAGCTGCCCCTGTGGAATATCATTTAAATTAATTCATTAAAATTTCTTTATCATACTAATATTTATTAGACCCCTCTTATAACTACACATTTACCTAACCTTATGTAACCTCAGTTGAGCATTTAGTTTGATGATAAACCTCTGAGGTACTGAATTAAAAGTCTTACCAAACCTCAATTACAATATAGCATCATCTTTTCAATCTTTTTAACAAGAAAAAAACCAGCTGGTAATGATCTTAATGTAAAAGGTACATGACAGTTTTTCATATTTTAGAAGTTGATAAAAAAAATTATGTAGAATAACTTAAAGTAGCCATGAACTAGTCCAAGGAAACAGTTCTAGAAACATTCCTGACTTTCAGTTTACATAAGGAGACATCTAATAACTTCCCCTAAAAAAAAAAAAACCAAAAAACTGAGCAGCTGAGAAATGAGAACTTCCATAACGAATTGCAACTGGTGAGTATAGTGCAAAAGTTGTGACCGAACTTAACAGGATTACCTTTTTGGCACTTTCAGGACCGGATTCATCAAAGCGAAATCTGACAATTCTGAAATCTTTACAGTAAATAATTAATTCTGTTGGATTAAATTTCAGCTTCTGGTTTGGACCCAGGACTTTCTGCTTCCTCTTGTGGTCATTTACTGAAAAGGAAAAAAATTTCTTTCTTGATACTTACTCGTTAGTATACTTTAACAAACTCTTGCTGACAACTGGAAGATTGCCCACCACTTGGGTACTGCTTCTCTGGAATCTTTCCTATTCAAATATGATTCTGAGAACTTTGGGTGGTCAGTTTCAACTCTGCTTCTGATGATATCAAAGATATACCTATACACAAAATCACTACAGTCTATACTTAATGATTAAAGACTTAATTAAAAAGAGAACAAATGCCAGAAAATATAAAAAGCCATATATTTTATATCTCCATTTAAAAATAATTTACTGATTACTTTTTCATGAATTTTCCTGGGACTCAAAAAATAAAAAAGAAAGTGAAAGTCGCTCAGTCATGTTCGACTCTTTGTGATCCCATGAACTATACAGTCCATGGAATTCCCCAGGCCAGAATACTGGAGGGGGTAGCCTTTCCCTTCTCCAGGGGATCTTCCCCATCCAGGGACTGAACCCAGGTCTCTCACATTGCAAGAGGATTTTTTGGGAGGGGCTTCCCTTGTGGCTCAGCTGGTAAAGAATTCGTCTGCAATGTGGGAAACCTGGGTTCAATCCCAGGGCTGGGAAGATCCCCTGGAGAAGGGAAAGGCTACAAAAATAAAATTCCAACCAAAGTACTTGAGGGATACAACTCTTCAAGCGAGAATTTAGCAGCTGAGTGAAGAATAATACATACGTGTGACTATTTGCTCAATACATGTTAAAGGCACATCATGTTCACCAAGTAGAAGATTTCTGTAATGGAATTTCTGAAATAAAAAAGTACGTTCATGTTAATTCTATTAGCAATCACTTCCCAATGGTAATAACAAGCCTTACTGTTAAGTGTGATGAGAAGCTGCAAGTACACTCTCTGAAAAGAACAGAAAGCTCTTGCCTGTGTGTAGCTTTGACAATGCTGGTGCTGTGTGCATGGCAGCACAGAACAATACTCCAGTAGGAATCCAGGGAGGAAGAGACATGACATGCCTGCTTCGATCACATTCTCTCCACCTTTCTCCCACACTTTAACAATAAAATTAGGGCAGATTACACACTACAGTGTCACTATAACTTACAGGATATGTCACAGTATCCTGTCAGTCACTTCACAGCAAACACATGCATGTCTAGTTCAGGTAAAACTGTCACTAAAATAGTAAAGAAAGGGGCCTTCACAGTCATCAGATTTTAATGAATAACATCATGGCTTAATTTTCACAATGGAGATTATAGAGCAGAAAGTCTACCAGAAATAAAAATCTTTAGTCAAACTACTGCTTGTTTGTTAAATTCACTTTTTAAACACACTTTCAAACTAAGGACATAGCTGATGCTATTAACCTTCTGTTGGTGGGACACTGGCTTTTTTTCTTAGTTGTACTGGATTTAAGCTCTTCCAGGAATATGGGTCTGATTTACAGTGAAATCTGGGGCCAAAGGTAGAAATAAAGCTAAAAACAAAAGGAAAAACCCAAGTTTACAGTCCAATAAGCTAGTGTCTCTATACAGTAGGTATCTCTAAATGCCTTAAGTTTAAATATACCTACACACTGCAATAGATTGAAATATACTTATCCATAGTTATACACTTCAGTCAAAAGTTTAGAATTAACATCCAAATATAACAATCACAAATAAAGATCTGAGGGTAAAGTATATAACACTTTACAAATCAAAATAGAAAGTAAGAATTGGGGAAAAGTCCAGAATTTTTAAGTTAATCAAATGACTGAACTTTTTTTTTTTTTTGAGAATCACTGGCACATTTATTTTCCATATATGGATTTTAAATTATTTTACAACTAATGCCTATTATCATCTTAAGAAAGTAGAAAAACAGATAAGAAAAATAAAATGCATTTTTTATTATCCATAATTTCACCTTCTGGTGATAAACAGTATTAATATTTTATATCTTTCTATTATATTGGGCAGGGCAAAGATAAGATATCAATAGTTCTGTTCTCACTCAAAATAAAACTGTGTCAGAGGAGTTCCTTGGTGCAGAGTGCAGTTGTAGGAGACAGGGAGACACAAAGAAAGCAAGATTGTCATATCATTTACCTATTTTTCCTTTGTGGCTTGTGCTTTTATCATATCCAAAAAATCATTACCTTAGACCACTATCATGAAGCTTTTCCCCTATTTTCTTTCCTAGGAGTTTTACAGATTCATGTCTTAATTTCATCTTTATTTTGAGTTACTTTTGTATAAAGTGAAAGGTAAGGGCCCAACTTCATTCTTTTAAATGGCTGAACTTTTGAGAACTCAAATTATAGGGAACTACTCTTTTCCAGTTAGAACATAAAATAGCAAGAGGCTATTACAGAAAAATTTTATCAATATTTTTCTTCATTCTAACTGTACTAGAAATCTGAAATAAGAATTTGACTTTTTTGGAAAAATACCAGTTAAAGATACTATGAAATACATAAAACATGCAGCATTTATGAGATTATTTGCTATATACTTTTTTCTCTTTAAGACCAGTCAAAAAGGATCTCTTTGTTTTTATATGTAGGTTAAAAGACTTAGAAGGAAATAATAGGTCCCTTATTAAAAAGGTTACATAAGCAAAGATCACAGAGGATAAATACAGCAATGTGACTTAAAACCATCTCACTAACTGCACCCGTCTCAACATTCTCCTTAAACTTTACTTTGAATTTTAATGTAATACATTCCTAACCTTGCATTCAGTTCAGTTCAGTTCATTAGCTCAGTTGTGTCCGACTCTTTGCAACCCCATGGACTGCAGCACACCAGGCTTCCCTGTCCATCACCTACCCCTGGAAAGCTTCCTCAAACTCACGTCCATCAAATGAGTTGGTAATGCCATCCAACCATCTCATCCTCTGTCATCCCCTTCTCCTCCTGTCTTTAATCTTTCCCAGAATCAGGGTCTTTTCCAATAAGTTGGTTCTTCACATCAGGTAGCCAAAGTATTGGAGTTTCAGCTTCAGCATCAGACCTTCCAGTGAATATTCAGGACTGATTTCCTTTAGGATGGACTGGTTGGATCTCCTTGCAATCCAAGGGACTCCCAAGAGTCTTCTCCAACACCACAGTTCAAAAGCATCAATTCTTTGGCACTCAGCTTTCTTTATAGTCCAACTCTCACATCCATAAAAGAAAGATGAGCACCGAAGAATTGATCCTTTTGAACATCTTGAGAGTCCCTTGGACTGCAAGGAGATCCAACCTTAATCATTTATTAATAATTTTATTGTAATTTTTCCATATCTGTGCTTTGTGTAAGAATATGTACTGCTTAAGAGTATAAAGCCTTGATACAACTAAACAGCATACAAATCAAACGCACCTGTAATGGCATTGGATCATCCGTAATGAAGGAAATTTTGAAGTTACTGCATATCAGTTTTCCCCACAAATCATATTGGCTTGTGTCCGATGCGATGCATTTTCTCACAAAATTGACTTCATTTACAACAATTTCTCCTTTACAAAAAGAAACATATCATTGTGCGAGCTACAAACACACCATAAAATGTCAATAGTTGCTGTGTGACCTAGAAGGAAGATTTCCTGATGCCAGTAAGAAACACTGAGCCAGAACTTGACAACAGTAATAGCTGCAGTGGGGCGCTGTGCTCCATTTGTGAGATACAGAACCTGAGGCACAAAGACCTTGGGATCTGAGATGTTCCACCAGAAGGGCTGAGCTGGAGTCTGCACGGTCTACTGTGTTACACTGCCTCTCATTATTTATCGAAAGGCATCCCAGAGAAGAAATGACCTGCCCTGTCTCCTGCAGAGTATTACTTGATGGGATAGTTGTGTTCTATTAACACATGACTTGATCTCCGAAGCCCATGCCTTTGATTCCTTTCATAAGGGATGAGAAACAGTAGTTCAGTGTTAATCTCAAGATTAAGAATACAATCTATTTATCCTAAAATGTTAGTCACTCAGTCATGTCCAACTCTCTATGACCTCATGGACTGTAGCCTGCCAGGCTCCTCTGTCCATAGATTTCTCCAGGCAAAAATACTGGAGTGGGTTGCCATTTCCTTCTCCAGGGGATCTTGTGGACCCAGGGATCGAACCTGGGTCTACTACATTGCAGGCAGATTCTCTACTGCCTGAGCCACCAGGGAAGCCCATTTATCCTAAAATAAACCCACAAAGCCAAATTGAGTTTCCCTCTGCACTCAACATGATAACTTAGTTGGCAACAAAACTTTAAAATATAGCTTTTGAGTTAAAAGAGTTAAAAGAAATAAATATAAGAAACCAAAAGTTATAATGTTCTTTGAAAAGAGTGATCTCCTGTAACTGATTTAAACCATGTCATCATTAATCTTTCAAGTTCTAAAATACAATCAGACCCAGGGATATTTTTAAGTAATCCATGTCTAGAGTCCTTGGTGGAAGGGTTAGGGTGCTGATCCACTTTGCCTGATAAATCCTCTAACAGTGATGGACAGAACTGTTTGCTGACAAGACCAAAACACCCAGCAATTCACAGAGCACAACTTGTCTCAAAACAATCTTCTTTCTTAAATAAATTTGAACTGCAAAGACAACTTTCAAAATTAAAATGTACAAGACGAGTTTTAAGAACAGAACCCTAACATTTACTTGAGGATTAAATTTAAATGTGCTCATGTCCAATTCTTGGCTTGGACCAGTGGAGTAACTGTCCCTTCTAAGCAGACAAGCCTCTTCCATGTGGCCTGCCAGGCCCCTCATGCCCCCGCAGTGTCCTCACACCCTCCCTCCTCTCCAGCCTCAGTAGGCTTCTAGTCACTCTCAGGGGCTGGACTACTTTCATCTATGGGGTCTTTGTACCCTGTGCCTTCATTCCCTGGAATACCCTTTCCTTCTCCATCAGTCCAATCGCTTTCTCAGGAATGCCAGAGAAAAACCGCAATAGAGATTAACTCCCTCAATCACAGCATTATCTACTTGTAATTCTCAGCCTGATCACAGCTACTGTACAATGACGTACACTCTACATAAAGTCAGTGCCTGATCCAACCTCAAGACCATATGCCCCTGAAGGTAGAGCACAGATTGATTCTTCTCCACTGCTGACAGTGTAGCTGTGAGGTGAAGGCTGAGCACGGGGCCAGGGCCCAGTCAATGAGTGCTAACACACAAGTGAATGAACCACTTCACTGCTCCGGGTTCACCAGACTAGCACCACCAATGGAGTAGGCATGGTTCCAGACAGACAGAAACCAGTGATATAATAGGGCCATGCACCAAGAGGGTCAGGAGATAAGTGCTGGCGGTAACCACAAATTCGGAAAACCACGCCAGGCTGTCCTGCTCGGCTGCCACACCACAGAGAGCTGCAAAATCCTCTGGTGGGAGGTTCACAATGTTTTCCTATGTGGTTCTCTCAGCAACTCATCAGCTGAGAGAGTCAGATGAGGGACCTGGACCAAGAGAGATCCCAAGATCTTAAGTAAGCAGTATACTTGGAACTTACAAGCAAGTGTTCTGATTTCAACTTGTGTCTTTATGAAAAGTATTAGTCACTCATTCATGTCCGACTCTTTGGAACCCCATGGACTACAGCCTGCCAGGCTCCTCTGTCCACAGAATTTTCCAGGCAAGAATACTGGAGTGGGTAGCTGTTCCCTTCTCTAGGGAGATCTTCCCAACCCAGGGATCAAACCCAGGTCTCCTGCATTCCAGGCTGATTCTTTACTGTCTGACACAGAATTAAATGCTCTGTATCGAGATGCAGCAGGAGGCACCAAAAAGAACTACAGATTCAAAGTGCTAGGATCAATATACATTGATTCTCACCAAATAACTCAAATTCATAAAATTTAAATCTCCCATAACCCCCTGGACACAATGTTTACCAAATGCCATATCAAAATCTGGCAACGGAACACTCAACCTTTTCTCTCCACTAGAAAATCATAGCTACTAATCATAAAAGGGCAGTTAACTTGGAGAGGAAAAAAAAACCCTGAAACTACAAGAGTCACTTCCAGCTCAGACAATTCGAGGTGGCACTCCTGTATCACTGAGCTCTTTACACAAACTCCTGGCTCACTAAAGCAGTGCCCACACCACTTCATGCTCTGCCCATTTCCTCAAGGAGCCAGTTCACCCAGAGTCTCAAAACAATGCTACAAAAACACACCTGGTTAACACACATAAATCATACACATTTTGGGGGTATGTTATACTCAGATAAAAGTTTGCTTTAAAAAGAAAAGCCTCACCACAGGATTTCAAGATCCTGGCAAGGGGAGCAGGGTTGATCACGAAAAGGAAGGGATAGTGGGCCTGTGGGACAGGACCCACAACCACAGTAGTGCTGCTAGCCAATGGTGCTGATGACATCTGCACTTGGGCAGCCCTTCCCCACCAGCTGGACTCTCCTACCATGGGCACAAATACAACAGATACAGTCCACCAAGGCAGCAAAAATGAGACAAACATGAGAAGAGCAGAAGGCGTTTAATGGGTTCAAGCTAGGCCAACCCAGAGGGCAGCCCTCAGTTTTTGTAAATAAAGTTTTATTGAAATGTAGCCATGTTCATTCATGTGTGTACTGTCAGGACTGCTTCCACAGGACAAAGGCAGAGCTAAGTACTTGCAACCAGAGACCTCATGGCTGGCAAAGTCTCAAACACTGACTGGGACTTCACAGAAGATGCTTGCCCAGCTCTGTGCTTGAGACAGTCACTTAAGTGACAACGCTTACATGAGGCTTGGAAAAAGCACTTGGGCATGTCCCGTCAGAAGACAGGCACTTTCAACCTGCAATGGTGCAGTGACCTCAGGGGGCTCAGGAGGCCCACTCAGCAATGCTGAGGATCCACAACTTCCCTTGAATGTGCCTGCCACAGTTAGGGGTGGGGGGGCAGGGAACAGAGGGAGGGAGAGAAAGAGGGGGAGAGAGAGGGAGAGGAAGAAGGAGAGAGCGGATATTTCAAAAGGACACAGGAGCCAAGATGAAAGAATTCATGATCCATCAGTAACGATGGAGAAATGGTCACAGACTGAGGCTAGGGAGACAGGGATAACTAAGTGCACTATGGTGTCCTGACTCGAACTCTAAAACAGATAATAGCCATTAGTAAAACAACACTAGGGAAATGTGAATAAAACTTGCAGCTTAGTTAATAGTACTATTAATTTCTTGTTGTTTAGTTGCTAAGTCATGTCCAACTCTGCAATCCCATGGACTGTAGCCTGCAAGGCTCCTCTGTCCATGGGATTTCCCAGGGAAGAATACTGGGGTAGGTTGCCATTTCCTTCTCCAAGGGATCTTCCTGACCCAGGGATCAAACCTGTGTCTCTCACATTGCAAGTGGATTCTTTACCACTGAGCCACCTGGCTGACTAACTAGCTTTTTAGTTCAGCTTTATTTATTAAGGTTATAAGATAGTAACATTAGGGATACTAGGTGAAGACTATGTGTTAACTATCTGTACTCTTTTACAACAACGTTTATTTTAAAATAAAACTACCAAAGAAAAGAAAATGGGCAAGAAATATACAACACAAACCAAATAAACTAGGGATCTGCTGGGCTTTAGTCTTCCAAGGAAAACTGTTGCACAATTTTTTGAGCATGGAGCGGAAATGAGCCCCTTGCAGAAAAGGCAGGAGAGCGGGATGGAGGTAGAACAGGAGGGCACTTTCACAGGGAGATGCAGAGCAGGGGCTTCTTCTTGTGAGCACGTCATTAAATAAGCTCCAAGTTAACCTGGATGGAGGCTTAGCTGATGACACTAAGTTCTGTTCACATAGAACCAGGCTTTATAGTACAAGGATCACACAGCCAGCTCTCTGCTTGCAGAACAGTCTTCTGCTCACACTTAATAAACAAGAGGGGACCACAGGTAGGAGCCTTCCTCAGCGGCTGCCAACCATGTCCTGCAGCTGTAGGCCAGGAAACCAGCTCACAGATGGGAGAGAAATAGGGGACACAAAGTCCTCTTCCCAGAGGGGACAGATACAGACACACAAGAGCCACCAGACTGTTACATTTTAAATTAGTGACCTTGAAGAGGTAACTCAGAACAAAAGCTTCAAAGCTTCTGAGAACCTCGATGGTTTCCCAGAGACTGTCCTCGTGGGCTTTCCCTGAGGAGGGAGGCCGGGGTGCTGCCAGCCATGTGGGAGGATCCTCGGCCTCAGGCATTTGCCAGCACACCACCGGCAGGAAGCTACAGGGGCCACAGGAAAGAAAAAGTAGGAAATGAGCTTCGATGCAGGGTATGCGAAAAGCACCAGAGAAAAATCCAAACTAGAAGATGACAGGCCAAGACATTCTACTACAACCTGGTAAGGGATAAAGAAATCATCAGTTTGTTTTCTAAAGACCTTTTCATCTGTAAAGATAAATAAGGAAATATAATTAAAATTAGTAAGTCTCCAAATGGTACAGCTAGGAAAGTTTTTAACTCCCTGAGAACCAAAAAACCGTGTCATATTATCTTTTATAATATCTTACACATTTAGAAAGTCAATACATATTTGATGAATTAAAATAATAAGACAAAGCCTCACTATACACAGAAGCTAATTAACCTATGGAATGTGCAGAGGCCCAAAGCATAACTCAGTCCGTAGCCTTACATCTAATAAGTGACTATTCCAGATAGCCTGGGGCTAAGAATCCCCGGGTGTGGGACTTTCCACACTAAAGCCAGGACCTGAAGGTCCTGAGCTGCAGAGAAATTCAGGTCCCGGAATTAAAGTGGCCTACCAGTTACTCAGGAAAGCTGAAACTCTGCACCAGGCATCTGAGGCTGTCCCTGGTTCTCACAGGGTCACACACAACACCAACAAGCACGGAATCAAGCACCAGGCCCAGCAAGTGCTGCCCCTGATGGGGGTTGAAGGGCAGGCCTCAGGAAGAGGCAAATCTTGACGGCAGATGACGGTCAAGACAGAGAGAACATGTGATCACAGGAACCAAGGCCTGGATAAGGAATAAGGCATCTGGGTTGGAGAGAGATAGGTATCAACATAAGGAAGCAGAGCAGAGGTCAGCAAACTACAGAGATTAAAGACTTGGGATGGTCTCCTGCTTGAGCAGGACTTTTCTTGTGGAGGTTCATGAAGAGTTTCTGAGTGGGAGCCACAGGGTCAGGAATGCCAAGGTGGCCTGAGGTCCTGCAGCAGTAGCTGAGGAATGGCTGGCTTCAAATTCTCAGCAGGCTGTCCCAGTGAGGAACAGACCCAACTGGAGACACTGCAGCTCATTACGCTGCTCAAGGTTCCAAGGAACAATTAAAGGCCTTTGTCTCTCAAAAGCAGAGCATCTAAGAATTAAAATACTATGAAATTCAGTCTACAGTGACCTCTAAATCCTAGCTACAACAAAACAAAACAAACGACACCTGAAACAGTCTGTGCTTTAAGGGATTCACGATTCGATAGAGGAAATAAGACCTATAGTGAGGCAAAGAACAGCAATACATGAAGGGTCCAAGCACTGAATATGTTAAAAAAAAAAAAAAGCAAGTAAACCAGACAGCTGTCCAACAATGGCTATTTTCATTTCCGGATGGACCAAGGTCATACCCTTTTCTGATCTGATTATAAAGGACTCTGACAATCCACGCATTCATTATCGATCTACTGGTTAATCTTCTAGTGGAAGTACTGCTGGCACTGCAGAGAGAAGGGGTAGTGGAGCTGACCCCCGGCCTGTGCACAGAGCATGTGCTCTCCCAAGCCCAGGCCTCCCCAGTCCAGCTCAGGTGCCCTTCTTCTGAGCCCCCACCACCTCCACTCGCTCCACTGAAGCCCCTCCTCGGTGGACCGAGGCTCAGGGCAGGACCCCCTCTTTGCTTGGTCCTCCGCCAGGCAGTAGGAGCACACATGCAGCTCTGGCTCCAGAGCCCACTCCCTGCTGGGGGCCACAAACTTCAGGCTGTCCTCCTTCCCAGTCTGCAGATCCTTAGAAAGACCACATCCCAGACACAGAGGAGAGAGAATTCACCAGGCCCCACTCCTTTCAATCACCCCCCACAATGTGATATGTGATTGAATCACCACAATTCAATCGTGTTTCACCAGCCTCAGCTCAGCTTAGCCAGCAACAGGAAGCCCACTGACTCCCCAGGCATCCTCTTTACTGGCAGCTGAAACCATCTGAAAGCTGCTTGTCAAGGTGGCTCAAAATCTGTCACGCCAGCAAGGGCAGAGCTGAGGATAGAGCTCTTTATACCTCACCAGAGCACTCCCCGTAGGACAACATCCAAGCCTAGAGCATAAATCTGGTACTCGGTGTCGGCAGCTCAGTTGGACAGGTCCCACTGCTTAGTGGTTACGGCACAGCCTGGAGTCCGGCTTGTCACCCTGATCTTGTTCTTGCTGGCATCACTGGGCAAGTTACTTAACCTCCATGACTTGTGAAGTTTTCTCATCGGTCAAAGGAAGAGAAGTTGGAGTCTTTCTGACAGGGTGGCTCTGAGGAGCAACCTGCAGGCTACATCATGTATCAGTTAAGGATCTTAATTGAAACTGTCAGAAACACGCCTGGAACTGGCTTGGCAAGAAGAATTCTATCTCTGGTGTCGGCTGGACTTTAAGGAGAAGGGAACCACCAGACTGCCCCCCACCCCCACCTTGGTGCTCTGCCTCTGCAGTTCTTAATGTGACATCACTCTTTTGAACAGGTCCTTTGGAGCCTCGACTACAGGGAGCACGACAAAAAGGGAGCTCTTCCCTAAGTGCCCATCTGAAAATACCCAGAGGCAAACCTGTGCTCCTGCCAGCCAGTCTAGGGTTGGGGTATCACCCTCACTGGCCACACAAGAATGCCGGGCTGGGTGGAGATGCAGAAGGAGAATTTATCAAAAGAGAATAGGTATGTTTTTCAGAAGATGGTGGAAAGACTCCAGGCAGACAAAGTAAGAGATGTTCTTTGTGTGAGTGCTCATTAAACTGTACCTTTAACATAACAATAATTTTACAGAACTATCTCTAGTTCAGATTCCACAAAACAGGTACACTACAAAAATAATTTTGGGAAGTGACACAAGAGCTAACTTAAAAACAAAAAAATTTAAGTCACAGCTGCTAACAGAAGAACATATCTACACCAAAGAAGCTGGAAAGACATAATCTCAGAATAAAGGACAATCCTTTTAATCACATCAATTTAGCTTTATGGAAAAAAGCCCCATTTCCCCCTTATCTCAGTTTGACTAAGGGTGGATAAAAATTCCATCCAGATGTGATGCCAGCCAGGCCCTGATGAGAATCTGGGAACCACTGGCCCAGGTCATCTTCGGCCTTGTCCACAGGCTGCGTGGAACTCACCCTGGCCCTGCTGCAATTCATGCCATCTCCTCCCCCATCATTGCAGCCTGGGTGCCTGGCTCCCAAGAGGAGATCAGAGAGGGCATCCGCCAGCCCAGCAGGTACCAAACAGACACAACCTTATATATGCTGGGACACGCACACACACAAGCACACATGCAGTTTAAAATTCATACTCTCCCTGTTTTCAAAGGATTGGGGTGATTGTACACACACAATACAGTCATTAAGGATGAGATTCAGGTAATGATGAATCTGGACATCGGGGCCATAAAGCTGAATTAGGTACAATCTTCACCTCAAGGAGTTTCATATACTGGGCAAGCTGGGAATTAATGACATAAGCCATCTAAATTAAATTTCTAGTCAGTTTCTTCTGTTCCCTATGCTTAATAAAAACTGAAGATCATTTTAATCTAGCCTCATTAAGTTCAACAGAGCACTCAGTAACTACACACAAATAAACAATTGATTGTGTGTTCCAATTTTCATCTGCTTATCGAATTAAAAGTTCAAACTTTGGGCAGCTGAAGTAGGATATCCTTGAACCCAAGGCACCATGCCAAAGCATAACGTCCAATACTACATCTCTGAACAATTACTTGCTTGTTTCGTGTGCCTATGCAAAGCCACAGGTGACTTGGCCAAGTTTCCTCTTTCAAACTATAATGAAGGCTAGAACTGTATTATTAAGCTCTCTTAGTAAAAGCCCTAAGCTAGCCCAGGCCTTTAGATCACCAATGCTGCAGTTACTCTCCACGTGTCTCCCAGGCTTCACAGGTGGAGGGCAGGTGGCTGCAGGCCAGAAACAGAGTAACAGAGGTTCTAGCGGGAGTCAGAGATGCAACCTGAGAGGTGAAGCAGGGTGGGGTGGCTAGTGAGGAAGAATGGGAAAGGTGTAGAAAGGCCAGGAGAAGGTATGAACAGGAGGGGGAAGGAGGGCGAAAGACATGTTAATTTAGGACTAAGTGTTCTGTGAGGAACAGGTCAGGTACAGACAGAATGCTGGGTGTCAAGCCATCATGTCTACACACACAGAGCCAAAGAAAAAAACGCTACGATGGCTAAGAGGAACCAGATTGAGCTGTGATTTCTAAGACAAGTAAACCACTGACAATTAGGAAATAGGTTTCCATCTTCCCCAGAAAACTCTGACTTTTTAACCGAAAGGTAAGTCTCTTGGACTACAAAGAGATTAAACCAGTCAATCCTAAAGGAAATCAACCCTGAATGTTCACTAGAAGGACTGATGCTGGCTAAAGCTCCAATACTATGGCCACCTGCTGCAAAGAGCCAACTCAATGGAAAAGACCCTGATTCTGGGAAAGATTGAGGGCAGGAGGAGAAGGGGACAACAGAGGATGAGATGGTTGGATGGCATCACCAACTCAATGGACATGAGTTTGAGCAAGCTCCAGGAGTTGGTGATACACAGGGACGCCTGGTGTGCTGCAGTCCATAGGGTTGTAAAGAGTTGGACAAGACTTAGCAACTGAACCAGTTTTTAGATGAACTAAGTTAGTAAAGAATCCTCCTGCACTGCAGGAGATCCCAGTTCGATTCCTGGGTTGGGAAGTTCCCTTGGAGAAAGGCTAGGCTACCCACTCCAGTATTCTTGGGCTTCCCTGGTGGCTCAGATGGTAAAGAATCTATCTGCCTGCAATGCAGGGGACCAAGGTTTGATGCCTGAGTTCAGAAGATTTCCTGGAGGAGGGCATGGCAACCCACTCCAATATTCCAATATTCTCCAATACTCATGGGCCTGGAAAATGCTCATGGACAGAGGAGACTGGAAGGCTACAGTCCATGGGGTCACAAAGAGTTGCACACGACTGAGTGACTAAGCACACAAAGTTCTTAGAGCTTACTAATATGTATCAACACTTTCACAAGCATATATTAAACACAGAAGTTAATTAATGAAAATCAAGCTTTATCATTTGTAGCTAAGACCATGTGGTTTATTAGTGTCAAATCAAATCAAGTATTGGAAGCAGGGAATCAAAGAACAGGGCCTGCTCAGTCAGAGCAAAAGGAGCCAAAGTTTAGTAGCTCACAGGCTCTCATTCAGGATGAGCACTGCTTGCCGCAAGGACATTTAAAAGACCAGAGAGACTAAGGCCAAAATAGATCACGCACAAGTAGAAAAGGTTATTTATTAATTCTATTCTTCACTCTGAGGACAAGTGCAAAGGATTATTTAGTACACGCAGTTTGGGACAATTTTAAAAGTTAACATCTGTAAAATGGAACCAAAGATTGATGTTTTAAATTTGTTTGTTCCTACTTAACATTTAAAATTTTACAGCACAAAATTTAAAATTTCCATATTTGTTCAGTTACTACTCACAGAGCTCTAGTCATTTTACCAGATTTAGCATTAAGTAATGACTGAGATTTTAAAATGTTGATAGTAGCCACACAAACTGGTGTTTGATTGCATTTCAGGTTTAAAATGGGGTTTCCTGGTTACTTTCCTCAGTAATCGAGTTAAACAACTGACTTTTCCTAACTATCATATAATTACTATACAATTCAAACTACCAATCAAATAAATATCTTATATGCATTAAAACTAAAGTGTAACAATTTACCATCAGTTCTTACTGATACCTCTAAGGTCATTTAAGGTCAATTTTGTTCTAAACCAGTGCTTCTCCACAGGGAGAAAGTTTTGCACTTAGAGCTCCCCTGACCAAACAGTTTGGCAAAACGTTCCAGATCTCACAAATGGTAGAGGAGGGGGTGCTCCTAGCATCTGGGGGTAAAGGCCAGAAATGATGCTGAATAGCCCGCAACTCACAAGACAAACCTAAAACAAAGAATGACCAGGCCCAAAAACGTCTGGAGTGTCTCTGTTGGGAAACTCCATTCTAAATTGAAACAAGGAGATTTGCAAACACAGCCAGCTGACACCTTCAAAAAAACAATTGCCAAGTAAGTGATTCAAAGTGCACTAAGCTTTGTTATTAGTTCAAAGACCCAGACATAATAAGAGTTGCTTTTCATACTATTGAAATGATGATCTGACTATTAACCACAAATGCATGAAGTTGTAGATAGGCATGAAGGGCAATGTCCTCTCACTACCTAAGCAATTCATGACTGCTTAAAAAAAGAACATTTCTGGAGACAAAAAGAAAATGAAGTAATAAAAATCTTGACAGTTTCCTATGATGCTTCAATTTTCAAGGACAAATATCAATTAATCATTACTTTTTGTTGCTGTCCTTTAGTTCTAACCAACTTTTCCCCCCTCCACAGTTGTTAGATGTTTAACTTGCTAAAGTTTAAAGTAAATGAGTAAAGTTAACCACATGATACTAGTTGGTAAGATAATCTTAGGCCAGTATCTGTCAAATAAAGTATCTGCCAGAACTCTCATGCTTACCTGGCAAAAGAACGGGCTCCAGTTTTTTAATCTTCGGTTCCGAATTAATCTTATCCTCAGTCTGAAACACATTAGCAAAACAAAACAAAATCAAAATACCCCCCCAACTCCGTGAGAGAAGACAAAATTTTTTTTTCTAAGTGATGACACATGCGACAGGCACGTATCCCCCTACTTAAATTCTTTCACATTTTTACTGAACTCCTGTAAAGATCTGTTCGTGAAGGTATTGGGAGTCGGACCATAAAAACACTATTGTACAATCGCCTAAGGCGCCTCCGGGTGTTCACATTTACAACAGGTAGGTGACCCCTCCCTCTAGAAACCCGCAGGCGATGCAATCCCGCCGGCGGTCACAGCGTGGACAGCCGCCGGGCAAAGGGCTAAATAAATCCAGGTCCGATAGCTCCCTGGGGTTCCGTCTCCGAGCCGACAACAGCTGCGGCGGAGTTTTGCAAGTTTCCACCGAGCCGGTGGGGCTCGCAGGAAGGTGGCTTCCCTGCAACGGAATCCGGGGCCGGGGTCCGGAGTCCGGGGCAGCCTCCTGGGCCGGCCCGCGCGCGGCTCCCCGGAAGCGCGAGGAGAGGGAGCAGCTGGGAGGCGGCTGTTTACCTGGGGCGGCGGCAGGAGGTAGGATCTGAAGGTGGGTTTGGGCGGCTTGAGCGAGAACATGATGCGGCCGCCTGCTCGGCCCGGCCCGGTCGCGGCCCGGGGACCGCTTCCCGACGCCCGCGGGCTGAGAGCTCCCGGTGCGACTGCCCGGGCTCGATCTGCAGCCAGCCGGGCCAGGCGGGCTGACGGGCGGGGACACGGCGGAGAGCCCGCCCGAGCGGGGAGGAGCCCGGGCCCATCCCCGGAAGGGGCCCGGCGCTCCGCCCCGGCCCGCCCCGCCCCGCGAGACGGCGCGCGAGGGGCCGGGGGCCGGCCGCTCCTGGCCTCTAGGCTGCGCGGGCACCGGAACGCGAGGCCTGTGCTGAGCGCCGCTGCCCTGCCCTCAGCGAGTGCGCCGGGAGGGAGTGAGGCCCGGGAGCCATCTTGAGAGCGCGGCTCGGGCGGGGCTGGGGGCGCACCTACGGCGGCCGGCAGGGTCCACGGCGGCCAGGGGGACGTACGGCGGCCGCCTGGGGTCACGGGGACCACCCGCGGGGGGTCACAGCGGCTCGCGGTGACGTACGGCGCCCGGCGTGTGTCACGAAGCCCATCCGTGGGGGTCACGGGGACGTACGGAGGCCGGCGGGGATCACCACAGGTCCCTGGACGCCGCTCGCTTCCCCAGCTCGCGCGATCGATGTTTTCCGTAGTCAGGAGGAGCCCAGGGCGGGGAAAGGGGACCTTGTAGACCGAGATCGACCGGTCACGCCGTCTACGGCCAGCCTGTGGGGACAGGGAACCGGGGAGGCGGCCGAGGGTAGCGGGCAGTGACCGGGATCAGATAGTCAGCGCAGTGCCTTCAAGGTCCACAGTGGGGGAGATCATCTCCCATCACCCAGTGTGTCCGTCCGTGCATGGAGCCATGAGACTGGGGTGTCCTGCTGCATTGCGTGGGATGCTGAGGCTGTTGACAGGACGTTGCCAGGCAACCTGAACTCCTCCGTTTACTTTAACGTCCACCCTCTTTATTAAACTCCAGTGTGAACAAAGATATTAAGCAAGTTACCTTGCTTTCTTTTCTTGGCTATCCTCATGTGTAAAAATACCAGTGAGCAAATAAATGATCAAAAAGCCCAGCAAGAGGCAGATCTTAACTGTTTGGACCAAATTGGCTATGGACCCAATAAATGCAAAGAACCAGCTACCTTCTGCTTATGAAGCCCAGGACATTTCTGAACTCTCATGTTTCTGAACTGGAGCCGCCTTGGGTGGAAGGGGATTGGTGATGTTACATTTTGGTAAATTATTAATTGAAACTAGGTTTTTCTTATGTTTTGAAGAATAAATCCCTAATCTAGCATTTTATAATTAATGCCATAGGGAAGCTCCAATGTGGCCATCTGAGTCACAATCATTCTGACAAGTGTTCCTAATGGAAACACTAAAAAATTTAAGGGGCTTCCCTTGTAGCTCAAAGGTCTGTATGGTAAAAGCTATGGTTGTTACAATAGTCATGTACTGGATGTGAGAGTTGGACCATAAAAAAGGCTGAGCGTGAAGAATTGATGTTTTCAAGTTTGGGTGCAGGAGAAGACTCTTGAGAGTCACTTGAACAGCAAATCACTCAATCCTAAAGGCAATCAACCCAGAATATTCACTGGAAGGACTGATGCTGAAGCTGAAGCTCCAATACTTTGGCTCCCTGATGGGAAAAGACAACTCATTGGAAAAGACCCTGATGCTGGAAAAGATTGAGGGCAAGAGGAGAAGGTGGTGACAAGGATGTGATGGTTGGATGGCATCACCGACTTCATGGACGTTAGTTTGAGCAAACTCAGGGAAATAGTGCAGGACAGGGAAGTCTGGTATGGCAAAGAGTTGGGCACGACTTAGCAACTGAACAACAACCTGGTGGGCCAGTAGTGAAGAATCCATCTGTGATGCAGGAGATGTGGGTTCAATCCCTGGGTCGAGAAAATCCCCTGGAGAAGAAAGTGCTACCTACCCTAATATTCTTACCTGGGAAATCCCGTGGAGAGAGGAGCCTGGTGGGCTACAGTCCATGGAGTCGAAAAGAACTGGGCAGACTTATCGACTAAACAACAAAATTTAAATAAGACTTCAAAATTTACCTTTTTTTAAAAAAAAATTTACCTTGGATCCAGAACCCCAGTGATCTTTCTGGTTAACTTGTTTGAGTGACATATGATTCCATTTTGCTCAGGTACTACAACTGTACTTTAAAATATCAAGTCAATTGAGTTATAGGTATTACAGATACTGCTGTACACATATATTTAATACCTTTTTATGAATTGTATGTGATTTGTCTGCATTAAATAGATTTAAAAAATTAAACTCAGAAAAAAGAGATCATATTTGTGGTTCCCAGAGGCAGGGGGTGTGAGGAGAGTTACTGGAAAGAGGTGGTTAAAAGCTACAAACTTCCAGTTATAAGATAAGTAAGTACTAGGAAATAATATAATACTGCTATGTGTTATATGGGAAAGTTAAGAGAGTAAATCCTAAGAATTCTCATCATAAGGGGGAAAAAGTTTTTTTTGTCTCTCTTTATTTATAGAAGATGATGAATGGCAATAAAATTCACTCCAGTAATCATTCTACAATATATGCGAATCAAATCATTAGACTGTACACCTTAAACTTGTGCAGTGATATATGTCAATTATACTTTAATAAAACTGGACAAATGGATATTTTTCCCACACATGCTCTGCAAGGAATGTATGGCTCTTTCTTTATGCTGAAATGACTTACTGTGACTTGGGCTTTGCCATATAAGTTTTAGGATCTACAACTCTATTAAGTGACCATACAATTAAAAAACCGAAAAGCCGATTTCCAGATTTGTCTTGACCTACCCTAAATGTTAGGACCTCTACAAATATCTAATTGTGTTAGTGTGCTTGGGTTGCCCTAAGAAAACATCACAGACTGGGTGGCTTAAATAGCAGTTTATTTCTCACAGTTCTGGAGGCTGGGAAGCCCAAGATCAAGTAGGAAAGATGGAATTCTGATGAGAGCACTCTAGGCTTGCAGACAATGGAGAGAGCTGAGTGGTGGGAGGTGGGTGGTGGGTGGGTGCAGGGTGTCAGAACTCTGTGCCTCTTCTTTTTTCAAGTTAATTTTTTATTGGGGGGTATAGTTGCTTTACAATTTGTTAGTTTCTGTTGAGTATGAATCAAATCAGCCATATGTTTACATATATCCCCTCCCTGTTGAGGTGGGCCTCCCTCCCACCTTCTCCATCCTACCCGCTAAGTCATCACAGAGCACGGAGCTGAGCTCCCTGTGCTATACACCAGCTTCCCACTAGCTATGTGTTTTACACATTGTAGTATATATGTGTCAGTGCTACTCTCCCAGTGCATCCCACCCTCCATTGTGTCCACATGTCCATTATCTGTCTGCATCTCTAGTCCTGCCCTGCAATGGATTCATCTGTACCGTCTTTCTAGATTCCACATATATGCGTTAATATACAATGTTTTTTTTTCTGACTTACTTCACTCTATAACAGACTCTAGGTCCATCCACATCTGCAAACGACCTAATTTTGTTCCTGGTGCCTCATCTTATAGGGGTGTTCATTAATCCTGTTGGATTAGGATTCCCAGCCTTTATGAACTTATTTAACACTAATTACCTCGCAAAGAGGTATCTCCTATCTCCAAATACCCTCACATTGAATTTCAGCTTTAGCGTCTGAATTTTGGGAGAATCAGTGCAATTCCAAGCACTAGTCTTGATCTCCTTGATACTCTGTACCTTTGAAATAGCTGCCTATCTCCTTCTTTGTCTCTAGTGTCACTCTTTTGTCCTCCTGTTTTTCTGACTCTGTTTCTTGTATTGGTTCTTCTATTGTGCAGGATAGGAGGATTGAGGGCAGGGAAAAAGGGTGACAGTGGATGAGAAGGTTGAATGGCATCATTGACACAATGGACTTGAATTTGAGAAAATTCCAGAAGATAGTGAAAGACAGGGAAGCCTGGCATGCTGCAGTCCATGGGGTCACAAAGAGTTGAACATGACTGAGTGACTGAACAAAAATGGTGGGGGATAGTGGTATTCCCTACAGACTATTTCCTTTTCCCTGCGAAGAAGGGAAGAAAAAGCACAAAAATTTTTTGAATACCTATTATGCGCTAGGTAACTTATATATCCATTCAGTCAGTTACCAAATTTTTATTGATTGCTATGTGTGTGTGCGCTTTAGTCACTCAGTCATGTCTGACTCTTTTTGACCCCATGGACTGTAGCCCGCCAGACTCCTCTGTCCATGGGATTTCCCAGGCAAGTGGGGTGCCATTCCCTTCTCCAGGGGATCTTCCTGACCTAGGGATCAAACCTGGGTCTCCTGCATTGACTGGCAGATTTTCTACCATCTGAGCTATCAGGGAAGCCCTATTGATTGCTAACTCTGTGTTAAAAATTACCTGGGTCACTAAAAAGACAGTTTCTACTTTCCTGGCATTTTCATTACAGGTGGAAAGATACACAAAATTAATGTATAACAAGTGCCATGAATTGAAAAATATGGGAAGAGGATGAGGGCTTTTTATTCAATGGGAGATGGAGTGTGATCAGGGAAGGCCTTTCTGATCAGATGACATTTGAGCAGACAGAAACTGAAGGGAGTGAAGGAGCAAGTCAGGTGGAAATCAGGAGGAAGAGGAGAGAGTTATGCAAATGCCCTGGGTTAAGATTCTGCCTGGTGTGTTCAGAGCAGCCTAATCCAGTGGGAGAAGAGGTCAGAGAAAATCAACGAACCAAATCACATAGGTTCTGAAAATTTAGGTGCTTTTGCGATGCTTTGAGTTGAGAATGACTTGATCTGACATTTGAAAATAATCACACACACACACCTCCCACTGTAGAGGTACATAATAATAGAAGCTATGAGACTGAATAGAACAGGACCCTACATTCCTTCTTCCTCCACCTCCCATGCCCTAAACCTGCCTCTTGCCTGTACAAAAACTTGAGTCAAAGAATATATTTAATCAGAGAAGTGAGAAAATACAGAAGCAAAGGAAAACAGTCAAACAGGACAAAGTAATAACAGTTTAGTCATTAAGCACAGTCAAAGACCTTTAGTTCCTCCCCAGGGATTATAGATAATACTCTGAGCCATATCCTGTGAACTGTCTTCAGTCAGTCAGTTCAGTCACTCAGTCACATCCGACTCTTGGCGACCCTATGGACTGCAGCACGCCAGGCTTCCCTGTCCATCACTAACTCCTGGAGCTTGCTCAAACACATGAACTGTCTTACAGGTACTGAAACCCCCACCAGGCGGAAGAGGTTAACTATCAATACACGACAACTAGACTATCTTCATGACATAAGCTGCCACAATGCTGAGAACTGTCCTCAAAGACATGGGAACAAACCAACTCCAGGACTAAAGATTAATTGTACTCAAAATGATCAAGATGACACTGGTCAGATCACTGATGACCAGTTTCAAGATGACCGTCAGAGCTGCCTGTGCTGTTTCTGCATGAAGCCCCCTCCTTCTGCCTAGAAAAGCCCTTGTCCACTGATTGTCAGTGGTGGGAGTCAGCCTTTGAACAGGAGCCTCCTCTCCCCCTGACCCCCTGCAACGTTGCCAGCTTCTGAAATAAAGCAAACTTCCCACCAACCTTGCCCCTTTACTGACTTTAGAGCAGCCAGCAGCCAGACCCCACTTTCAGTAACAATGCTAGTTGGGGACTGTTAGAAGAGTCCAGATAATAGAAAGTGATAGTGGAAGCAGTGGGGGAGAGGTAGTGTATGGTGGTTATGTACAAGGAAATGGCAACACACCCCAGTATTCTTACCTGGGAAATCCCATGAGCAGAGGAACCTGGTGGGCTATAGTCCATGGGGTTGCAAAGAGTCAGAACACAACTGAGCAACTAAACAAAAACAATGTCTACAAAACTATGCCATTACCTGAGTATATGGCCCTTGAAGTAACTATTAAGTCATTTAAAACATCTTTTTCCTGAGGGGGAATCCTGGGAAGATGACACCAGCAGCATAATTTTTCAGTTTCCCCAGGAAAACAGACAAAGGAACTATAAAGCAAAACCAAAGCCCCATGGACAACATTCACCACATATCTAAGTGAACCGGTTTCCCCAAGATTTCCAAAATATAGGTAAGTAGGAGCAAACCACAGCACTTAGAAGATTTTTGTGATATCAGCAGAGGGAATCAATGAGGCATCTGGAGAATTCCCAAATAGCCAGAAGGTATTTACTGGCTTGGCCAGTCAAGTGGAGAAGAGCAAGTGAAGTAGAGTAGGGTGTTTGGGAGAGCAGGGGCTCCTGGTGAGGTCTGAGGGGTGGAACTTTTGAAACTGCTAGAGGAACTCTTGAAACTGACCTACATGGGCTTCCTTTAAAGAAAAGGAGCCACACCAAGGACAGACTGCTAGGCATGGAAACAAAATGAGCCAAGTCAAGACAAAGGAAAGGGAGGGTCCAGATAAAGATGGAGGACCAGGAATCTAAAAAATTTGTAAAAAATTTACAAATTTTTGTTGTTGTTTGCAGGGCATGTGGGAATATTAGTTCCCTGACTAGGGACAGAACCTGTGCCCTGTGCAGTGGAAGCATGGACTCTTAACCACCGGACCATGAAGGATGTCCCCTGGCTTTTACAAAATTTTAATACCAGATTGTAAAAATAAAGAAGTTCTCTTATGAAGTTAGAAAAGCTATCCTGACAACTGCCGTCTTCAAAAAGTTTGAGAAAACCTATTTCACATAACAATAATCAAGGGAAAGCATGGAAGTCAAATCCCATAGACAAGTATTGTAATAAAAAAGATCAGAATAGCATTCCTACAGACAGTAAAAGCACACCAGGAAGACACACCCTCCATAGATATCAAAAATAATGCCCAGCATTTCATGGTGCTAAAAGACACAAAGAAAATGATAGGAAACATGAATAAACTAGGTAAGCCAGAATTAGAAATATTGCTTCCCAGGTGGCTCAGATGGCAAAGAATCCACCTGTAATGTGGGAGACCTGGGTTCAATCCCTGGGTCAGGAAGATCCCTAGAGAAGGGAATAGTTACCCATTCCAGTATGTCAACAGGAGACTCAGTGAGACTCCTGGGGATAGATTCAGGTCCCACACCTGAGGCAAGGTGAGAGGGACCTAGAAAGGGGGGCTGTGTAATGAGTGGACAGGTGGAGAATTCTGAAGAGAAGCTTTGCCTTCTTCAAACCTGTTCTCTAGGGCTGTCAGAGGTTCTCCAGCTTATTCTGAGAAACACTTATTTTTTAGGATGTGACAAAGGGCCAAAGAATTGATGCTTTTGAACTATGGTGTTGGAGAAGACTCTTGAGAGTCCCTTGGACTGCAAAGGAGATCCAATTAGTCAATCCTAAAGGAGATCAGTCCTGAATATTCATTGGAAGGACTGATGCTGAACCTGAAACTCCAATACTTTGGCCACCTGATGGGAAGAGCTGACTCATTTGAAAAGACCCTGATGCTGGGAAAGATTGAAGGCAGGAGAAGGGGATGACAGAGGATGAAATGGTTGGATGGTATCACTGACTCAATGGACATGAATTTGAGTAAACTCCAGGAGTTGGTGATGGACAGGGAGGCCTGGTGTGCTGCAGTCCATGGGGTCGCAAAGAGTCGGACACGACTGAGCGACTGAACTGAACTGAACTGAACTGAAAGGGCTGAAAGTTTTATGGGCACCCAAAACAAAGAATTAGGAATGAGGCCAAATAGAATGGGTTTATCCTTGGGTCAAACACAGGGAACAGGACTGACTGAACAGTCTTGATGTAGCAACAGATAAGCAATTGTTTTCTTTATTAAATAAATATTATCATTTATTAAATGTCAAACTCCCATCATCCATGCAGTGGTGTAGCAGTGCTTTCTGGTAAATCCAGCCCAGTTCAGGGATTCTGATCTGGGCATGAACCTCTTCAGCCTCCAGAGTCTCTGATCAGTACCTTTGGCACAATGGCACTGTGTGTCTCGCTCTACCTCTCTCCCCAGCACTTTGCCACTTTACGGAAAAGTTATGTCTGAAATTCCAAATTGAGCCTCACCTTTTGTTTTTAGCCATGACTCATCTTTGGCACTCTTGAGAACTCCCACCTCAAACATGGATCCTTTAGATTTTAGCCACAGCTTTACACAGACCATTGCAATAGACAGAAGTACAATTAATTTGTATTTGGCATCCAGGACTATATGACAACAAGAAGATTCATATGGGGCACTATTTTTACACAAATAAATAGTTTTTAATAAACTATTAAATAAATAGTTTTTAACAAAACTATTGGTCACCTTACCCTATTACAGTGTGACCTTTGATATAATTGTGCCCTTTTTTTCTCACTGTGTAATTTTAAAACATGAAAACATAAAACAAACAAAAACCCATAGAGAAGATATGATACTTAAGTCCCCTTTCCAGTCCTCCCTTCTTGCACCTCTTAGTTTGTTTTCTCTTCCATCCCTCCTTTTTTCATGTTTGCTTTTTCTTTAATTTCCCTTTCTCACATAGCTGCTTACTCCTTTGAGTAAACTATCGGTGGCACCCAAAAGCATGTCTTTGGCTGTTTTTGGTTGCCCTCAGAAATAGAGATTGTTGTAATTGTTGTTTAGTCACTATGTCATATTGGACTCTTGTGACCCCCAGTGACTGCAGCCCCCAGGCTCCTCTGTTCATGAGATTTCCCAGGCAGGAATATAGGAGTGGGTTGTCATTTCCTCCTCCCAGGGATCTTCCCAGCCCATGGATTGAATCTGGGTCTCCTGCAGTGGCAGGTGGATTCTTTACCTCTGAGCCACCTGGGAAGCCCGAAAGATATCATAGGCTCTTGCCTATTGATTAAGCAGTTGGAGTCTTCACTTTTCTTGATACTACTCCAAATAAAGAAAAAATAAGTTTACTAACATATGCTACCAAACTATTACTTAAAGTTTAGTGCCTTTACATTTTAAATTAATCAAAATGTAAGTTAAATTAATGGTCAAAGATCTCTAATGAAAATGTTTTCAGAAATTGATGATGTCGATGACCAAGATGGAACTCATCCGTGGTTCTGATGTAAAAACCAAAGAAATAACACACTAGCACTCTGTTTCTGAGGAAGTCTTCTCTTGCTGAACCTTGGGGTCTTCCACTGTAATTCCGGACACAACTACCAAGTTACTTACACTCCTGGCATGTCCAGGTCTGTGTAAGTTTTCCTGGAGGGTTTTCACACTCCTAGGACGGCCGTGTAAACTTTTTGACCTTGAAGATGGGAAACCCACAGTTTGGAGTGTTTTCACAGACAGTAAGTTTTCCTTGTCAGTTCTGTCAGTAACAGACAAGCGAGAGATCTGAGGGGCTGTTTTAAAAACACAGTTTTCATCTTCCTTGTCTGTGAAATGTCCACAATGCTCAGCCTGCAGTGCAGCTTCAGACGCAAAGGAAGGTATTTCCGTGCTTCGAGAACGCATAATCTTTTGAACTTCATACTTCCATTCCGTGGTCCACTGCTGAACTGTCGAGGGGCATGTTGGGTCCCCGGCTGCACCCCAGTTGTTAGCCCCGCCAACCACCTTTCTTCCCCGGGAATACACAAAGCTTCTGGACTTTAGCGTCTTACAAGCGCTGAACGTCTCCTCAGGGTAATAGAGGCTCCTTTTTGTTTCTTCCAGGGGATAAGAAACGGTACCTTCTATCTTTGTGGTTTCCACTTTCAGCTGAGTGCTTTTTTGAAAATCCGACTTGTTTTCTCCATGTATAGCATCTGTTTGACTTAAACTTGGGGAAGTCATTTCTTCTTTTTTAGAGACTACCTGCCTTTCATCATTTTCAGCGGAAATCCCAGTATCTGGACCTGACTTCGGCTCCGAGGTGCTCTTGCTGTTGTTGGAGGCAAGCTGACCTCGGTCTGGGGATGCTGGCGCGCCGGTGCTGGGTGGCAGGCGAAGGCTGCCCTGGCGCTCTGGGGCCAGGTGCGTCTTTTGGTCCTTCTCTTCTTTCCCGCGGAAGGAACCGGCTTTTTTCCTGGACGCTGCCCCCGGCGGCATACAGAAGGAGGTATCCTCATACAACAGCTCGTCCCCGTTGAAATGGTACCTGTACAGGCTGTAGCCGTCGGCGCTGCTGATGCTGCTCCGCCTGAGAAGGAACGTGGCATCACATTCTGAGGAGGCCCGGGACCGCGTCTGTATCAGGTCAGACTTGTCGATTCCCGCCAGGTTTTCCAGCGCGTTCACCATTCTGTTAGATAGTTCTTCCAGTTGGGAGAGGCGAAGGTCCACAGTCTGTAGGGACGTTTTCATAAAGTTTTCTCTTTCGTTGATTTCCTCTAACCTCATGGACATGTTTTCAACTCTGGTGAATACAAAGGGACAGGTGTATTACACAGAGGAGAAATAAAGATTAAAACCAAAAATTAACATTATTGTTGTTGTATGATTTTTTCAGGTTTTGGGGAATCATGCGACTCGGGCATATTTTTAAACGTCACACACTCCTAATATAACCACTGAAAATTACCCTGAGGAACATCAGGAAACAACAAAAGTACAGTTAACACATATGGTGCTCTTTACCACTCATCACACTAAGTACCTTATATATGTATTAATACTACTCACCGAGGTCCTACTCTAGGCTTGTTTAATCTCACAGCAGCCCTATGAGGCAGGCACTCTTTTCAACACCCCCATTTTATTGATGGGGCTTCCTAGGTGGCTCAGTGGTAAAGAACCCGCCTGCCAATGTAGAAAGATGCAGATTCGATCCTTAGGTTGGGAAGATTCCCTGGAGAAGGAAATGGCAACCCACACCAGTATTCTTATCTGGGAAATCCCATGGACAGAGGAGTCTAGCAGCTGCACTCCATCGGGTTGTTGAAGTGTTAGTGACTGAAGAACAACAACATTTTACCCATGAGGAAATAAAGAGTCAAGGAGAGGGTAAGTAATCTGCCTAAGGATGCACAGCTGGCAAACACTGGGGCTCCAGCATGAGCTCCAGCTCTGCTGCCTTAGCTAGCACATCACACTGCCTCTGATGATAAAGGAATACACTAGCACGTAGGTTTGTGAGATTTGAGTATAGTTGTCAGCAAAGAATGGTTACGACGACAAAATAAATACATTCAAATCCTTATTTGAAATTCATAGGATTCAGAAAATACATTGTTAATAGTTAAGTTTAGGTTCATCACAAATTATTAGAGGAATGCAAATCAAAACTATAATGAGCTATCACCTTACACCAGACAGAATAGCCCTCATCAAAAAGTATACAAATAGCATATGCTGGAGAGGAGAAAAGGGATCCTCCCACACTGTCAATGGAAATGTAAGTTGGTGCAGCCGCTATGAAGAAGAGTATGGAGGTTCCTTAAGAAACTAAAAATAGAGTTGCAATATAACCCAGCAATCCCACTCCTGGGCATATATCCAGAGAAAACCATAATTTGAAAATATACATGAACTCCTGTGTTTATAACAGCACTAAAATAGCCAGGACATGAAAGCAACCTAAGTGTCCCTCAACAAATAAGTGAATAAAGATGTGGTATATATAGACAAAGGAATATTACTCAGCCATAAAAGAGAATGAAATAATGGCATTTGCAGCAACATGGATGGACTTAGAGAATATCAGACTAAGTGAACTAAGTCATATGGAGAAAGACAAAACCAAATGATATCACTTACATGTGGAATCTAAAATATGACACAAATGAACCTGTCTATGAAACAGAAACAGACTCATAGAGAGCAGACCTTGTGGTTGCCATGGGGGAGAGAGAGTGGAGAGGGAAGGTTTGGGAGTTTCTGATTAACAGATGCAAACTAGTATATGTAGAATGTGTAAACAATTAAGGTACTACTGTATAGCACAGAGAATTATAGTCAATATCCTGGGTAAGCCATAATGGAAAAGAATATGAAAAATAATATATATATGTATATAACTGAATCACTTTGAAGCAGAAATTAACACAATATTATAAATCAATTATACTTCAATGAAATAATTTTTTTAAATGCAAAAATAAAGTTCAGATTATCAGATATTTTACTTCAGCGACAAGAAGTTATTTAACTGTCTGAGGAATACCAATGAACTTTAAATTGTTAATTATATTTGATAATTGGTATTCCCTTATGGGATTGTAAGGAAGATCATGGCAGATTATAAATATCTGCTTTAAGATTTTCTTTTAATTCTTAGATGATCAGGCAACAGCTATGAAATCATAATGTTGCCTGAACTAAAACCTGCTAAGTTTCAACTTCTGTTGGCCACACTGAACAGCTGTGCTCTGATGTGTGGGAGGGTCCTTGGATTCTATTCTTAATTCTTTTCATGGGGAAAGGACTATTTTTGTGCCCCTTAGGAAACCACATCGTTTGAGCAGGAAGGATCTGGCTTCCTGGAAGTTCGCCACCAAGAGGACCAATTTCACCAAATTCACCATGTATGAGGAGATGTGACTTCCTCCTTTAGAAGCTTCCCTACAGGGATTAACATACACACACTAGTGTATATGAAATAGATGATCAAGATTGACCTACTGTATAACGCCAGGAACTATACTCAATATTTTGTAATAATCTCTATAGGAGAAGAATCTGAATATATATATATAACTGAATCACTTGGCTGTACATTTGAAACTAACACAACATTGTGAATCAACTATGCTTCAAGAAATAAATATTTAAGAAAAAAAAGCTTCCCTACCATTGGGCTTCCCTGGTGACTCAAGGGTAAAGAACCCACCTGCCAAGCAGGAGACGTGGGTTCCATCCCTGGGCCAGGAAGATCCCATAGAGAAGAAAATGGCTACTCACTCCAGTATTCTTGCCTGGGAAATCCCGTGGACAGAGCAGCCTAGTGGGCTACAATCCATGAGGTGGCAAAGAGTTGGACACAACTTAGAGACTTAACAACTACAACAACCATAGGGAACCCAACTACAGTTTCTAAGGGTTCTTTCTTCTCCTACATTTCAGGGACCAACAAAAGAACTTTTCACTCCTAATTTTCCATGACTTCAAGTCCAACTTAATTTTCTCTGTTAAATGTCATGTCTCCTTACGCCCTTCAAATCCACTGCTGCGAGGATTCATTCTTTTTGTATTAGAAACCACATTGCCTCTGGAACAGACTTGAGATCCTTGAACAAACACAGTTTTGAGATAAAGCAGCTGTGCAAACTTTTAAAAATAAATAAGCTGGTAAAACAAGATAAGTATCTTCTCAAATCTTTTCTAATTCTTTGCCTAACTTACCCCTTGTGTGACCTAATCCAGAAGACAGCATCACCATCCACTCAGAAAAAAGACACCTGAGACTCATCTGATTCTGTCTCCCTGACATCTCTCTAACCGTCCCTCCTCCCCTGTGATGAACAGATAACCCCGCTGTGTGTAGGAAGCCTCTTTAGGTGTCTCAGAAATTCCCCATCCCTACTGTAGCCACTCCCTTAGCTGAAGCTGTGGAGGAAAGAAAGCTTCAAGATGTGGTTTAAGTTAAGAATACTATTTCAAAATAGATAACTGTCAAGAACCTACTGTACAGCTCAGAGGACTCTACTCAGGCTCTGCGGTGACCTAAATGGGAAGGAAATCCAGAAAAGAGGTGATATGTGTATACATATACCTGATGCACTTTGCTGTACAGCAGAAACTAATGTAACACTGTATAGCAACTATACTCCAACAAAAAAGTAATTAAGTAGAATGTTATCTCAAGCTCATTTTTAAATAGCTACAGTATGGAGACAGCACATTTTATGCCAAATCAAGGGAAGTTGTATTGAGTTTTTAGAGTATGTGTGAAAGAAGGAAGAAAGAACCAGGTGACATTCACTTCTCTTTGGAATGATTTAATAGAAAGGACACTTGGAGAACTATCTCCCCTTCCAGCCTTGATTTGTAACTTTTGTAACATGATGACTTAAGCGTGTTTCACAAATCTTGACATCCATATATGGAAATCAAGGGAGGGGTTTCCATTTCAGGGGCGGGGGAAGAGAAGGGATGGAGGAAATCATTGGGCAAGGATCCCATCTCTACACACTGAATGGCAGGAGAGCATATCAGAGAAATCCATCGTTTATGACAGAACTCACAGTGAGATATGTACTTTCCTGACTTTTGACATTTTAATTCTGTTTCCTTTTCAGCACAGAACAAAAAACTGTTCTAGGTCCACAGCCTACCCATGAAATAAAATCGATTTCCTCTCGACATATTTCCAATAATGTCATATTTCTAAGGTCATATTTTCTCTTTAAAGCTATCATACAGTTAGTTGACTACTTTTTCTTTTGGTGTACAGTTCTTTTTTTTAATGTTTATTTATTTATTTGGCTGCACCAGGTCTTGTTTGTGGCATGCGAGATCCCTGCACTCCCTGCATTAGAATCACGGTTTCTTAACCACTGGACTACCAGGGAAGTTGCTGACCTATTTTTAATTGGATCATTTCCCCCTTATTATTGAGTTTTGAGAGTTCTTTAGATATCCTGTACACTAGTCCTACAGCGGATATGTGATTTGCATGTGTTTCCTCCCAGTCTGTGCCTTGTTTTTCATTGTCATAGCAGTGTCTTTTATAGAGCAAAAGTTTTTTCTTTTAATGAAATCCAGTCTATCACTTTTTTTTTTAATTTACAGGTGATTTTTGTGGGTTGTGCTTTCAGTTTCAGTTTAGTTTCAAAAACTTTCAGTGAAAGGATTCCCTGAACCCTACATGCTGAACAGATATAGAATGATATGACCATATGGGTAGAGGTGGTTACAGGTCTTCAAATATTTTTATCTGTATCTCAGTATATCTAATACCTAGAGGATTTAAATTTGAATCTTATACCACTAAACCTGAAAGAAGTTTAACTAAAATGCGTTTTTGTTAAGGCTCTGTGAATAATGTTTTCCATTCCACTTGCATAATAGGCACAACAATCTATAAATCAGTGGAACTTTTATAGTAACTTGGGCTTCCCCGGTGGTGCTAGTGGTAAAGAATCCACCTGCCAATGCAAGAGACATAAGAGAAGCAGGTTCAATCCTTGGGTCGAGAAGATCCCCTGGAGAAAGAAATGGCAACCCACTCCAGTATTCTTGCCTGGAGAATCCCATGGACAGAGGAGCCTGGAGGGCTACAGTCCATGGGGTCGAAAAGAGTCAGACATGACTAAAGCGACTTAGCATGCACTAAGAGAATAGATGCCTAAGTAGGGCATAACTTGACTGACTTTCATAGACTCTTATCAATTAAATATAATGTCCAGGCTAGTGAAAAGCAGCTGTATAGCACAGGGAGTTCAGCCTGGTGCTCTGTGATGGCCTAGTGGGGTGAGATGGGAGGTGTGAGGGAGGCTCAAGAGGGAGGGGATATATGTATACTTATAACTAGTTCACTTTGCTCTACAGCAGAAACCAGCACAACATTGTAAAGCAATTATCCTCCAATTAAAAATAAAAATAAATAAATAAACAAAAAATATGAGGTCCAAATTCACGTTTTCATGGTAAGAGTCCTGTATGTCTTTGCAAAGGACAGAACACAGACATTGGAAGCTCTGTAGTAAGCCAGTTATTAAAACTCATTTTTTGTACAGTCATTTTTTTATGTGAAATGATCACCCTTTACCTTCAAGGCATCTCACAAATTATATGGAAACATTTCCTTAATGATAGAGTTAAAAGGTAACATAAAAACATAATGTTAGTGGAGCAACCAGGTCTGGTTCCTACTTGACAAGACCCATGTTTCAAGATCGCATGGTCGTCTATGTTGAGTTCTAAGACTATTCCTACCCTGTTATTTCATTCCAGGTCTATAGATCATAGAGTTGTCTCACCCAGCTGAAATTCAGCTATTTTAATTCCCATCTGCTTCTTTGTATGGGGCTGCCTTTTAAGTCTAGTAACTGTAGGGAGAACACCCAGGATGGCACCTGGTTGTGCTTACTCATGGAGTTTTTATATGTGAAAGGCTAAACAAAGAACAATACTTGAGTCTTCAATCTTCTGTACTCATTCTTTTCAGTCAGCAAAAGACTGAGTAGCCACTGAAGAATATTAAGTTCTCTGGGGTTCTGCCTCCATGCCACATCACTTATACACAGCAACTTGGCCAGGCACACCTCAAACCTCCTTGGATTCTAGAATTCAGGTCATCTAAATCATTAACCTTTCCTGACTGTGTTCTCTGCTCTTGCCAGACTCTCGTCAGGCCCTCAGTGAAGCTCTTATTGATATCCTAGGTTGTCTCTCCCTTACTTCCAACATAGCAGTGACAGTCCCTAAGCCTTCATCCATCATGACCAGGACTCCAGGGCTGGACAGGAATAAACAAGACTGAAGGTGATGTAATATATTTTGCTGCCATTTGTGAACCCTGACATCACCATGGTACCTGCACTGACTGGTTCTCAGCAGCCGAGGCCCCCATCAGCCTCCCTTTTGCTGTACCTCAAGCATCATTCACTTTCTGCATCCTTGCCTTCAGGTTGAGTGGCATGGAGCCACACTAACTTGTCCCAATACAAAGTCACAACTGGGTTGTCATTATTGCCACCAGGCAATCTCTTGGTTAATGACTTTCCTACCATATTTCCCCTCAACGTGAACTCAGATCCTCCTACTGGCTTCAAGTCTGTAATGTTGCTGGGTCATTCTTTTTCTCCATTCCTATTGCTTCTTCTTACATTTCTGAATTTTCCATTCATGTAAAACTCTTGGCCTCTCTCTAGCCTTTGGTTTACTCTTGAGAAAAATTTATTTTCTGGAGTGGGGACCAGGACATGAGTGTGCTTCTCTCTCACTCTCTCTTTGGGAGCCCACTGCCTGCAGGGAGTGTGGGTTCTCATTTTGTCAGGGTCACAGGGTAAGCTTAGCAGGGGAAAAGGCGGTGGGGGCTGCAGGCTCCTGGAGCTGCCTGGGCCTGGGTGGGGACAGGGGTGTGTATTTGGCAAGACCCTATCCACATCCCCTAGCACAAAATTTATTACTAATAAAGCTGATGTTTTTAATCTCAGTCCAATGTCTGCAACGATCTCTGATTTGGCTTTCAAAGTCACATAAGGAGCGAGATTGTCATTTACCAGACCCATTGAAACTCCACCACTTCATCCCACCCCTCTTCTATCATCTAAGCATCCTTGACTCTTATGAATTTGTAAGATTAAGACTTTCAGGTAAGCTCTTCCCCCACCTTTCCCACCCCTATGTGGACAGCCTTCTCTCCATCAGAGAAATCACCACCTCCTTTCAGGTCTTTTTGCAATTACTGTCTTGTTTCTTTTCTTGTTTGTCTTGTTAGAGTTTTTCTTACCAGCATCTTCTCTTTCTGGTACTTGGGAAGAGGATACCAAAAGATCAATTGCTGATTTCCGATTAAGCCGACAGGAAACCCAAGATCTTCACAGAGATCCTCCCCCTCATTGCTCCCCAGCAGTCCTGGTTAAGGGTGAAGGAAAGCCACTTTCTCCCTGACCCCCTCCTCTTTCTATCTCTGGCATCTACCTGTGATTCAGCCAAGAAAGCGTCAACAAAGGGAAGCGGAGGGTCAGGAATGTGCTCCTGTCACCCTGAGTACTCAGCCAAGGGAAATGGGAAGCATTGTGTTTTTACTACCTCCCCACCCCCTGCCACCAGCCCCAGCACACTTTCATTCCTCTTACGTGTGGTGTGCGAGGAGCCCCAAGAGGAAAATGCCATTTGGCAGCGACCTGATAACCACATTCCTGGAGCCTTCATCCAAGAATGGTAAAAATCCAAACAATGCTGGGAAAGGGAGAGGGGGAGCAGGCAGGGTGAAACAGAGCACTGTTTCCATGGTAAATCACTGCCTGTGATTACAGTCAAGTTAATATATAACTAAAACATGGAAATTAGGTTAGAAGATGAGGCACCTTACCCTTCTCATACAGAAACCATTTTTTTATAACCTTGAAAGATTAGTAATTGCTAGTAAAATAGCAAAGAAATGTCTCAAAGTTTTATTGAAAAGTATTAAGGCCAAAGTTGGTGCAGATAACCCTTGAGTTTGGCTGGTAGAATTACTAGTACAAGGTGACTAGGGGTAGGAGTGGGGAGGGGACAAGCCCAGCAGCTGCCCGGAGCACTGTCCCTCCTGTGGGCTGGGGCAGAGACGCTGGCCTGAACACACACCAGAAAGATTTCACTGTGTATCATGTATTCTCTTGCAATTGCTGGGGCCCCTGATTGGGAACTGTGTGTTGACATATTCTTTTGACGTTGTACCATGTTTTTAAGTTTCTCAGTATATACATGTATATCAGACATGAAATACATGGTTTCAGAAAACTTTAATTCTCAAGACTCCAGGGTAGAATCACACCCCAGGGGACTTCTCTGGTGGTCCAGTGGCTAAGACTCTGTGCTCCCAATGAAAAGGGCCTGGGTGGGATCTAGTTCCCTGATGAGGGAACTATATCCCACGTGCTGCAACTAAGAGTTCTCATGCCACAACTAAAGATCCTGCATGCTGCAATGAAGATCGAAGCTCCCCAGTGCTGCAACTAAGACCTGTCACAGCCAAAATAAAATAAATAAATAAGTAAAATTTAAAAAGAATGATGCTCCAGAATCCCCTAAGGCATGGCTCCCGCACTACGCTCATCCTTCTACGGATATTGTCCGTTAAAGTCTTTGGAACAATGTCTTATCAATTCTTACGCACTTTAACAAGCTTCAGTTGCTTTTATGAAGTGATCAAGGTTCTCAAAGACTATAAAATGCAGGGGAAAAAATGTAGTATGGGTTGATTGTTCTCGTCCACCTTTGTTGGTTGCTCTGAGGTGTGCAGCTGCAGGAAAAGCAACACAACAAAGCATGGAACAAGTCACCCTCTCTGTCCCTCTCAGACATGCCTTCCTCTGCTAACTGACTGACTCCTGAGCACAGGCAATCAGCTCATGTAGCATGTAGCATGTAAGCATGATGCTGATCTCGCTGAGTAGCCTGGACAGATGTCTTTGCCCTTCCTGTACCTCTGTTCCCTGAGGGTGGAAAGGTGATGGGAAGGAGCAAGGAGGGCACTAGTCAGGATGAGGAGGTCAAGCTGGGGACAGACCACCCTTGGCTAAGGCAACAGCATATGTCAAGGGCGGGGAGAAACGTCCCCAGCTGTTACACAGCCCTGTAGCTGATGGTTCTCCCCATGTATTGCACTGTAAAGGCGCCCACTTTGGGGCTGGGGAAGAATTGTCACTGTTTTGTTTTGTTTGGTTTGGTTTTGGCCTGGGATATTTGCGATAAATGTCATTGTTCACTTCTTTATACGATATATAATCATCATCTGGAACATGTCAAAGTTGGGTCAACAAGAGAACTTCGAGTGAATGTTAAAACGAACTCGACGTCCCCCACGGCCCTGATGCCCCGCCCCCCGGTGGCCACGCCCCAGGCGCACCTCTCGCAGGTTACACGGATGCGCTCCTCGCTGGAAGACTGCTGCTCGTCCTCCTTCTCCTGGAAGTGCTCCCGGACACACTGCTCCTCAAACTCATGCAGCCTCTTCAGCTCCTCGTCGCTGAGAAACAGCTCTGCGCATAAGCAGAAGAGGTTGTCACGTGAGACATCAGCCAGGTAGGTGCGTCTTTGTGAATTTCACAGCCCGCCTTTAATCAAGCTCATTTCCCCTTGAAGGCAGCACCCTGCCTCCTGGACTGGTTATAGCACAGAGACTCTTCGTAATATCAGTGATCATCTTTCCATTGGAAAAGAACGGCTCACTTTTAATAAAAATTTTTCTTGAGGTATGCATGCTAAGTCGCTTCAGTTGTGTCCTACTCTTTGCGATCCTATGAACTGTAACCTGCCTGGCTCCTCTGTCCGCGGAATTCTCCTGGCAAGAAAACTGGAGTGGATTGCCATGCCCTCCTCCAGGGTATTGAGGTATCATTGATTTATAATACTGTGTTAATTTCTGGTGTACAGCAGAGGGACTCAGTTATACACACATTTTTCATATTCTTTTCCATTATGGTTTATCACAGGATATTGAATATAGTTTCCTGTGCTCTACAGTAGGATCTTATTGTTTTTCTATCCTATATATACCAGTTTGTTTCTGCTAATCCCAAGCTCCCAACTGGTTCCTTTCACTGAAAGTTCAAATTTCGAGCACAGAGCACCTGGCTGGGTCTGCTGGGTTGCTTGACAACTAAACAGCTCACTTTTTAACACAACTCAAATTGCTGCTATTTGGAACTTGAAGCCAAGCTTGATTTTCTGAGAAATGTTTTCCATATATTTTAGGGATAGAGCCAAGGTGGCAGGAGTATTTTCCCATTCTCCTTAAGTGTAACACAGTAAAACATTTGGAAAGGAACAATGGGTTTATATTGAAAAGTTATTTTCAAGAACTCTCTCAATTTTTCATTCCCTCAGGAGTGGACTTTCAGGATATTAATTAGTAATAAACTAATGGGTATCCAGTTGTAACTCTCTTTAGAAACTCGCCCAGGATAGAAACAGAAGAGTGCTGGACATACTCAAACCACGATCCTGTTCGTCCTGGTCCCCTTCTCGTTTCTTCCTGCAGTGACGGCTGAGACGCATGATGATAATGTAGATGTGGCTTAAAATGATCATTGGTGGAGGCAAGACGGGCCGGTCATGAAATGTCATAATTAGCTGATAACGTTGGAATTTCCACACTTGGTTGGATATTGACTTCACTTCAAAGAAGGTATTGCTTTCAAAAGAATACATGTTTAGTTAGCTGTATTACTTTTTAAAAAAATTTTTATTGTGACAAAAGTCACATAATATAACCATAGAATCATATAATAACCAAAAGTCATATAATATAATCATATTGGACCTAGAGTGTGTCATACAGAATGAAATAAGTCAGAAAGAAAAACAAATACTGTGTATTTCTGCATATATGTAGACTCTAGAAAAATGGTACAGAGGAACCTATTTGCAAAGTTGTATTACTTTTTTTAGCACTAGAATAATTATTTTAATTTTTAATCTTTTAAATTGGAGTATAATTGCTTTTCAATGTTATGTATACATATAGCTGATTCACATTGCTGAACAGCAGTAAATAACACAAAGTTGTAAAGCAGTTGTATTACTTTTGATTGTGATTTCCCAGAACAATCAGAGTTTCTCACACTGAATTGAAAATATGCAATAAAATGGCCTCTTGGTTCCATTCTAGGAATTAGGGCTGACTTCTAGATGACTTGTCTTTTGGTTTGTCTATCATTGTGGCATATCTACATTGAAGGGTATTTTACTTGTATAAATAATTAATAATGAAGGGTATTGAGATTGTTATCTCCTACCTTCTTGAAAAGAAAGAAAGGAGCACACCATAGTCTACTGACTGCTCAGGACATTTTATTTCATATACTTAAAGATATGAGCCATTCAACTAAACATTTTGAAGTATTTAAACTTTCAGTTCAATCAAAAAACTAGTTGACTACAGTTTTTTGGAACTGAGTTGATTAATTATTGAACATTTTGATTGAGAGTGCATTATTTTGGATATTTTGGATATTTGGTCAGTACAATCTTTGTCTTCTTTTAGCTTCCAGCAGAAGGCAGTAATCCTAGAATTATTGGAATCCTAATCAAGTGTGTAGTCTACACGGGGTCCTTAGAAAAGCCAGTTAACCTCTGTCAACCTTCATTTTCTCATCAGTCAAGTCAGGAGTGTAACCATATTCTCTCCAGTGCCTTGGTCAGCTCTGAGAGTCTCTATTTCTCTCATAGTTTTCATCTTAGAAGCTAAAATAGTTTTTTTTCTACATTTATTAAACATGGTCACATTCTTTATGCATCATGCCAAGAGGGGCAAGTTTTACAAGAAACTGGACTGTGAATTTTAAGCCATTTCTTTCCTAGGTCACTTTATCTTCTATTCAGTAAGTGATAAGAAAAATATTTCATGTGATAAATAGTACAGTAATTGTCATGGCTGTTCAGTGGCTAAGTCATGTCTGACTCTGCGATGCCATAGACTGCAGCACGCCAGGCTTGCCTATCCTCCACTATCTTCTGGAGTTTGCTCAGGTTAATATCCAGTGATTGCCACAGCCAATAAAACTAGCTTTGCTTTTGTGCCTCTGATCATGAGTTCAAGACTCAACTTGATAAATCTTTCTATCTCAAGAGACTTTCATCTGAAGAAATACTTTCATTAGATTAAAATTCATGCCAAAATGTTAAAATACTAACTAAGTTTGAATTTAAATATATTTAGGTGTCAACTCTTGATTTAGGAATACATGAAGTCTGATTGCGGTTGAACAAAAAAGACTGCAAAAAAAAAAAATTGTATGCATTTGAAAGTCCTAGTGGATTCCATGTAAACCCCAGGCAGCTTCGGAGGTTTCTGAGATTAGACTGAAAATCTGTAAAGTAGTAAATAGTAAGCACACAGTCATCAGCTGTGACACGCACTTGAAAACGGCGATGAGCAGGTTCACAAGCAAGATGTTGGCCACTAGCAGGTAGCAGGCCATGATGGCAGGCGTGAGCCAGGCACCCGGGATGCACGGTGGGAGCCGCTTCCCTTCCTCATCGTACTGGTTGTCACCACAAGGAGCTGAAATGAGAGTTTGTCTTTCTGTGCTTGATTTTCACATAGAATGAAAAGAATAAATAAATGACCTATGCTATTAAGGGACCTATTTCTTTTTTACTGTGATTTTCCCCCCTGATTTCCTAAGCAGTAATTTTCCATGTGAAAGATATCAACTCATACAAAGGAGATAAGAAACTCATTTCTGCACTCAGAGTTAGTCATTCTTAACCTGTCATATTTATAAATATTTTCTCATTTCTGTGTTGTGTTTTTCATCTACAATGAAAATATATAATGAAAAAATGTGTTCTTCATCTTTAAATAGACACATATGTCTTTATGGTTATTTTTTTACTGTTGACTATTAGAAAGTGACTGGGTTTTCTAATTATATAATATTAATTTACATTGTCTTCTTGATCATTAACTTTGAAAATGATTTTATTATGAGGTAGGAGGTAAGTATCCTCTCTAGGCTCAAATTCATTAATTGACTGTTCTGTGCTCTGTTTGAAAAAGAATCTTTTCTCTCTCTGCTCATTTGAAATGCCACTTTGATCCTATGGGACTTATTTTCTGAAGAAAAAGATAGGATGAGCCTAATAGTCATTAATGAAGTAATATCCATGAATTCACAGTCTACTTATATTTCACTTCCTATTAAAAAACAAAACAAAACATTGATACCAGAAAACAAGTATTTGAAACCAGCATACAACTCTGGATAATTAGCTGAGGAAGAGACTAATTAATACACACATTCTATAGACTAGAGTCATCAATTATGTGCAAACTTACGATTAATTTCCATAGCGTAGACTACAGAGTGATTGGATAGCAGCATTTTATTTTTTTAGTTTTGGCAGGAAGGAAGAAAAGAAAATAAGACAGTTGAGAGAAATGTCAAACAAATGATGAGTAATACAGAACTGTTTTGCTGTCAAGAAATGCAAAGTATTCAAGGGAATTACACATTCACACTTGGAAACAGTGATCTACTTAGGAGAACTGTGCACATTATTAGTTCTAGGAAATATATGTATATATATTTCATGAATATTTATTTTATGATGTCATAAGCAGTAACTAAAGCTCACTAGTTAAAAAGACTGAAAAAAGACATGAGGCTACTGACAGATGATCATTTTAATGTGTAGGTTGACCAATCAAGCATTCCCTGTATGCCAACCAAATACCTCATCAGCACAAATAAATGCAAAATTACTATGAAGTAATCAGATCAAAAATTGAAAATCTATATTTCCCACTGTTACTGAAAATAGCCTCAAGTTTGCCTTTTCATTTTCTGTTATTACCCAATTTAATTAAAAAATATGACAACTTATGTCTAGATCCAGGGACTTTTTCCACATTTTCCACTTTTTCATACATTTATGTATGTTTACAAAGCTAATATTCTTTTGAAACCAAATTATATTTTTATGTTCTGGTTTACCAAGCTACAAACACATCCACTAATTGACTCTGAGATAATCATGATAAAAATGTGGTTTGAATCACATGATGAGATGCCATAGGTGGAAGGCATTTGTGTGAACTGGTTATCAGTCTCACCTAGTGAAGATACAATGAACAAGCCTGCATCTCCTACAATGCAAGGGTGTTCAAAACCTTCTATTCTAAAGAATCTTCTGCTTCTACTGGAAGTAGTAGCCATGGTACTGTACCTGGTGCTTTTTGACAGAACACAATATGCAAATCAAAATATGTGGTGTGAAAATGAATATGGTCTGAAGATGCTTGTTCACTGGTAATGCAGTAACTGTCCAGGTGAAATCATTTGAACTTTGAAGTTCAAATCATTTGAACTTCACTTTCCTACAACACAGGAGACACTGTGACCTACCAACTCGGCTTGGGCAGAGCTGGGGCCTGCATTCCCCAGAAATCCATGTAAGATTGCAGCTCATCTCCTCTGCTAACATCCATATTACTGTTGATAATACAAAAATAGCACCCCAGGAGTGAGAAGGAGATGGACAGCTACATGGAAAAGGGGTTATGAAGCCTGAAGAAGAGGATGACACAAGGCACTAGTCACCCTCATGCTCACTGGCTCATTTGGCTGAAATAACACCACAAGCTCTATCTTGGGGCAGAAAGAGATTTAAGTTGAAGAAAAATTAGGATGTTGGCATTGGGACCACATTCATGTGTAGAATGTGCTCAAGGGATGTGAGACTCAGAATTCCAGGGAGTGGTTCTCAGAGTAGAAGATTGGCATCTCAAGAAAAATCTGTATGTCATAATCTGCACTGATTTCTTCATAAAATAATTGGATGCCTATGACAGAATAAAAAATACTTTACTCCCAAATTAACACAGGCTCTTCCATTAATTTGGAACTGATCATCTGCCTCGGGAAGCAGGGAAGAGAATCTTACTATGAATTCTATTCTTACGGTCTATCTGGTCTGCAAACACCTCCCCGTAGATCATCCAGTAGGGCATGTAGAAGATGTTCCGGGCCAGTTTCCAAGAAGGCTCCTCATCTGGATGCAAGATGGCTTGACGGGCTACTCCAAAACTCATCAGCACCACTAGCATGATGACCACGAAATAGAGCATGTCAATCATCTGAGGAAAGAGGAAATGGGCCAAGTCCACCTGGTTCATTATTGTGTGCTCCCCTCAGAGACTTCATGAGTGCTTAATTAGGATGGCGGAAGCTTCTTTCCCCCTCTCCACCTCATCCATGGGCTACTAGTTCTTGTATTCCATGCAGCACATACACCTTATTCTAGAACATTGCCATTCCCATCTCCTGCTCTCAATCTTTCTTCTCTCTTGTGTGTGTGTTAGTTGCTCAGTCATGTCTGACTCTTTGTGACACCATAGACTTCATAGACCCCATAGACCCCACCAGGCTTCTCTGTCCATGGAATTCTCCAGGCTAGAATATTTGAGTGGGTAGCCATTCCCTTCTCCAGGGGTTCTTCCCAACACACAGGGATCGAACTCAGGTCTCTAGCATTGCAGGCGGCTTCTTTACCATCTGAGCCCCCAGTGAAGCCCCTCCTCTCTTGTTACCCATAAACAAATTCCTCTAGTAACTACAACTGCAAATAGAGAAAGGGAGCCATTATGGGAAAACAGGAATTTGTAAGGGAAACTTAGGAGTAAGAAGAGGAGATGTCTAAGGAGGTAACAAGATGGTGAGTTGAGAGTGGGTACTAATGTTCACTCATTATACAAATGGTGAGTAGTTATAGTGAGTAATGTTCTGGTTACTATGGATACTGGCTTTGTGTAATTCTTAATTTTTAACATCCCTGAAGATGAGCGCCCTGACTGGGATCACCTAGACTATATGTCCCTTCCCTCAAAACCTCTTGCCATACAAAGAGTTATTTCTAAGCTTGAAAGATGTCCTGTATTTTGGGACCAGTCCTAACACTGAGACTATTTTAAGTGACGTGAGGATGGTTCATTCTTAGCTTCATATTCTATAGCCTCTTCTGGATAAATGTTGCCATGGATTTGTCTTGACCTCATCACATGCATTGCCTGTGTCCACTCAGTGAAGAATCTGCCTGTAATGCAGGCGATGTGGAATGCAGGAGACGCAGATTCAATCCCTGGGTTGGGAAGATACCCTGGAGAAGGAAATGGCCACCTACTCCAGTATTCTTGCCTGGAAAATTCCACGGACTGAGGAGCCTGGCTGGCTACAGTCCATGGGATTGCAGTCAACCACGACTGAGCACTGAACAAGTTATAGGTTACTCCAGTCTGGAGTGTGTGATCTGAAAACTGTCTGGATTTGGGGTGGGGGAATGACTGCACCTACCTGTTTGTCTCTGGCTTCTACAACATGTTAGGAGATTAACCATTGGGCTATTGCCAGAAACACATACACATACAGTAGGCCCTTAACTCTTGTTTGTCAACTGTATTTAATTAAGTGATCAATATGCAGAAGAGCTTAACGCAAAGAACAGTTTCTGTAAGAAACCATCTGCTGGGGAAGGATCAAATGAAACATCACAGAGTCATGCCTGAGGCCTGGCAACAGTCTCGGTGCTTGCAGTTCCTCATGGGCCATCAGCACTAACCATCTTTCCGATCATCATCACGTAGGGTCCCAGGTACTTGTTGACACCAAAGATGTCCAGGACACGGATGTACCAGAAGATGATGTCCACGCAGTAGATCACACGGCCATAGCCCATGTAAGGCTGCTTCTGGAGGCGAAGGATGGCTCCAATCATGAACATGGAAATGGCCACAAGGTCTGTGATGTTCCAGTACTCTTGCAGCCAAACTTTTATTTTCTGGCTTAGCTTACCCGGTTCTGACATGAGGATCTGAAATGAAATGCCAAACAACAATAACAAAAACCAGGGGGAGTGGTATTGGAAGCTTCACCTTAGAATCTTGGGTATTGAGGGCTGGAGCAACATTCCAGGAGGCTTCCCTAGTGGCTCAGATGGTAAAGAATCTGCCTGCAATGTGGGCGAACTGGGTTTGATCCCTGGGTTGGGAAGATCCCCTGGAGGAGGGCATGGCAACCCGCTCTAGTATTCTTGCCTGGAGAATCCCATAGACAGAAGAGCCTGGTGGACTACAGCCCATGGGGTCACAAAGAGTCAGACATGACTGAGCACCTGAGCACAGCACAGCAGCATTTCAGGGCATCTGGTCTCCTTTCCTCCTCGAGATTTCTAAGTACTCATCTTCTTAGGCAGATAAAGTATCTAGGAAGGGAAATTCCACAAGACTCCTTTGGATTCCTAGTTTCACAAAAATCTCAGGAAATGCCTTCTGAGTTATGTCCCTCTGGCCATAATGAAAGCAGCTGCCTTTTGACCCCTTTTCCAATTCTCTGGACATGTGCCGGTGAGCCCATGTTCCAGAGTTAGTCCAGGAGGAAGACCCTAGAGCAGAGATAAACCTATGTGGTCCCACAGAGGGGCATCCCCAGAGGAGATGGAGGGACTGAGACAGGACGGGTAAATCAGCCCAGATTCCTTTGTAACTCGGAGATGAGAAGTCAGGGGAAAGCTGAACTTCATTTCCTCCTGCTTGAGACCTTATCCTTTCAAAGTTACCACAGCTTAAAAGGATTTCTCAGAGGCCTTCCTGGTGGCCCAAAGGGTAAAGAATATGCCTGCAATGCAGGAGACCCAGGTTCAATCTATGGGTCAGGAAGATCCCCTGGAGAAAGGAAAGGCAACCCACTCCAGTACGCTTGCCTGGAGAATTCCATGGACAGGGGAGCCTGGCAGGCTGCAGTCCATGGGGGTCACAAAGACTTGGACATGACTGAGTGACTAACACACACCTTCGTCGGCAAAGTTATGTCTCTCCTCAAAGTAAAACTGAAAATATTTAACAAGCAGCATGCAGGGGCACACACAAAGCAAACATGGATGCAGCTATGGTGTGCAGCAGGATGGGGTCTTTAAAGGTGGTGCCCCTTTAGTTATGGAGTTTCTCGGTAGGTCCTGGGGACTCCAGGGTGGGAAGGGGTGGTGGCTATTCATAAGCCAACTCAGAAGGCATTCACTAGTTTAAAAACTCATGCACTCTGACTTATGCCTGCTGCCCTCTTTCCTATAACTAGGGGTGGGGAGCAAGGATGATGGGCTCTTTGCAGTAAACAACAGTGTCTTAGCATAGGGTTGGTGCTCAGTGAGCTCACAGTGGCACTAGAGATGGCACACAGGCCACTTGGGAAGTCCCAGATGTAGCATGTGCAGAGTTTGAATGAAGCCCAGCTAGAAAAGTAAGAAGTTGTAGGAGATGGATTGTAACATTTTAGACTTGGCACTTTTCATTTGGGACTGTCATCAGACTGATAACATCAAATTAGCTCTCCTGGAAAGAAGTTGCCAGTAATAATTTTCAGTGCAATGAAAAGATCAATACAAAAAATATATTGCAAAATAAATAATACTGCTTCTCTATCAGTGGGAGAAAGAATACAAAATTCTGCTGTGTGCTATCTCAAGTTCACTTATTCTTGGGTATATTGTTGCTATTTAGTCGTGCAGTTGTGCCCAACTCTTTGTGACCCCATGGACTACAGCCTGCCAGTCTCCTCTGTCCATGGAATTTCCCAGGCAAGAATACTGGAGTGGGTTGCCATTTCCTTGGATGTAAGCTTTCCCTTTATAAGCTGATATAATGAGCTGAAACCTGCAGGTGATATTAGAAAGAAAAGGACCTGGCCCACACTTTCTCTGCCACCTGCAGAGGCTGCCATCTCAGATATGTGAGTTTCAAGTTCCCATGATATGAGTCGTGCATGAACTGGTGTCTGTCCTTTTTCAACACTTAGTTGAAAACCCTGTTTCCTGTGTTTGCAGCAGATGTGCTGGAAGCCTACACAGAGGTGCTGGAGGCTTCCTCTGGAAAGGGGTGCCCAGCCCCCACCTGCTGCAAGGGCCACTGTTCCCTCCCACCTGCCCCCTTGGACAATGGGAGCCCTTTCCCAGAGGCCCTGCTGGCAGACTGATGTGGATATGAAACTCAGGTCCCTTTGGTCAAGATGGAACAGACTCTACAGTATTGAATACACTCAGAATCCCCTGCTAATGAGGCCAGGGACAGATTCCACTGAAGCCACACCTCCCTCAGCCCTGTCCCCTCTCTGGCCTGGCCACCCTGCTCCTTCTCCCTCCTCTCCTGGAAGCTCTCCTTTAATAAACCACTTGCACAAGAATCCCCATCTCAGATGGAGGGAGACTCAGCTAGGACAGGGTAGTTCAAAGTCCTAAATTACAAGAAAAATCTCATCTCTACATCTCCCTGTCTACGTTCAGCCCCCAGAAAATAGGGCCCCAATTTGTACCCAGTTGGAGTCATGGGTTTATCTCAGGTACCTGGCAGAATTCCTGCTGCTTTTACAGGCCCTCAGACTTGTTTTTATTACTAAACACCATCTACTCTGCTTTGTGTTCTGATTTCCAAGTTCAGTTTCAGTTTGAAATAGAAGACATATAAATCTGCGAGGGAACAGAATCAACTTGGGATTGTGACACCTGGAAAGAAAACATCCAGGGCACTTTGGATTTACACAACTCATTTTTGCAATAAGAAGCAATATCTGAGGACTTCTCTGGTGATCCAGCAGTTAAGACACTATTTCCATTGTAGGGGGCACAGGTTCGATCCCTGGTTGGGTAACTAAGATCCTGCATGCCTTGTGGCAAAAAAGAATTAGATAACTAAGAATCTACATCTGAACTGAAGTCACTGGGGGGTGGGGCTGGGACAGGTCTTCAGAGCATCACCTCCCGAATTTTCTCCAAGGCCAGGCTCAGGATGTAGGAGATAACAATCCATTCCTGGAGGCAGGGCCAGCGCTCCATCCGCACCAGGATGACGTAGTTGAACAGCAATAGGTACCCCAGGTAGGATATCTGAAAGGCAGAGACCGACAGCAGTGTCTGTTTGGGGGTGAGGATCAGAGCCCAGAAAAGCTCTGAAACTCTGTTTACAGGGGAACACATCTTCTAAAACAAATTTTCATTTCTAGGTGCACTGACTCTATTAGAGGAAACCTTCCACTCACATCACAGGTGCAGTCAGAGAACCTTGATGCAGGTTGGGAGGCATTTTGTACTTTAGCATAATATGCATGCTGACAGTCCATTCTCTAAATGGAAGTTTATTTGTTGCTACTGTCGGCTTCATGGGGCTTCCCTTATGGCTCAGCATTAAAGAATGTGCTTGCCAATGCAAGAGATGCAGGAGACTCATGTTTGATCCCTGGGTCGGGAAGATCCCCTGGAAGAGGAAATGGCAACCCACTCCAGTATTCTTGTCTGGGAAATCCCATGGACAGAGGAGCCTGGCGAGCTACAGTCCAAAGGGTCACAAAGAATCAGACATGTACACACGCATGCACATCAGCTTCATGGGGAAATTATGAAGTTGCACAAAATTATGATAAATAGAGAAACTTTGAGTAGTATACTGGTGTGCCTTCTACATTCCTGGAAATCGGAAAATGTTACTGACTCCTCCCTGCATTGCTAATTTCCTTCTTGAATCTTCCCACTGATGATGGACATGGGAGTTTTGAAACGGGAGAGGGTGATGATGGGGCATCTGCCCGGCATGCCCAGGGGTCCTGAGGCCCCTTAATTAGCATCCATATGTCTGTGGTGTGCTGCACCCACAACAGGGTCCCTATCTTTGAGGCATGTAGAGTTGGGTGATACAGGAGTGAGGTACGAGGTTGAGGAAGGTGATCCGAAAATGAGTGAGGTTGATTCACTCCGAAGACGAAGAATCTTCAGCTTTAGCCCCTACCCCTCTGGTCCAGGTCCCTTCTAAAGTTTTGGTGGTGTGGGTAAGGTGTGTGCTAGCAATTGATCATCTGTGATTCCCAGCCTTTTTTTTTTTAATGGCCCCCTCCTGATTGGTTTTTCACCAGTATACAGGCAGCATCCCATGTCTAGTCTTTGCAGGAGGATTAGAGCGAGAGTTCTCAAAGTTGGGTTGCACTGGGAGCCCCTTGTACTCAGTCACATCAGTTGTGTTCAACTCTTTGCAACCCCATGGATTCTAGCCTGTCAGGCTCCTCTGCCCATGAGACTATCCAGGAAAGAATACTGGAGTGAGTTGCCATTTCCTTTTCCAGGGATCTTCCTGGCCCAGGGATTGAACCTACATCTCTTGAGCTGTAAAAGCATGCAACCCTCTCCTTACATCTGCAGGCTGCATTTAGAGGCCCTGGGGAGACACCCAAGGCTTGTCAGCCTCCTGGCCCCACCCTCTTCATCCACTTGAGCTCAGGCTCTGGGCCTGGGCTCAGAACTGTCTGGGCTTCAGCTGGTTCTGACCAGAACAGATGAACAGCTGTGGCTTCAGGTGTGGCTGCCAAGAGGTTGGGTGTCCAGGCTCTCACTGGCCTGGGTCTCCATGCAGCCCCAGGGGTGCTGTGCCCCAGAGCTCCACCTCTACCTTCTGCCTCCCCACATCCATCGCCCTGTCCATGGCCTTGGATCTGGCTCCTCACTTTCTATCACCTGCTCATGCCCAGTCACTAATGGAACCACACTGCCAGGATCTGCCTGAGATGAGCTGTGCCCTGGTACCTGGGGCTTCATGAGTAGTCTTGACCCTCCTGAAGACTGCAGTGATTTCGGGAGGCACAGTGTGCCTGCCACCCCTGCTGGGACCACCCGCAGCCAGCCCAGTTTCCTTCAGAACCTTCCAAATTGCTCCAGTCTCTTTGCCCCACTTCTCCCGCCCATCTGCATGTGTAAGACTGGACCATTCTTGCTCCAGGCACAGTGCCCTCCTAGAGCCGTTCAGATAGTGGCCACAGATGGGGCTGAATGAAGTATGTGGCCACAGTTCGGAGGCCTTGATTTCTTCCTCAAATCCAGGACTTCATGCCCTGGATTTAACTTCACTTTGAGTGATCCCATCAATCTTCCGAACAATGACATGTGTGAGCTTGCTCTCTCAATATGAGTCATCTTTGTTCATTGTTGGACTAGAACTATATTTCCCTAAGTGTGTATTATTATAAGACATTTGAAAAATCCTTCTTCTTAAGGAAATAGAATATGATTATTTGGCTTTATGAAATGGTATATTTGATCTAGAATGGTCACATTCCTGTATATAAATATTATCTATCTAGGTTCAATTTTAGTTGAAGATCTGAGTTAGTTCCACTTCATGTGCATAATTCATTTAAATCCACTGATTTTTAAAATTTTTTTATTTTACATTGGAGTGTAGCTGATTAATAATGTTGTGACAGTTTCAGGTAGACGGCAAAGGAACTTGGCAATACATATACATGTATCCATGTTCCTCCAAACTCCCCTCCCATCCAGGATGCCACATACAATTGAGCACAGTTCCCAGTGCTATACAGTAGGGCCTTGTTGGTTATCCATTTTAAATATAGCAGTGCATATATGTCCATCCCAAACTTGCTAACTATCCCTTCCCCCCATCCTTCCCCTCTGGTAACCATAAGTCTGTGGGTCTCTTTCTGTTTTGTAAGTAAGTTCATTTGTATCATTTCTTTTTAGATTCTGCATATAAGGGATGTTATATAATTTAATTGAGGATCTGAGTTAGTGTCACTCCTATTTGCATAATTCATCTTAATCCATTGATTTTTTTTAAAAAGCACTTTTTTGAAGCCCTTGACATTCTTCTTGATGCTCACACATCTAAAACATGCTAAACATGCCTTACTGTGTAAAACCAGAACTTGACGATGGGGGCATTGTAGAATTCACAGATCTTGGTCCCAATGGGGACACTTCGTTGCTTTTTGTGTTCGTTCTCCTCGTCCCCTTTTCTGGAGCTGGCATCTGCATTCGCATCCTGAAAACAGAGAAGATCACATGGGAAGCAGGCTGCCAGATGGGAAACTCCTGGAACCCTAGCCTCACAGTTAACAGACAGGCACCTTTCAAAATCAAGGATTATAAAAATGTTCTGTATTCTTTTTCTTTTGATATATTATTGTGATTTATTAATAACTGAATTTTCCCAATGGCTAATGACAGAAAACAACAAAATTCTGTAAAGCAATTATCCTTCAATAAAAAATAAATTAAAAAAAAGAAAATAAGTAAAAGATTTGAATATACACTTCACCAGTGAAGGTATAAGGAAAACAAATAAATACATTAACGATGTTCAACCTCAAATGTTCTGTATTCTTGCAGTGTCTAAATTCACAGCAAGAGAAACAGCAACCATTTTGAAGATGAGGGTTGATGGTCGGGGGCATCACTGACCATATTCTCCTCTTCTTTTTCTTTGCCATCTTCATTTTCCTTGGATGTTTGATAGAACTCATCATAGGTGCGAAAGTCCAAAAACAAGATGGTTGGGGGGAGAAGAATTCCCATGATAACCTAGATATGATGAGAAAAGAAGATTTTTAAGCTATAAGAACCCTTAAAAAGTTTCCGAGTTTAGGTAAAATTTTAAATGATGAGCTTCAGCATTCCTCAGTAAGCTAACAGCCCTGGAGTGGGTCTGTCTCTGCTCTGATGGTCTGTGACTTATTCGGTTTGGTACATGGATAGGATTGCAGACACTGAGAAATGTGAACAACCACCACATTGTTCAAGATGAACAGCAAGCAGGATGGTGTGGAATCCTAGCTTAAAAAGTGAAGATCTTACAGTGAGTTTCAAAGCAGTTAATTTTTTAAAGTAAAATATAGTAAGTAAAAATTAATTAATTAGACCAAAATATTTTAAATAGGAATAATTTAGATGTAAATGTGAATATATGGGCCAAGGGTTGGAAGACAAATGTGACTCCTGTAAGAAGGATTTGTGGATGTACTTAGTGCCATTGAGCTATATAGTTAATCAGGCTAAAATAGTATGTTTTATGTTATGTGACTTTTATCATAATAATAAAAAATTAAAACAAACAAACAAAGGTTTTCTGAAGAAGTAGGAATTTTGCCTCAAGAATGTAATATAGAAATCCTGATTTTTGTATTACAGGTTCTGATTTACCAGTCCTTGTACTCAATCATGTGAGTCAATTCTATAATATAAATAAATTGTTTCTATTCTTCTGGGAAAAAAGAAAGAAAGAAAGAAGAACTTAACATGGGCTCAGCTTAGAGAGCAAAAGGATGCCCTAACCTATAGATGGAGACCTCTGTCATTTTTTTAAAACATGTTTCTGTTTTTATTTTTTAATTTTTTAGCCACACTGGGCAGCATATGGGATTTTAGTTCTCCAGCCAGGGATCAAACCCCCAGCCCCTAAATTGGAACCGTGGAGTTTTGACCACTGAACCACCAGGGAAGTCCCACTCTTGCCATTTTTATCAACGCTGAGCTGTTTCCAATGTTAAGTTCTAATTTTTTAAAAAAATTTCCCCTCAGCCATCCATTATTAAGAACAACACAAAGGGGCTATTTCTACCATATACTAAAAATTATATTATAAAACACTAATAATTAAAACAGGTATATGAAGAGACCAAACAATGGAGCAGAATGGAAGGATCCAGAAAAAGATTCAAATACACAAAGGTCATTACTTGTGAGACAAATACCACATCCAGTGGGAGGAGTAAAGATGACTATTAAATGCACAGTAGTGAGAATCTGTGTGATCATCTATAAAATAACTAAGTTGGATCCATATCTCACACAATCACTAGAATAACTCTGTCTAGCTCAATAATTTCATGAAAGTAAATGGGGGCGGGATGCATAGAGAGATGATTAAACAACTAAGAATCATCACATGAGAATTCCTTCATAAATGGAGGAGAAAGCCTTTCTAATGATGCTCCCAAATCAAGACACAATCAAAGCAAAGATCAATAGATTTTGTATTTAAATTACAAATTTCTACACAGCAAAAACACATCACAACCACAGTAAAAAAACAACTCATGGGAAAATATACTTGCAGCTCTTGACACAGGCCAATCTTTCTAATTAAAAAAGATCTCCTAGACGTCAAGAAGGAAACTTCTAACAACCCAGCAAACAAATGGGCAAAAGCAGTGAACTTAGGGACATTTGTATTTATAGCAAATGGGCTCATTTTCACTCGTAAGAGATAAAAGGGACTTTTTGGGTGGTCCAATACTTTGATACCTGGTCAGGGAACTAAGATCCCACATGCAGCATGGCCAAAAATAAAATAACAATAAAGAAACTAATAGCATCTTTTAAAAAAATGGGGGGAGAAAGACATTCAAAGAAACTATGCAGAAATCTCATTTTTTACCTTTAGATTGTAAAAATTCCAGTGTGTGCTCACACACCACATTGGTGGGATTGTGGGAAAATTCTCTGCACAATGGTGGGCAGGGACACTTCCACAGAAGGAAAGGCTATCAAGATCACAAGTCCATATCCCCAGGGGGCCAACAGCTCCCCTTCTGGATGTTCACCTAGCAGATATGTGAGGCACAATGTGTGTAAGAGCAGCCACGGTGGCCATGAGTGTAGCACCCCTAGGGGTGAGTGACTTGCACTCGGGGCTGGCCTGAGCTGTGACGGTTTGCAGTAAAGGAAAACAGGGGAAGCAGGTAAGAATGAAGGAATGCTCTATGTTGTAATACAGAAAGAGTTCCCAGAGGAAGTGGAAAAAAAGGTACATAACAGTGACTATGTCAACCTTTGTGGAAAAGAAAAAACAGTAAGAATATTTAATTCACCACAAAAAGAAAAGAGAGTATTCATATTAGCTTTACATATGGAAATATACACAAGAAACAAATATCAGTGGTTGCCACTGGGTGGAATAGGCCACATGGGGGACAGGAGTTAGCAGGGAGACTTGTCACACTTTTAAACAGTTTTATTTTTATTTTTTTGATGTGGACCATTTTCAAAGTCTTTATTGAATGTGTTACAATATTGCTTCTGTATTATGTTTTGGTTTTTGGGCCCAGAGGCATGTGGAATCTTAGCTCCTTAACCAGGGATGGAACCAAGGATTGAACCCACACTTGAAAAGTGAAGTCTTAACCACTGGACTGCCAGGTAAGTCCCATAGACACTTCTAATTTTTTAATATGTGCCTATGATACGAACTAGTAAAAGAATTAAAAAAAAACAATCCTGGCTTTATAATAATTACATATTTATGTTGCAAATTAAAAATGCTTTGAAGGAAATTTTATGCTTACAAATATTTATACCTATGGATAGACATTATATATAAAAAAAAAAGCATTAGGTTAAAAAAAGAAAAGAAAGAGATTGAAAAACACCCACCAAATCTCAAAAACTTACTACAAAAAAAGAATATAGACTATCTCATTTAGTGATATTTTTCCTTTTGAAAACATTTTGTACCTCGTGGTTTAAATCAATATATTATTAAAATTAACTTCAGGACTTCCCAGGTGGTCCAGTGGCTAAGACTCTGAGCTCCCAATGCAGGAGGCTCAGGTTGTCTCCCTGGTCAAGGAACTAGACCCCACATGCTGCAACTAAAAGGTCCCACGTGCCTCAATGAAGACTGAAGATCCTGCATGCTGCAACTAAGACCCAGTGCTGCCAAATAAACAAATAATTCTTAAAAGTTAACTTCAACTGTTCTTTTTTACTTTTTACAACGTACTTGAAAAACTTTTTATAGCTATTAAAAATCTTTTTGTAACTGGAAAATTTAAAGTTTAAATTTAAATTTAAAGCACATATGTGCTTTATTTCTGTTGGACAGTGCTGCGGAAGATAATACAGTTTAATCTCACTCTTTAAAATTCTGGCATATTTAAAAATTACTTTTTAGTATATATATTCAACTACTTTATTTTTTAGCTGTGCCAGGTGAAAAAATGGGATCTTAGATCCCAACCAGGGATCAAACCAGTGCCCCCTGCATTGGGAGCCTAAAGTCTTAACCATTGGACCATCAGGGAAGTCCTGGTGAACTTTTAGTACATATGTACCCTGTTTATGGGTTGAAGAGTTGGAACATATGGACCTGTAGACTTGATCACAGAGTGGACTTGGGGATGCTCCTCTGCCCTTCTTATCTTCTGCCACTTGGCATCTACATGCTGAGGCTGGACCAGACTTTTTTTTTTTAATTTTATTGAAGTATAGTTGATTTACAATATTGGGTTTAATTTCTGCTATACAGCAAACTGACTCTGTTATACATATATTCTTTTTCATATTCTTTTCCATCATGATTTATTACAGAATATTGAATATAGTTTCCTGAGCTATACAGTGGGACCTTGTTGCTTATATATACTATTTAGGCTAGTTTGCATCTGCTAATTCCAAACTCCCAATCCTTCCCTCACCCACCACTCCATCTCCCTTGGCAACCACAAGTCTGTTCTCTATGTTTGTGAGTCTGTTTCTGGTTTGTAGATATGTTCACTATAGAGGTTCTTATAATAAACTAAAAACAGAGTTGCCAAATGATTCAACAGGCCCACTCCTGGGCATATCTGAATAAAACTAGAATTCAAAAAGATACATGCACCCCAATGTTTGTTTATTGCAGCGCTATTTACAATAGCCAGGACATGGAAGCAACATAAATATCCATCAACAAAAAAATGGATAAAGAAGATGTAGTACATATATACACTGGAATACTACTCAGCCATAAAAAAGAATTAAATAATGCCATTTACAACAACATGAGTGAATCTAGAGATTACATGGGCTGCTCTGGTATCTCATCAGTAAAGAATCTGCCTGCAACACAGGAGATGTGGGTTCTATCCCTGGGTTGGGAAAAATCCAATGGTGAAGGAAATGACAACCTGCTCCAGTATTCTTGCCTGGGAAATCCTATGGACAAAGGAACCTGGTGAGCTACAGCACATGGGGTCACAAAGAGTCAGACACAACTGAGCCACTAAACAACAATGACAGGGATTATCATACTTAGTGAAGTTAGTCAGACAGATATCATATAATACCACTCACATGTGAAATCTAGAAAAAGAATACAAGTGAACTTATTTACAAAACAGAAATAGACTCACAGACATAGAAAACAAACTCATGTTTAATAAAGCCAAAGCAAGGAGGGATAAACTAGGAATTTGGGATTAGCAGATACAAACTATTATATTAAAATACTTTTAGTATAATTTTAAAACTATTATTACATAATAATGTTATATAACATTACATAATACTATATATAAAATAGATAATCAACAAGGACCTGCTGTATAGCACAGGGAACTATGCTCAAAAACCTATAATGGAAGAGGATGTAAAAAAGGAATATATATATCTGATTCACTTTGCTGTATACCTGAAACTAACACAACATTGTAAATCAACTATATTTAAATAGAAATTAATAATAAAATGATAGCAAGTACTTTCAGAGTCATAAGGCAATCTATAGAAACAGAGCTCAGGTGCCTGCCTTAGTGGTGGGTGGAGTCAGGGGTGTCCAACTCGTTAGAGTGGGCTCCATGCCCATAAGCTAGTCTTGCTGCAGGTGGGGCTCTGGTGTTAGACCACTCGTGTTCAGGTGCTGCCCCTCACCTTACAGCTGAGATCCTAGGTGAGCCCCTTCATCTCAAAAGGATTGCCACAGGGTCTCCCTCCCAGGGTTGTTCAGAGTCATGGATGAAATAATCCACAGAAAGTGTTTAGTGGGCAGATAGAGCCCACACGTGTCACTTGTCACTACACAGCCATATCACAGGTACCTTCAGGCCAGGGTTCTTCCTCATCCGCAGCCTCCCCATCCACATGTCTGTCAGCAGCATCTGGCTGCAGGTGTGGGCGATGAAGTCCCGGTGTTTGGCTGCCACAGCCAGTTTGAGGCAGGTCGAATTGCTCCAGTTTTTCAGCTCATACGTCAGCAGTTTCATGGCGATCTGCTCGTCGTGCTTGTAGGACTGGTCCAGGAGCTCCACAGCCAGCTGGCCAAAGTCTCTGCCGAGACAGAGACGGGAGTGGGTGAGGCAGTGGCAGCCACACACACTCTGTTAAAGAGCTGTGTCCATGGGGACATCATGGAACCACAGGACACAGAGTCCTTGACTCCCTGTCCTCTCCTAGCAGGGAGCTCCCAGGACGTCCCCAAAGGGACAAGCCAGGGGCCAAGGTCTGTGCTCAGCCATGTCAGAGGCTGACTTCCGGAGGCCCTGTGAGGACAAGTCAGCTGGTTAGTAAGTCTGAGGATCCCTGGCTTAGAGAAGTGTGTCCACACTTTCATGAGTTTTTCCTCCAGGTGCCCCATCGAGTTCTCACAGAGAAGACAGGAGGAGAATCCCCTCATGCTGCCAGCCTGGGGAGGGTCCTTCCTAAACTACTGCCCAGAGCACTCTGTTTTTCCTAACAAAGCCTGCCCTGGGGAAAAACTAGTTAACCAGAGCTCAACCTATTGGTGTTTTATCAGAACCTGACTGAGCTGAGGGTAGGGAAATACCTAGCTCCAGCCCCCTGTAGCCATCCTGTCCTACCTAAGAGGTCCTTGGGAAGATCGAGTCCAAGAGCATAGGTTCACTAAGGCTGTACTCCTCTGAATGTGTGTTTCCTTATGAAAATCGATTTTATTGTCTTTGCATTTAAATTGTGTTTCCCAGAAAAAGAATCATGGACATAGAGAACACAGCAGTGATTGCCAAGGGGAAAGGAACTGAAGAAGGGACGGGGTGGGTAGCTGAGGTTAGCAGACGTAAGCTTTTTTATATAGGATGGCTAAATAACAAGGTCCTACTGTATAGCACAGGGAACTCTATTCAGTATCCTATGATAAACTATAATAGAAAAGAATATAAAAAAGAATCACATATATATATGTATACACTTTGTTGTACAGCAGAAATTAATACAACATTGTAAATCAGCTACATTTCAATAAAGATATACTGATTAAAATTGTTTTTCCACAAATATCATGTATTAATGCATATATGTGGAATCTAGAAAAATGGTATAGTTAACCTTATTTGAAATAGAGAAATAGAGACACAGACATAGAGAAAAAATGTATGGATGCCAAGGAGGACAGGAGGGTAAGATGAATCAGAAGATTGGGATTGACATATATACACACTAGGCATAAAATAGATAACTAATGAGAACCTACTGTACAGCCCAGGGAACTCTACTCAGTGCTCTATGGTGACCTGAATGGGAAGTAAATCCAAAAATGGGGGGATAAATGTATAAGTGTAACTGATTGTTGCACAGCAGAAACTAACACAACATTGCGGAGCAACTATACTCCCATAAAAATTAATTAGCAAAAATTGCGTTTTCATAGTTTGCACTAGAAGACAGTCAACAAAAACAATGACGGTCCAGAAACGCCTCAGAAAGACAGAAGGAAAAATATTGACACAATAGACAAAGCATTTGATGAACAAGCTTTAAACGTGATGATACTTAAGTGAGAACCACATTTGCCACCCTTCCCGGAAAAGGGGTGGTTCTCAGGACAACCGGGTCTCCCTGAGCTCTATGTTCCCTGCAGACTCTCACTTTGAGTTGTTGTCCAGGTCCTGGGAGATGTCATCCACCAGCTCACTCTCGGAGGACTCGTGGGCCATGGACTTGTAGAGCTTGCATGCCACCAGGGCCTTGGCCATGCTCTCTTCCCCCCGCTGCCAGAGGAAGACCGCCATCTTTTGGCGCTTCATCAGCACAGCCCACACCATCAGCTCGTGGAATGGATACTGAAATCGACTCACGGCCGGGTCGTCCACATCAATGTCCAACTCCTCTTCCTTTTTCTTCTTCTTCTTTTTCTTCCCTTTGGCTGGCGGCTCGTCATCCTGAGGGGAGAGAAACACCCTTACCGTGGTTCTGCCATAAACATGCAGTAAAGGGTTTCAGGACCAACTGGAAGAAAGGCAACCTCACTCTCTGCAGAAACAGAGAGACTTCTGAAGTACATCTGTGTGTCTACCCATCATATCAATTCTTTTGAAAAGATGCACACATTTATTATGAGAAGTAAACCACTGAAAATCAAATGAGCTGAAAAGGTGTACTACTGTTTGAAGTTTATACTCCTGGGTTGGCAGGTTGTTGGGTTTTTTTTTTTTCCCCCAGAAGCTTCTAAAAATTGAAGAGAAGCTGCAAAACGGAAAACAAAGAAAATACTTCAATCCAAATCACCCAATGGGAGATATAAAACCCAAAACTCATTTCTTGAGGGATGTCTTTAAATACCAACACTCTGAACCAGAGATTAACAGGGAAAATGTAGATGGGGGTGGAGAAAAATATCTTGGTTTTCTACCAATGGTTTGGGCTTCCCAGGTGGTTCAGTGGTAAAGAATCCACCTGCCAATGCAGGTGATGCAGGAGACATGGGTTTGATCTCTGGATTGTGAAGATCCCCTGGATGAGGAAATGGTAACTCACTCCAGTATTCTTGGCTGGAGAACCCCATGGACAGAGGAGCCTGAAGCGCTACAGTCCATGTGATCTCAAAGAATCAGACATGACTTAGGAGTATGCACATATATCTACCAATAGTTTAAGGAAGCAGGAGTTCTATTTTGAGATTATGAGTTCTATTATGAGATTTGGCTCCTCATGATGGGTTATAAATGGAAGGCCAATGCTTTCCATTTCCAAGGGATTATGAAGGGTGATTCTAATAATAGAGCAGGATCCTAAAGGAAGGCATTCGTGACTGGGAGAACTGGTGGTGAAACATGCATGTGGCATGGAATCATTCAGAAAACTAAGATCATGGCATCTGGTCCCATCACTTCATGGCAAATAGATGGGGAAACAATGGAAACAGTGATAAACTTTATCTTGGAGGGGGTTCCAAAATCACTGCCGATGGTGACTACAGCCATGAAATTAAAAGACACTTTCTCCTTGGAAGAAAAGCTATGACCAACCTAGACAGCATATTAAAAAGCAGAGACATTTCTTTGCTAACAAAGGTTTGTCTAATCAAAGCTATGATTTTTCCAGTAGCCATGTATGGATATGAGAGTTGGACTACAAAGAAAGCTGAGCACCGAAGAATTGATGCTTTTGAACTGTGGTGTTGGAGAAGACTATTGGGGGTCGCTTTAACTGCAAGAAGATCCAACCAGTCAATCTTAAAGGAAATCAGTCCTGAATATTCATTGGAGGGACTGATGCTGAAGCTGAAACTCCAGCACTTTGGCCACCTAATGCAAAGAACTGACTCATTTAAAAAGACCCTGATGGAGGTCTTTTTCAAAGAATTAGAACAAATAATTTCTCAATTTGTATGGAAATACAAAAAACCTCATATAGCCAAAGCAATCTTGAGAAAGAAGAATGGAACTGGCGGAATCAACCTACCTGACTTTAGGCTATACTACAAATCCACAGTCATTAAGACAGTATGGTACTGGCACAAAGACAGAAATATAGATCAATGGAACAGAATAGAAAGCCCAGAGATAAATCCACGCATCTATGGACACCTTATCTTTGACAAAGGAGGCAAGAATATACAATGGAGAAAAGACAACCTCTTTAACAAGTGGTGCTGGGAAAACTAGACAGCCACTTGTAAAAGAATGAAACTAGATCACTTTCTAACACCATACACAAAGATAAACTCAAAATGGATCAAAGATCTAAGCATAAGACCAGAAACTATAAAACTCCTAGAGGATAACATAGGCAAAACACTCTCTGCCATAACCCAAAGCGGGATACTCCATGACCCACCTCCCAGAATATTGGAAATAAAAACACAAATAAACAAATGGGACCTAATTAAAATTAAAAGCTTTTGCACAACAAAGGAAACTATAAGCAAGGTGAAAAGACAGCCTTCAGAATGGGAGAAAATAATAGCCAATGAAGCAACGGACAAACAATTAATCTCAAAAATATACAAGCAACTCCTGCAGCTCCATTCTAGAAAAATAAACAACCCAATCAAAAAGTGGGCCAAAGAACTTAACAGACATTTCTCCAAAGAAGATATAAAAATGGCTAACAAACACATGAAAAGATGCTCAACATCACTCATTATCAGAGAAATGCAAATCAAAACCACAATGAGGTACCACTTTACACCAGTCAGAATGGCTGCCATCCAAAAGTCTACAAGCAATAAATGCTGGAGAGGATGTGGAGAAAAGGGAACCCTCTTACACTGTTGGTGGGAATGCAAACTAGTACAGCCACTATGGAAAACAGTGTGGAGGTTCCTTAAAAAGCTGCAAATAGACCTGCCATATGACCCGGCAATCCCACTGCTGGGCATATACACCGAGGAAACCAGAATTGAAAGAGCCACGTGCACCCCAATGTTCATCGCTGCATTGTTTACAATAGCCAGGACATGGAAGCAACCTAGATGCCCATCAACTGACGAATGGATAAGAAAGCTGTGGTACATATACACAATGGAATATTACTCAGCATTAAAAAAAAATTCATTTGAAGCAATTCTACTCAGATGGACGAAACTGGAGCCCATTATCCAGAGTGAAGTAAGCCAGAAGCAAAAACAACAATACAGTATATTAACGCATATATATGGAATTTAGAAAGACGGTAACGAGAACCCAACATGCGAGACAGCAAAAGGAACGCAGATGTATAGAATAGACTCGTGGACTTTGTGGATGAGGGTAAGGATGGGATGATATGGGAGAAGGGCATTGAAACAAGTTAATTATCATATGTCTAATCAATCGTCAGCCCAGGATTGATGCTCGGGGCTGGTGCAGCGAGATTTCCCAGGGGAGAGGGAGGAGGGAGGGGGGTTCTGGAGGGGAAGCATATGTAAACCCATGGTGATATCATGACATTGTATGGCAAAAACAATAAAAAAAAAAGAAAGAAAAATAAAAAAATAAAAATAAATAAAAAATAAAAAGACCCTGATGCTGAAAAAGATTGAGAGCAGGAGGAGAAGGAAACGACAGAGGATGAGATGGTTGGATGGCATCACCAACTCGATGGACATGAGTTTGAATAAGCTCTGAAAATTGGTGATGCCCAGGGAAGCCTGGCGTGCTGCAGTCCATGGGGTCACAAAGAGTCAGACACGACTGAGCGACTCAACTGAACTGAACAGACTATTCCAGGCTGAGGATCCAGTACCCAATAGGATAATAGAAATGGATCTCTGCTCTTTTGCAAATAGCTTTCTCATCAGTGACCTTCTTTTATTCTCACACTGATTCTGAGTGGTTGTTAATGTCTTCCAGTCAGTCAGATGAGGAAGTTGTGGCTTAAAGTCTGAATAATTTGCCCACATTCACATGAACGGAGTGACTGGGCATGGGGCGGGAAAGGGGTGGAGCCTGACTCTTCAATTCTTATGGCAAGTAGTTCATGACTAAATCGTTTTATAACCTCATTATGAGGTGTTCCAGTGTTTTTATTGAAACTATCATATCTTGCCTTGAATTTAAGCGTTTTTGTTTTAATTTGTCCCAGTAAAACTGCAGTTTCAGTCATTTAGGGAATATTGAAATTAAAAAAGAAATGTAGTTGTATTTTCAAGACTACATCAAGTCAAATAAAGATCCACTAAAGACTAATGAAATATTGTAAAACAGAAAGCTCTTTTTTTTTTTTTTTTGGCCACACTACAAGGCATTCAGGACCTTAGTTCCCTGACCAGGGATCAAACCTATGCCCCCTGCAGTGGAAGCGCAGTCCTAACCACTGGAGTCTGCCAGGGAAGTCCTGAACAGAAACCCCTTTAATCCTACCTTTCCATAGTATATTATTAAAATATTAATTGTATGCAACTTCTCATAAAATAATTTTAATATTACTATAGTCAGAAAATAACCAATAAGGGGTTCATTCCCTAAAGTGCATGAACAGACAAAGCAACAAGTAAAGGAGAAGCATAACAAAAGATATGAACTGGAAGTTAAGAAGAAATGACTCCATCCACAACCACAAATCACAGTAAGAGCCTCTAAACACACCTCAGTCAGAAATTAACTTGAAAAAACTAGTACACATAGAAGCAAATTGAATAGTAAAATTACTAAGTTTGATCTTAGCATGCTGAAAGCGAAAGTCACTCAGTCCTGTCCAACTCTTTGTGACACCATGAACTATACAGTTCATGGAATTCTCCAGGCCAGAATACTAGAGTGAGTAGCCTTTCCCTTCTCCAGGAGATCTTCCCAACCCAGGGATTGAGCCCAGGACTCCTGCAAAGAAGTATATAATTGTGCCCAACAAACTGAGAATATACATTTGTTCCCACACACATGGATCATTAACAGAATTCCACCTGGCATTATTCCCCAATTCTTTTGAGATTTTCAATATCAATAAGTTCTAGATATTGGAAATCATATAGTCTATACCCAAAGAGTAATACTGGAAGTCAATGAGACTAAGATAAACACAATAACAAAAGTCTGTATCTAGGAAACTTAATATGCTTATAGATAACTCTTGGATTAAGGAGGAAATTATAAACTGTTTAGAAATGAATATCAATAAAAGTTCTACTTACCGAAACCTGTAGGATACCATGAAAAACAATGCTCAGAGAAAAATGTATATACTCATGAATTTATTGAAATACAAAGAAGATTGAAAATGGGCAAACTTCATTTTCAAATTGAGTCAATAAAAATAATACAATAACTCCATACAAAGTGTATGGAAGGAATGAATAAAAATTAAAATATACTAATAAAATAGAAGACAGAAAAAAAGAAAGTTGCTGAATTAAGCAAAAATACCAATGAAATCCAAAGACAGGTATGGTTAAGAAGAAAGGGAGAAGATATAAAAAAAAAACTGGAACAAGAAATAGCACACAACTAAAGATACTGAATAGACTGAAGAAATTAAAATACTCTGTAAAGGTTTATGTGGTTTCCCAGGTGGCTCAGTGGTAAAGAATCCCCCTGTCAATGCAGGAGACATGGTTTCAATCCCTGGGTCAGGAAGATCCCCTGGAGAAGAAAATAGCAACCCACTCCAGTATTCTTGTCTGGGAAATCTCATGGACAGAGGAACCTGGAAGGCTACAGTCCATGGGGTCCAAAGAATAGGACACAACTGAGAGACTAAACAACAACAAAGATTTACACCAGTGAACTTGAAAGTCTAGATGAAGTAAACTGTTTTCTATGAAAATATAATTGACCAAAGCTGACACCAGAAAATAGAAAGCCTTGATGAACTCCTATTATAAAAGTTATTACTAAGGTGGTGAAAAATGGGCCTCTAACAACAAGACTGAACAAGCTATTATATAGGAGAGTTCCACCAAGGCTTCACCCAGCGGATGAACCTTACATGATACAACCAATCTGAGAGACAAAGGGATTATGCAATGCTGACTTTCATAACCCTTCTAGTTATGCTGAAGGTCGGTGTTAACTGTGGACAAGAATCTAAACCTTCTACCCTGAATCCATACAGAAATTGGGATGCTAGTTAACTCATGAATTTATTTGAGAAGAATCTTTAAAATACTCAGTCTTAATACTGTGTTATGGTACTTCTTCTACTCATTCATGTATTTTCACGTCTAGTGATTTGTTCTTAAGTTCCCTTGTCAAGGTTATTTCTGGATATTTTTGTCCCATTATGAGGAAACTTTGTTGATTTTCCTGGACTTTCTAGATACAAAATATTTTTTGGCCAATAATAATTTCCTCCTCCTTTTATATATTCTTCCCTTATTTATGCTTTCAGGTGACAAAATTTCCAGAACACTTTTAAAAACCAGGAGGGATAATGATGCCAACAGTAATGGGTGAGCTTGATTTGTTCTTGATTTTAATAAAAGTCAGTTGGGTGGCTTTTACCTTTCAAAAAATGTTTTTGACCATTGAATATAATCTGACTAAATAATCTAAGTAAATCTTGGTGTGAAGTGAAGTGGATTTATTCATGGAAAACAAATTCACTCAATTTTATGTTAAATACAAAATGAAGAGGCTCCATGATACCATGAAACCACTGGAAACAAGTCCTACTTACTTCCATTCCCAGAAGTTTGAGAGCTTTCGGCTGCATAACAAAAAGGGAGATAAAAAAATTCAATGGAATCAGATAACTGAAGTTACAATACTGTGAGCTGTACATTAGTGATACCGTTAGTAGATTAATAATAGATTAAAAACTACTTTGGGTAGGGAGGTTCAAGAGGGAGGGAACATATACATATACCTATGGTGGCTTCATGTTAACATATGGCAGAAATATTGTATTGTAATATTGTAAAGCGATTAATACTGTACAACACAATATTATAAAGTGATTATCCTCCAATTAAAAATAAATAAATTTTTAATGTACTTTGTATAATTAACAGTGAAGGACAAACCTAAGAAAGCATTTGTCCTTCACAGTTAATGATATGAAGTACTCTTTCATCTATTAAAAGCTATTTTCCTTTCCTCTGCTTCTGTCAGCCCAGGTCAGGTGAGGAGAGAGATGTGCAGACATGGGACCCCCACCCCAAGGAGAACCAGAGAAGTTCACCCACAGAAACGCTCAGAGTGAGGTGAGGGGAGGGCTTCATGGGAGGTCTCACACATGAGTTGGGCCTGGGATACACATGGGGTTTTAAAGTGGGGAGACGTGACTGACACATTAGTAGAGTTTGTTCTGAAAGTGGTACATGATCACCCACAACAGGATACGGATAATAAGGGAGAGCCTTAGATGCTTCGATCATGAGCTTGACAGTGACTCCTCAGGCACTGGGGAGGCTTGAGAGTTTGTGAGCAGGGAATGCCCTGTCAGGTTCTTCATTTTGGAGGATCAGGGTGGCTCCAGTGGTAGGATGCATGGAAGAAAGCAGAGACAATGGAGCCCAGGAGGAAGACAGTTGTGGACAAAGGATGGGGCAGGCGCAAGTGCTGGGCTGTGGGCCCCAATGTGTGGAGGCAAGAAAGGATGCTTCGCACCAAGAGCGAAGGGGGACTGGAAGGTGTGGGGGGGGATGGGGTGATGAGCTTGGCTTTGAACAGGCTGAGTTACTGTGGAGGTGAGCAAGGAACCATGTGTGACCCTGGGAACCACAGAAGACTGCGTGTCCGCTGAGCTCTACCCTCTTAGGTCCAAACAGGTTGTTGTACAGGGTCCGGAAGCTCTTCCGTGTGTAGTTGCAGCGGTAGGCGCCACCCATGAGGTACTCCAGTACGAGCCCGATGTCTATGAGGCTGATGTGGTAGTCAGGAGGAAGGTTGCCCTGTAAGGAAAGGAGCCATGTCTCAGGCCCTGTGAGAAAGTACCTGTGGCCTGGACTGCATCACACCCCTTGGCGTTGTGGCCATCCCTGCTGGCGATGTGGGTGTTAACGGAACCAATGGGGCATTAAACAATCTTCTGTTACCACAGGATGGAGGGAGATAAGAGGGTGAACCATGTTCCAGAAAATGGGTTAAACTTCCCCATGAGATGAGTTAGAAACCCGCAGGGCTATAGGGGAGAGGCCTGGGCTTGTCTGTGGGCTTGGCAGAATGACCAGTAATGTGCATTTAAACAAAGGAAAGAGGGACCTTCCCAGTGATCCAGAGGTTGAGACTCTGCCTTCCACTGCAGGGGGAGCCAGTTCAGTCCCTGATCTGGAAACTGAGGTCCCACATGCAACAGAGTGAGGTCAAAAAATAAAAATAAAGAATATATATATAAAGAATGTATATGTATGTATAACTGCATCAGTTTGCTGTACAGCAGAAAATAACATTGTAAGTCAACTATACTTGAATAAAAAATTGATTAAAGGAAAAATTCATTGAGGACAGATGGTGTAGCTGGTACAAGCCTTTCTTTATGTGAGTAGATTTGCCCTGTTGAGAAGGTGCTTTGACAGCTGCTTGCAGGGGAGGGGGTGTCTTCAGGGGCTGGCGTCCAGATTTTCTACAGAAAGAGGGAGTGAGTGCATGATGGGCAAGAGGACTCTGTGAAAGGGAGGGGGAGGATGGGACACTCCTGGGACTGGGACCTTTCTGGAGAAACCTCCACGTGGTGCCCCAGGATTTTCTGAGGGACCCAGAAGGTTTAAGTAAGAACACAAACTACCTGAGGTGGCTGGGAGTTGGTGAAGGGGCAGAGTTCTGCTGCAGAATGGATGAGGCTGTGTTAAGATGAAGGCAGGGTGTGGGCAGAAGGGAGAGGAACTGAGGGCATCCATGCACCTGTAAGCCGGTCACTCATACCCCTGGGCAGCTGGCTGATCCAGGAGGCAGAGCTGACCCATCCGTTATAAGGATGCTATGCTATGTGCCATTTCTGGCTTGGTTAACTTCCTGCAGCTGAAATGATGGTGGAAACCTGGGGTCCAGCCCATGGAGACTCTGCTGTTGTTATTTAGTCACTAGTCTTGTTTGACTCTTTGCGATTCCATGGACTGCAGCCTGCCAGGCTTCTCTGTCCATAGGATTCTCCAGGCAAGAATACTGGAGTGGTTGCCATTTCCTTCTCCACTCATGGAGATTACACTTTTCGAATGTCCTCCTTGTGCACAGGGACCTCATCCTTCACTCAGGCTTTGCAAGTTTGTTCAGCCCCCATTGTAATCCTTGATCAAGTCTGGGATTTCACATGATGAGATAAGATACAGCTCTGCCTCGGTGAGCTTGTTGTTTGTGCCAGGGGAGGGGGTTAAGGGCCAAGCCACCCTAATCTCGACACAGCAGCATGTTCAGACCCCCACTCTGCCTGGGTGGGCAGGTGAGAAAGGGCTTCCTGGGGAGGGTGACACTGAGGCAGAGCAGGGGCTGCTGTAGCCGAGGGCAGAGAGCACTGGAGATATGACCATGCTCGGCCCCAGGACAGAATACATGAGCGTGTGGCAGACCCTGTATGGTGGGCATGTGATGGGCCCAGTGGATGCAAGTGTCTTAGAAGGAGCCTTAACTTCATGAGATTTGGGAGGCTTTCAAGTGGGGGCATCCTGTGTCTGGGGAGGGCTGGAGGAGAATGATCAAAGCCACTTAGGTGAGACCTGGTTGGTTGGGTCTCCACTTGAGTAGCAGTGGCTTTTGACTCTCAGCGCTTCCATAACTAAGAAATCTGGGGAAGTGGGAAACAAGGGCAGAGCAGTTCCTGGTCCCTCTTGGTTCCCAGACCCAATGATTCTGCTCTGATCCAATAAGCATTTGTGAGATAGGCTGGGACCAGGGATCCTTTGCTGCAATGCTTGCACCTGGACACACCTCTCTTTGAACAACAAAATACAAAGAAACTGTATTTTGTACAGTTTGGACTAAAAATAATTGCATGCATGTACAGTTGGGGCAAACTCTGGACCCAAAAGATACAAAGAGACCAAAAATTGCAACTGCCTCTTTTGAGAAGCCTGGAGCAAAAGCAGGGTACTGTCCCCTTCACATAGCACTGCCTAAGAGGTGAGCAAACCACCTAAGTCACCCTTCCAGCCTGACCCTGGACACACACCTACTCTCACTCCACTGCCTAAGGAACCAGCTTGCCCTTCCTCAGGGAGCAAGCAAGGGAAACTGTTGTTTGTTCTCACTCCCCACTGCTGCAACAAGAACCCCAGTAAAGCCTCATCTGAATTCCTTGTCTGGCCTCTAGTCAATCTCTATTCATTGAGGAAGGTCAAGAAGCCAGGTTGGTAACATTTATAGTAAAAGCCACATTCTCACAACAGTAGAATCAGATATCTGTTTGAAGTCTGACCAGTCTGTTTGGGACTCTGACTGAAGGCCCTTTTCTCCCATTTGAGTTGTTCCCTCCTGCTCAGAACTCGAATACCCGTCCTGTACTCCTCATGCCAGGGGTTGCATTCTGGCCGCATGAATCGCTCTGTGTCAACCTGATCTGATCCTCCAGCCTGCGGCGGGCAACAGGACCCCAGGAAATCCACGACAGAACAGGGAGTGGGTGGGATCCTACAAGACTGCAAGGGAAAGGACGGTGGGGCCGTGAAGTGGAGGTGTCTATCATTGTCTAATGAGGAAACAGGGCCAAGAAGAAATGCTGCATGGGACACGCAGAATGACATGAGGCCTGTCCTGCTAGGACTTCTGGAAAGAGGCACAGGGAAGGAGTGAGAGCAAATCTGAAACTTTAGAGCACGGGGGCCCTCAGCAGCAGAGAGGAACTTGCTGTCCCCCACCACCTCCGCACCTGGCCAGAGCCAACCTACCACCAAACAATCATTTAACACAAGCCGATTGTGTGTGGGCTGAACATCACACTTGAAGAAGATGACATTTGAAAAAAGTAAACTCTTTTTATGGAGAGAAGAATTCATGATTTCTTATGCCTCCAATAAAATGACACCACATTTGAAAATTTAAAAATTGCTTTAGCAAATGTCTTATTGAAAGAAGACAACAGGTAAAGGACTAGAGAACAGCAGACTGGGACTTCCCTGGTGGTCCAAGGGTTAAGACACCAAACTCCCAATGCAGGGGGCACAGGTTCAATCCCTCCACAGGGAACTAGACCCCACATGCTGCATGGCATGCAGCCAAAAATTAAATAAATAAAACAAATAAACCTTGAAATAGCTCATTCAAAACTATATATATATATATATATAAACAAAAGCAAATACAAAAAGAGAAGACTGACCTTTTTTACATCCCTCACCAGCAAATGAAGTGTATTGGGTGGACCCAGTCTCTGGAAGAGAAGCATTCAGCCATATTAAATATGTTTTTCTCTTCAACTCTTACAGCAAAATCCTACTCTATAGAATTAATGAATTTGTAAAAGCTGGATGTCATCCACTATCAGCCTATGTCTTTTACAACACAGGACTAACTGTGGGTAAGAAGTATACCACATGTTCAAAAATATGTTAAATACCTTTTATCAAATTATTTTAAAGAGAATCTCACAGGGCACCATATCTCTTAAAAGTTCACCAAGTTTTAGCAAGCAACTGCTCAGGACCACTTCTACAACTTAAAATTTTAGAATGAGGAGGAAATGTTCATCTCAAAATTCATATGGTGAGAATACACGCCAAGAGGATTTCATCCAAACACTGTGATTCTCATATCAGGAGCTCCTTGTTGTGCAAACTCAGTTTTCCATTTTTATCTAAGCCTCATAAAAAGTGGTAGTCCTCAGGAAAAAATGACTGCCCACCCCGGGAACTTTTCTGCTAATGACTCCAGGAGCTGGACTCTTCCTTTGTAGAAACTTGTCCTCATGCACCATCCCTGAGTTAATGGTACAGATGGGGCGTGGGGCTAGGTAGCCTGGCAGAGATGGGTGAGAATGGGTCCCTCGCCAAACCCACTGGTCAGGTGAGAGCACTGGCTCTTAAATGATGTATGCTTAGACATTCAGTCATGTCTGACTCTTTGTGACCCCTAGGACTGTAGCCCACCAGGATCCTCTGTCCTTGGGATTCTTCAGGCAAGAATAGTTGAGTGGGTTGCCATTTCCCTCTCTCTTCCACTAAAGCCATGTTCTGATGGGGCTAGCTCCCCTCCATTCTCCCTCCTTTGCGATCACTCACTGTGTTATAAAGCTCTTCTAGCCTCGGGATGGTGAGAAAATGTTGCATGTTGACTCCATTTTCAATCAGGAGCTTCACAAAGTCCACACGGTCTAAGACCAGTGCGTCCAGCATGGCCTGCTCCAGAGCATTCACCTGTGTGAGCCCAGGAGAGGGGCGTGAGTACCTGAGGGGAGCTGGGTAGGGGCAAGTTCACAGGGCAGCTGAGGAGGCAGCGAGAACCGGACCCTCCCCTCGAGGAAGGTGACTGGCTCCGAGGTCCCTGTGAGCCCAGGAAAGGGACTAGAACCGTCCCACCTACCCAGTTCAGCAGCTCAAGCTTCCGAGGGTCGGTTTCCTCCTCCACCTCCTCCTTCACCTTCCCTTTCTTCTTGCCTTTTCCTTTTCCTCTTCCCCCCTTGGTAGTCGCCGTGGGTGGCTTCTTCTCCTTCTCTGTGGCCTTGCTATCCGTCGGGGGCGCCAGGCTTCCCAGGGGCTGCAGTTCAAGCAGGCAGGGATGGGAAAGGAATTAAAGCTTCCCCTTGTCCCAGGACCGGCACCTCCCCTCTGCCTGCACATGTGCACACACACACACACATCCAGGTACACAGGAGCACACACATGTACACACAGATACACATGCACACACACAGTCCTGCAAGCATGAGCACACAGACATGCACACAGGCGACACAAGCACACGTACTTGGGAGCACACACGCGCACACACACACTGAGCTGTCACAGGCCAGGTTGTCTGGTGGCAGAGACCCTGGCCTTGCAACCCTCTATGACTTACATGCTTGGAGTACATTCATGTACTTTAAGTGACTGTTTCAGTTGATGTGTGGTTTTGTCTAAAGGAAAGGGTGCTGAGAGGTAAATTCAAAGGTGCCAAAGAGAAGTGTCTGTGGAAACTGATGGAGATGAGAGAAAACAACTGTGAGGGGCCGGAGATGACAGATGGAATCACAGATGCTCGTGCGGAGAGAAGCCTGGACTGAGGTCTCCTGGGTGGACCTGACAGGCACATGTTTCCAGAAAAACAAGAGCCTTTGAAAGATACTACAAGAAAGGGAATTCCACTCAATGGACAGGAATGAAAGAATAGATAGTCTTAATGACATAAGGAATATGCTAAGAAGAAAAGAGATAATCAGTTGGAAATGCAAGGGAGGGGCTTCCCAGGTGGCTCCACGGTAAACAGTCTGCCTGCCAATGTAGGGGATACAGGTTTGATCCCTCATCCGGGAAGATCCCACATGCCGCGGAGCAACTAATCCCACGTGCCCCAACTACTGAGCCTGTGCTCTAGAGCCCGTCCTTCACAACAAAAGAAACCACTGCAATGAGGAGCCTGTGCACCACAACTGGAGAGTAGCCCTCACATGCTGCAACTAGAGAAAGTCCACGTGCAGCAATGAAGACCCAGCATAGTCAACAATACATAAATAAATAAAATTATTCTTAAAAAAATGTGCTCTGCTTTTCAAGGCATGCTCTGGTTTGTTATTTGCTTTTCAAATCATATGTATGCATTCACTAAATAATAGAAAGCAAAGAACACTAAGCAGCATGAAAATGGAAGTTGGAGAATACATTGACAGTATTGCTGAATTTTTCTAAGGGGAGGCGGTCACGAGGGATTGTTTCCTTCGTTTTGCTTGTCTATATTTTCCACACTTTCTATAAACTGCTTATTGCTTCTGTAACAAGAAAGGGGGTGCAGGCCATTGCTTCAGGCGGGCACCCTGTCTGTGTGTGTGGTATGTTCCCCAGGTCAGGCCCTTTCTGTAATCCTGAAAGCCTGGCTCTCTTGGTGTGGCTGACTTGGAGCTGTGTTTTCAGAAAGCTTCCCCTCAAAGAGAAAAACCAATCAAGATCTGCGATTCCTCTTCCTGGGCAGACGATCTCCAGAACTCATGACACTGCCCTTCCTGCCAGCCCTGTCTCGGAGCTCTTAGCTTCTCTGCCCCATCACCACTCATGGAGCAGGTCACTTTGCTCTAAAATCCTTTACCAAGACTAGACAAACCAGGAGATTCAAAACGAAATTAAAATATGTAAGGTGTGGTAGATTCTTTTAACTTGTGTAGTTCAATAAACAACATGCACAAACCACTCCCCAAACTTGTATCTTATTCCTTTAATACACTCCTCTGATTCCTTACCCCTGGAGGAAGAAATGGCAACCCACTCCAGTATTCTGGCCTAAAAAATTCCATGGACAGAGGAGCCTGACGGGCTACAGTCCATGGAGTTACAGAAAGCTGGACATGACTGAAGCCACTGAGCACACGTGCACACACTGATTGCTTAAATTCTTCACACTAATTGGATAAAGGATAATGTGAAAATGAAATGTACTTTGCAGGTACGTGCCAGGCCTGTTTTGAGAAATAAGGATTTTAAAGCCCAACATGAACCCTCTAGATATTCCAAACCCCCTTTTGAAGCAGCAGAGCCCTAACTTTGCAAACATAAATTTTCCCCAAGTCCCAATACACAAAAATCTATCAAAGAAGCTGCTTTTTTAAAAAATTATTTTAAAAAATTGAAGTATAGTTGATTTATAATGTTCTACTAATTTTTGCTGTACAGCAAAGTGATTCAGTTATAAATATATACATATATTACATTTTAAAAATTCTTTTCCATTATGATTTAATCCCAGGAGACTGAGTAGAGTCCCTGTGCTGTATAGTAGGACCTTGCTGTTTATCCATCCTAGATATAACAGTTTGCGTCTGCTAACCCCAAACTCCCAGTCCATCCTTCCCCTACTCCTCTCCCACTTGGTAACCACAAGTTATAAAGAAGCTGCTTTGATTGAAGGAGTGGGAGGCTGCTGAGAGCTGTTCATCATGCCTGCTCATATCTACACACACACGCCCCCACACCACACTCATGTACAACCATACACACATGTACAAACATACACAGATCCCACAGACATACACTGCATGCACAGTAAACCACACACCACACATCCATACACACATTTCACACCCTACACACATACTACACATAGATACACACAGTACAACAAACCACATACAAACACACCACACCCCAAAGACTACACACAAAGGTCACACACACAGTCCCCTAGCCCTTTGGGGTTTCATGGAACATAGTTTAAAAATCAATGTTTTCAGTGCAGTCATTGTATTTCATTTTAATGAACAGTCTTCTTTCTTCTTCTTAAAAGGGTAAAAACCCATGTTCATCAGCAATGATAAAATATTTAGTGCTTTTTATTCAAGAGCACTGGTTTGAATCTGAAGTTAGTACTAGGAGCTGTTATTTCTTGCTGGTTCTTTGAAATGACACAGCAACATATCCTATTATCCTAACAACTAGACATTGTTGGTATTAGTTGCTCAGTTGTGCCCGACTCTGCAACACCATGGACTGCCAGGCTCCTCTGTTCATGGGATTCTCCAGGCAAGAATACTGGAGTGGGTTGCCACGCCCTCTTCCAGGGGATCTTCCTGATCCAGGGATCAAATCATATCTTGTGCATCGCAGGCAGATTCTTTACCATCTGAGCCACCAGGGAAGCAACCAGACATTGGGTCATCAGAAATCCCAGAAGATTTTCTGAGATCCACAGCACAGGGGAGCTTGTACTAATACACCCTCTGTACAAAGTCATGACAAACAGTATAGATTGAAAAGACTTAGTTTCACCGGCCAGCGGGGCCCAAAGACAAAGATCTGACTCCGAGCTATGTCCACACGGTTCCAAGCCAGCGCCAAGCTCAGCTGGTCCGGAGCCGATGCATTTGTTCCTGGAAGGCAAGAGATGGGGCAGTTCTCACCTCATGCCTGGACTGTGGCAGGTTGTGGGGGAAGGGTCTGGGCAGTGAGCATGGGCTTCCACAGGCTGGCTCAGCATCTCACCCTTTTCTCTGGCCCCCGAATGACTCAGTATTTTCAAAGAGCTGGCTGGGAGGAGGATGGCAGCAACCTCTTTCCACGCCAGGAAAGAGGTTTCTATGCCCGGGGGGCACAAAGGAGGAAGCCAGTCACCCCAGTATCCTACTCTGCAAGAGGGCAGGAGCCCTGGGGCCATCCAGACACCTGCTAGGCCAGGTCAAGGGGCGCTGCTCCTCCAGGTCAAAGGGGAGCACAGTTCAGGGTACCAGCCCCTACTGCAGGGAGACCAGCTTGGTACCACCAGGAGACTGGCCCATTGGAGACCCCTGCCTCCTCTCCTCCAGAGCCTTCCCCTTCACAGTGGAAGAGGAAGGTGACCCCTCAAGCAGCCAAGTGGCAGCCTACCCTTAGGAGCATCTGGGAAAATTGATGGAGCACTGTGAGACTCAGGGATCACAAATGAAAAATCGTTTCATGCTTACCCTCTCTGAGCTGAAACCTGTTATAAGCTGTTTCTTAGCCATCAGGAACCAGTGGTCCATTGCTCCCCCCTCCCAGAAAAGTCTCCCTCCAGAGAACCCGCTTGAAGCCTCATCATGTTACCATGGCCTTAGACAACCAACTCTAGGCAGCCTGGCCAGCTCAGGATTCCATCCCCAGCAGCCACATTTCCTGGCGGGAGGAGGTTGCAGGGGGAGGGTTTCCTGGCCAAGAGTGGGGCCCAGGGAGGCCAGCACGGAAAGGACAGGAGCGGCCATTTCCGAGAGCTCACCTTTCAGCAGGGCAGTTAAAATCGCCATCTCGATGTCTTGCTGACCCTCAGAACCCATCCTAAACACAGTGACCTGAAAATAGATTAATCGTGAAAAGACTGAGTAAAGCAAAGTGGAAATTGAGAGGGAGAATTGGAGTGTTGTTTAAAAAAAGGACCTCAGAGGCCAATGCTAATGCAACCATCCCTAGAGCAAGGGGATTTTCCATCAGGGCCTTCTGATTTCCAGAAGGGACAGCATTTTGAATCCTCACCTGGATCATATTTTATTCTTTACCCCACCTGGTGCTGAGGGAGCCCATGCAGGACGTGCATGCTATTATTTAAATGGCTACTGAAAGTGACAGAAGCATCTCTGCTCAGCTTTAATACATTTGTAGGAAATTTGTAGATTTAGAATTTTGAAGAGTGCCTGTGTAATGAGAGTGCGTCTTCCTTATAAGTATATTTAAGGAGGTAAAAGTCTTCCCTGGTAGCTCAGACTGTAAAGAACCTGCCTGCAGTGTGAGAGACCCAGGTTCCATCCCTGGGATGGGAAGATCCCCTGGAGAAGGGAATGGCAACCCACTGCAGTATTCTTGCCTGGAGAATCTCACGGACACAGGAGCCTGGAGGGCTACAGTCCATGGGGTCGCAAAGAGTCAGACCCAACTGAGTGACTAACACTTTCAGTTTCCCTTTGAAGGAGGCAAAGGATAGAAAATAATGAGGGTATTTGGTAGAATTTTGTAAGCACACCTGAAAGCATAATGGGTGTCACTCCTCAGTGCTTTATTTATTTATTTATTTTTTTAAACTTTTTGGCCACACTACACAGCATGTGGGATCTTAGTTCCCTGATCAGGGATTGAATCCAACCAAGCCCCCTGCAGTGGAAGCATGGAGTCTTCAGCATAGGGACCACAAGGGAAATCCCTGTGACTCCAGCACTTTAAATCTCATTGATGACATCAGCCTCAGAACTGGTGGGATGTGGCCTGAGGTGCCCTGACACACACAAGATCCGATGCACCTGTATCCCTACTCTGAGGAGAACCTGCCTGTGCTTTGCCTGCTTCCCTCACATGGACAGAATCGCCATCTGGGTCAGGATCTGTAAACTGCCTCTTGGAAAAGCCTGAATGGAAATAGAACAACTTTATTTTGCACACATAGGCAGCATCAGAAAGGAAACAGTTCTCTCTGTGGACCTTCCTAGAGAATCCACTCAAGACACTTACCAGTTCTTTCTTCTTCATGCACTCCATGATCATTGCAAACAGCTGATGTGATTGTGTCTTGTTGTAATTAAACGTTTTTTGGATTGTGACTATAAGCTGATCCCTGAGGGAGTCATTGATTATCCTGTTTGAAGGAGATGGGAAAAAGAAGAAAAAAAAAAGGTGAAATCCACATGAATAAATCTGTATGAGTCAGGGGTCCCCAGCTTCCAAGATCTAATAATGCCTGATGATCTGAGGTGGAGCTGATATAATAATAAAGGGCACAATCAATGTGATGTACTTGAATCATCCCCAAACCATCCCTCTACCCACCGTCCGTGGAAAACTGTCTTCCACAAAACTGGTCTCAGGTGCTAAAAAGGTTGAGGACTGCTGAATGTGATACTGTCTGGTATCTTTGGTTTGAAAATTAACCATTGGAGGATATTCCAGGATAGGAGACCAAAAGAGACCACAGTCAACAGCTGCATTCATACTTGTCCTAAATTTCAGGCTGCATGAGTGCTTAGTCGCTAAGTGGTGTCTGACTCTTCGTGACCCCATGGACTCTAGCCCACCAGGCTCCTCTGTCCATGGGATTTCCCAAGCAAGAATACTGGAGTGGGTTGCCTTTTCCTACTCCAGGGGATCTTCCTGAGACCCAGGAATTGAACCCAAGTCTCCTGGATTGGCAGGAAGATTCTTTACCACTGAGCCAGCTGGGAAGCCCCAAATTTCAGGCTATTAGGTTGAAAACCTTAGAAGGGAAAAGGAAGTTGGGAGAGAACATATACCCTTCCCCCACCCAAGAAAGAATCCATAAGAAACATTGCTTCTGAGAGCACCCTCACTTACTGACTCTGGGAAGTGAGAGAGAAGAGCTAGAAAACCTTCCTTCTCTTATGTTTTTGGGCTGGCTAGCCATACCATGATTCCTTCTGGGCCTCACAAGAGGCAGTTCAAACCCAACCCTTCCTAACGTGTCAGAGCTCCTACCCTCCTTCCTCCGAGTACTTGTGGGCAAAGGACAGGATGTCTGAGGCCCGGCCGCTGCCATCGCAGACCACCACGGGGACTGGGGGCTCTTCTCGGAGATATTCCAGGACGATGGAAACCACGTTCGGGCCCCCTTCCACCACAAGGCCCACGAGGGGCACGCCCTGCCCCAGCCCTGCAACACATACCACATCCAAATTCAGACCACTGTCAAGACCCCATCTGACCCCTTGCTCTGACTCCTGATACACAAGGAAGAGTGAAACCCTTAGACGTGGACGGGCGCTTACAGAGGGTTAATTTTCACCTGGAGAGTTGAAGGCCCTCAGGATGTGATAACTGCTTACTTTTTTTTATTCAAAGCCCACATCATAGCCTTATTGGAAAAAACAGAGCCTTAAAATGACAAACTTGACAACATGTATGTGGTTCAACTGCATGTATCACTCATGTGGCTTACAAGGTGCTTCAAGGTGAGATGCGAGAAACATGGAAGATTCTTCTTGCTAAAAGAATACTTCCCTGCTGCCCTGTCCTGGGTGATGTTCCCACTCTGGATGGCTGTCCCTTCAAGAATGACACTGCAGATGGTGTCTGGACCAGTGCTAGGAGAGCTCCATTCTATAATACCAGCCTCACGTGCATTAGACTTATGACCTTTGTTGTACAGCAGAAATTAACACAACATTGTGAATCAGCTATATTTCAATAAAATATACTGATTAAAATTGTGTTTCCAAAAACATCATGTATATATGTGGAATCTAGAAAATTGGTACAGATGATCTTATTTGCAAAGCAGAAATAGAGACACAGACATACAGAAAAACCAAGAGGCGGGGGAATAGGATGAATTGGGAGATTGGGATTGACATAGATATACAACTAGGTATAAAAAGAGCCTTCTGTATAGCACAGGGAACTCTACTCAGTGCTCTCTGGTGATCTGAATGGGAAGGAAATCCAAAAAAGAGGGGATAAATGTATACATATAGCTGATTCACTGTGCTGTACAGAGAAACTAACACAATCTTGTAAAGCAATTTCACTCTCATAAAAATTAATTTAAAAAATAATAACTTCCCCCAGAGTCCTCCCTCTGCCTCTATGAGATGACAGGACTCTTCTGAACATGGTAGGACAAGCCGACTCTGGTGGCAGAATCAGAAGGTGGGCTCTGGGAAGCAGGTGGTGACAGGAATGCCTCAAGAACCCAGGATTCTGGTGGGAGGGGAGATAGTGGGAGTGAAGGAGCAGCAGAGACCCATTTTCCTACTTCACCCTCAAACTGGCCAGGACAGACTATGTTTTGAGCATGTTTCCCCAGTGTCTGTTTGTTGTGATGGGAGTTATCTGATCTCAGTGAATAAGATGGTGAATAGAAGACATGTCCTTGGTCTCTCGGTTCTGAAGGACTTTGGATAGGAACTGCCAGCACAGTTGGAAGAAGGTCTAAGAACTTCAAGCAGGGGAATTGAGAGTTTCTGGTTTGTTTCCACAATCTATAGTCAGTAACTCTTAAATATTTTGAACATATTTTTGGCCTGCATCTCAAGACATGCAGAATCCTAGTCCCCTGACCAGGGCTAGAGCCCACGTCTCCTGCAGTGGAGGCATGGAATCCTAACTGCTGGACTGCCAGGGAAGTCCCATTGTGAACAGCTTTGCAGTCTCCTACCAGAGAAATCTCAGTTATATTCATTTCAGAAGCTATGTGTTGAGGGTCTGGTATGTGCCAGGCAGGCTCTCTAGCCAAGAGATGCTGAAGAAATAGACCAACCAAGAGATGCTGGAGAAATGGACCAACCAAGAGATGCTGAAGAAATGGACCAAGACTATGTGGATTTGCCCTTGAGATTTCCAACCTCTGCAAGGCTTGACATTTGAGATCTTCAGGACTCCAGGGACTCAATCACCTTCTTTTCTAGAAACAGAGGAGAGCTAGTTCTTCCTGGTTCAGGCTGGACTACTGAAGCTCCATGCTGTGGGAGGTGACGACTGAGCACCCCTTTGCTGTCCCTGCCCCACTCAGAACCCTGGGCAAAGGATGACAAAGGGAAGCCCACAGGTCACACGACCAAGGGAGGCTGGGCGGTGTGAACATGCACGTGGCCAGGACACCAAAAATGTGAGAGCCATCAGCCAGGCAGCTACTCCTTGGAAATCCACAACTTTTCATAGCACAGTCTCATTCCAACCATGCTGCAGCCCTACAGACCCTTTAATTACAATTTACAGTGACCATTTTCCAGGTCTAGACTGTCTTTTGCAATCTTACCAGTAATGGTTACAACAAAATACCCTTTAAGATCATTTGACCATTGTTTGACATTAAGAATCACTGGAGTTTGAACATGCCCCAAGAGATGACACCAGTTATTTTAATTCCAATCAGTTGTTACGATCAATTCACCTGACTGTGGTCCATTCCTTTCTCTCTAGCTTGACCTCAGCATCCTCCTAATGTGGGCAGCTCCCCCACAGAGTATGTCCAGGTGTGCCCCCTAGACCAGCATGGGGCAGGGGAGGAGGGCGCCCTGTTGGGAGCAGATGACTTCTTAGGCTTCTCCAGAGGTTTCACCACCCAGCCCATAACTGATGAGAGTCCAGAGCTACTGAGACATTTAATTTAACAAACTCAGAGCATGTTATTGATAGAAGGAATCATACTAAGTCTTTGAGTGAGACTGTTCAGACATTTTAAAAGCTTTGGACTGTGCTCAAGCTCAGTCATGTCCTATTCTTTGTGACCACATGGACTGTATCCTGCCAGGCTCCTCTGTCTATGGGATTCTCCAGGCAAGAATACTGGAGTGGGTTGCCATTTCCTCTCCAGGGGATCTTCGTGACCCAGGGATCCAACCCACATCACCTGAGTCTCCTGTACTGGTGGGTGGATTCCTTATCACTGAGCTATTTGGATCCAGGCTTAAGGTTAGCAGAGGCAACTATTACATACAGAATGGATAAATAACAAGGTCCTACTGTATAGCACAGGGAACTATATTCAATATCCTGTAATAAAACATAATGGAAAGAATATGAAATAGAATATATATATTATGAAATACATATGAAATAGTGTGTGTGTGTATATATATATATATATCTCCATCACTTTGCTGTACAGAAGAAATTAACTTAGCATTGTAAATCAAATGTACTCCAATAAAAATTATTTTAAAGTAACTACAGTCATTACAAGGAATGAGAACCACTGACAACAGGGTGGGGAATGCCATCACCATGACAACGGCTGCGGGGCTGTTTTCTCGGGTCCACACTCCTTGTGAACTTGGAGCAAAGCATCCTAGTGCAGCTCAAGGAGTGGGATTTGGTCGGTGGCCAAGGGAAAGGGTCTTGCTATGGTCGAAGAGGAGTCGGGGAAGGCTGTAAATGCCTGCTGGCAGTCTCTTCTCCAACCTGGTTTGCAGGACAGCCCCGAGCCCATGGAACAACTTACTCGTGTTGATCTTCTGCAAAGAAATGTGCTTCTCTAGCTGCCGTCTCAGCATCACCTCGGCCCCATACTTGCCCAGGGTGCCATTGTCGGCCAGGATGAAATGCGTATGCGAGTTATTGAGCACAGAGAGCTTACTCAGGGGGTTGGACATGGTCTGGTACACCCGTGTCACCTGATGAAATGCACAGCACAGGTCAGAGCTGCAGAACTTTGACAGTAAGACTAACAAGAGAAGCAAAAACACTCAGATGTGGAGCTACGGCTTCATCTAATCGTGCACTTCAACCTGCTCTGCCTTCCCTAGCCTCTCTATTGAAAGTTTTTTTGTTTTTGTTTTTTTGCAATTTTTATATTAAATTAGAAAAAATATTTTAGATCATGACAACCTAATGTCTTAATTCTGCAATTAAAATTTTTTTTTTCATATTTTGCCCACACCTCAGGGGATATGGGATCTTAGTTCCCTGACCAGAGATTGAACCCACACCTGCTGCAATGGAAGCATGGAGTGTTAACCACTGAAGCACCAGGGAAGTCCCAACTTCCCAGCATTTTAGATCATGCCCTTCTTCAGGGGATCTTCCTGACCCAGGGATAGAACCTTTGTCTCCTGCATTGGCAGGTGGGTTCTTTACTGCTGAGGCACTAGGGGGGTCACTATCCTGCTTGAAGTCTTGTATCATCATTTTGCAAGATGTTACTGCTGGGGAAAGGGAAAAGGCTACATGGGACCTCTCTTTATTATTTCCTACAACTGCAGGTGAAATCTACAATGACATCAAAATAAAGGCTTTGATTTTTAAAAACTGCACATCTCTGGGGATAAAATACTTACATCCCTTCCAACCAGGTCTTCCTTGTTCTCCACGATGCCCCAGGGAGCAATTCCTATAGCACAGACCCGGCCTCTGGACTTGGAGGAGTGGTCCTTCAAGGCATCCCCCACGTGGCTGATGACACCTGTGAGCAGCCATAAATCATATTTGCAGGCCCCTTACCTCCCATCAAATCACTTTTCAGGAACTTTAGGGATCCCTGCTCTGAGCTGCTCCACTTCCTGCAGAACAGGGTTGAATCACTTAAGTCTGAGCGCATAAAAACTAGTCATCCTGCATTAGCTCTTAGGAAAGGGAAAATGAAAACCAAAGCAATTTTATAGGAATTTTCTTTACAAGTTTCCAGGACCTAAGGATGGATGAAGCAAGGGTCTCCCTTTGTCTGCATTCAGCTAAAGCTGAGTCAGACAGCTAGGTGTGTTTCTCAACCTCTCTGGGCCTCAGTGGTTGGAAAAGGATTGTCAGAAGCCTCAGTAAAGATGAGGCTTTGCCCAGTGCTCACATCAAAGAATGACACATAGTAGTAGGTGCCAGAGATGTTGACCATTATCATGATCATACCAAAATAAATACCAAGATACCACATAAAAGTTTCACTTTTGCCATAAATATTATTGTTACCAACCAGGGTTCTTGGCCTTCTCCCATCAATAGAGATTGACTAGAGGCCAGACAAGATTCTGGCAAGACTTTATTGGGGTTCCTGCTGCAGCGGGGGGGGGGGGGGGGAGTGAGAACAAACAACAGGTGCCCTTGCTTGCTTCCCAAGGTGGGGTGAGCTGGTTCCTTATGGGCTGAGGATCAGGAGTGTGTCCAGGGGTGAGGCTGGAGGGGTGGCTTAGGTGTTTTGCTCACCTATTAGGTGGTGCTGTGTGCGAGGGACATGCACAATATCCTGTTTTTGCTCCTGATCCCCTGCTTTTGCTCCAAGCTCTTCAGAAGTGGCAGTTGTTTTTGTTTTTGTTTTCAGCCTCTTTGTATATTTTGGGTTCAGAATTTGTCCCAACTGTGCATACACATAGATATTTTTCAGTCCCATAAAAATAACTGTATGAGACTCTCTCTTTAGTTTCTTTGATTTTGTATCTCAAGGAGAGGTGTGTTCAGGTGCCAGCACTGCAGCGAAGGGTCTCAGGACCCAGCCTGTCTCAGTCTCAGGATGCAGCATGTTTTGTTTCTTGATCTTAATTATTCCAAACCTCCTAGGGAACCACAGTGATCTTGGGGTCTGCACATTCACAGCCAGGGAGAGAGAGGGCCGACACTTACCCGTGCTGACGCCCCCGGTGAAGATCCAGGCCCCAGTGGTCATGGAAGCTTTGATCAGGCCTTTCCCAAAGACTTGCTTCAGCTTGGGCTGCATCTCAAAGTTCTGAAGGCCCCCATGTACGGATATTAAGAGCTTGGGGAGCTCCAGCTGCCAGTCTCTCACCATGAGATGAAGCAACGAGTCTGGCTTGGTGTCATAGGAGACCCGGATATACTGCAAAAGAGGGTGTGGCCCTCAGCACCAGTTCTTGGGTCTGACTCTCATGTCACTGTTGCTCTGGTTCAAGTGACAGCCTCTTTCTTTTCTCTCTGGCAGGGATCTGGGGCCCTCTGTGCAAGTCCGTGGCCGCACGATGGGAAGGAACACTGGAGGGTTGCCAGATTCAGCAAGTAAAAATATAGAATGCACAGCTAAACTTGAATTTTACATGAACAATGGAACATGTTTTAGTATAAGTATGCTTCCTGCAATATTTGGGGCATCCTTAAAAATTACATGTTATCTATTTGAAATTCAAATGTAGTTGGGGGTCTTGTATTTTACCTGGCAAACCTTATCTTTTAATTTTTCATTGCCTTGTGTTGTGTGAGTGTTAGTCATGTCAGACTCTTTGTGACCCCCTGGATTGAAGCCCACCAGGCTCCTCTATCCACGGCATTCTCCAGGTAAGAATACTGGAGTGGGTTGCATTTTTCATTGCCTTAGGATGATTTGTTTTGTCAAAATTCTCAGCTAATTTTCCTAGTATCAGAACTTCTATAATGACAGTAATTAATACTGAGAGTGAAAGAAATCCTGAAATTGTCCAATACTGAAAGATATTACTATTAGCAAAGATGTATTTTAAATTATCTAACTAGTTTGTTAAAAATTATGTGCATTGCAAATAGGTTCATCTGTACCATTTTTCTAGATTCCACATATATGAATTAATAATTAATGACATTCGCTTTTCTGTTTCTGACTTATATCAGAAAATAACACAATGTTGTAAAGCAACTATCCTCCAATAAAAAGTATGTTTAAAGTATATAACCCTCCCCAAAATTAAGTACTGTCACACACATGCACAAATGTCTGCAAATTAACAAATTTGTCAGAAATCTTTAGAAAATTTGTAGAAAATGAAACCGAAGTTCAAAGGAAACACATTCTAAAATTTCAAAGCAAAGACCATTTATGGATCTAAACAACATTTGAAATATGTCTTCACTGTGTCTAGCATTCCTAGGAGCACAGAAATTACTCCAGATTGATTTTATTTCTGGATACTTTTTGTTCATTGGAAATTTCTAGGAAATATGCCTGCTAGATTGACAAAAATTTTAGAGCAACTTAGGAATTTATCTACTTTTATGTAAAGCTTCTTAACAATTGGTCATTGTTGGGCTATATTCCATGTGCTTGTAATCAGTTGCTAAATTGCATTGTTCAAGCCAGGGATTCTTCCAAGCCCGTGGAAGAAAGTGAAATCGGGTGATAATCAACTGAATCCCCCTCCCCTTCCACCCCACCTAAATCCTAAACCTCAGTCTTCCTGGACCATCTCTCTTTTTACTATTGAATCAAAAACCTTTATAACAGGTCCAAGCTGATTGCGGTAAAGTTCTGTTCATGCTTGTGTGCTCAGTCATTCAGTCGGTTCTGACTCTTTGCGACCCCATGGACTGTAGCCCACCAGGCTCCTCTGTCCATGGCATTTCCTAGGCAAGAATACTGGAGTGGGTTATCATTTCCTTCTCCAGGAGGGCTTTCCAACCCAGGGATCTAACTCCAGTCTCCTGAATTGCAGGTGGATCCTTTACCACTGAGCCACCAGGGAAGCCTATAGAACCAGAGGTGTAGGGAGGGATAAATTGGGAAATTGGGGTTGACACTTACACACAGTACTATACATATAATAGAGAACTAATAAAGACCTCCTGTATAGCACAGGGAACTTGCTCATGGTCTGTATGGGAAAAGACTATAAAAGATTGGATATATGTATATGTATAGCTGATTCACTTTGTTGTGCACCAGAAACTAACACAACATTGAAAATCAACTGTAGTCCGATAAAAAGTTTTTTAAGAAAGGTCCCAAGCTGGCTCAGCTGGAATGTGGCTCCAGATGCTGAACAGGATGTCTTAGAGGGAGTGGGTGCTGGAAATGGGGCTCATAACTGATCTCAGGGCTGGACCTTTCCCTCAAGGTAAAGAAGAGGTTAATGAGTCCATGCATTGGCCCCTGTGAACCGTCTCTTTGTGCCCTGGCCAGTAGGCAGGGCGCCCTTCTGGAAGACCCAATGCTATGGTATTTACTTGGAGCATTTCTGAATTGTATCTGAACAAGGGCATTGGGCCAGTGAAATAGAATGAAATAGCAAAAATGGCCTGACAGGACCATGGGAGTATTATTCAGAATGGGCTGAAAGGGATCCCAGTGCTGCCGCCTCCCCTCTCTGGCAGGGCTCCTCAGAAAGGCAGAGGGCACTCCCTGTTGACATGCAAATGTGAAAGGCCTCCGTCTTCTCCTCTTCTCAGACCAGCTGAATGGCCGCCAAGGGCGGCTGTGCTTGGACTTCAGAGAGAAATATTTCCAGGCGCTCCTCACCCATGTAAGAGTGGCTCAATGCCCACAGTTATTTAACAGAAAAGACAAAACAAAGCCCCAAACAACCCTAAAAATCAAATGACATAATTCGTCTCTTATCCCTGGAGATGGAACAGTATCTTTGTAGAGTCTGCTGGACTGTGATTCTTGGTATAGATTTAAAGGATACTGTGTGTCCCTGGTGGCTCAGCGATAAAGAACCCACTTGCCAATGCAGGAGATGCATGTTCGATCCCTGATTCAGGAAGATGCCCTGGAGAAGGAATTGACAACCCACTCCAGTATTCTTGGGGCTTTCCTGGTGGCTCAGACAATAAAGAGTCTGTCTGCAGTGCAGGAAACCTGGGTTCAGTCCCTGGAGGAGGAAATGACAACCCACTCCAGTAATCTTGCCTGGCAAATTCCATGGAAAGAGGAGCCTGGTGGGGTATAGTCCAGGAGATTGCAAACAGTCAAACACAACTGAGCGCAGCACAGCATGTGTTCTTTATCATGGTGCCCAGTTTCCAAATCTCATGGCTAAAAAGTGGAGTGTGCAGATATATTTCTTGTCTTTACAATGAAAGCTCTAGGAAGATTGTATCACACCCTTGAAATAAGACCCAGGTGTCTACAGTCTCCGAATCTGGGAGGCTGAGCCTCTGATGGAGACTGTGGCTTAGTACACCCCTTCCCAAGCCCTCTCTTACCATGGCCTTATTGGAGTATCCGCCGCCCTGGAATTCGAGAATCCCATAGGAATCTGTGGGGTAGCTCTGGGTGTGTTTGCCAACAGACCATTTTTCAGGTTGAACTTCCGCCAGCTTGTTTTCCTCTCCATTTTTGCTGGCTGTTACACTTGGCAGAGGGGGGATGTGTTGGTTGGTGAGCTGGCCACAGCAACACCTGAAAACAAAGACAAAGCTTGGTCTGTCTAGAACATTCTCTGCCTTAAGATGTGTTAACCTGAATAGAAGCAGACTAACACCTTCCTCATCCAGCTTTACTGGGGACAGAAATAACCCTTATGGTGTCCTTTTCCAGATAATCAGTGCATATCTATTTGCACGCCAGACTATTTTAAACAGATTGGATGACTGCCCTTCCTTACTGAACACATCTTAATTTATTTTTTAAGGATTGTTTTATTTATTTTTAAAATTTTATTTATTTATTTTTGGCTGTATTGGGTCTTCGTTGTTGCATCTGGGCTTTCTCTAGTTGCAGTGAGTGGGGAGTACTCTATAGTTATGTTGAGGACTTCTCATTGCAGTGACTTCCCTTGTTGTGGAGCATGAGCTCCAGAGCACAGGCTCAGTAGTTGTGGCACAGGGATTTAAATGCCCTACAGCATGTGAAATCTTCCCAGACCAGGGATAGAACCTATGTCCCCTGCAGTTGTCAGGCAGATTTTTAACCACTGGACCAACAGAGAAGTCCTTTAATTCTTTTTGGTGTCTTGACAATATGATTATGGCCACCAATCACTGAAATTCTGCGACAAAGGACACTCACTCTCCACCCCATCCCCCATATAGAGTTGACCCTCAAGGATTTTTCAATATTGCTGAATTCTTCCATTGCTTTAGTAAAACATTTCTCTACACAAGTTAACATTGAAAGTGTATTTGTTTTGCTGTTCATACTTTTGGTGTCAATTCAAAGAATCATTTGTCAAATCCAAGGTCATGAAGATTAACTTCTATGTTTTTGTCTAAGAACTTTATATATGACTTTATATATGACGTGATAGATTTGGAGTTAATTTGTATATATGTTGTGAGATAGAGGCTTAAAGCCATTCCTTTGCACCTTGATGTCCAGTTGTTTCAGCATCATTTGATGAAGAGACTAATCTTTCCCCATCAGGTTAGGTAACCTTGCCGAAAAATCAATTGGTCATAGACAAGTGGGTTTCTTTCTGGACTCTCAGTACTATTACACTGGTCTTTATGTCTACCCTTATTCCAGTACTACACTACCTTGATTAGTATAGAACTGTAGGAAGTTTTGAAGTCAGGAAACATGAGCCCTTCTACTTTGTTCTTTTTTATAAGATTGTTTTGGCTCTTCTGGATTCCTTGCAATTCCATGCCAATCAGCTTGTCAATTTCTGTAAAGAAGTCAGCTAGAACTCTGATAGGGATTACATTGAATCTGTAGGTCATTTTGGCTGTCTGCATCCTGACAGAGGAGTTTATAGCCCAGGTGACTCCCTGCTTAATGACTCACATGGACAATAGTTTCTGGGCATTATTGACTCCTCCTCCCTCTCCCTCAAACACCAGAATAGTTGCTGGCAGCTGGTGGACAAGGGCTATTTTGAATAATGTCTTAATTATGGCTTCCAATTTACCTGTTAGGATCTTTAGTGCTGGGAATGACAAAGATACATTCTCGTTTGCAAAACGTTTTTTCTATCCAAGCTTTCTGTCCCTAGAAGAGGAAAAAAGTGGACATTAGATCGAGATATTCCCAAACCAACCTCAGAATTCATTATTTTACTTTTATAAAATGAATAGTAACAGGGAGTCTGCCCAAAACATCTGAATAAACACCTCCAAGAATGGTGAATGCAAGTCTTTCAGGATCTTAGCTCTGATTCCTTTTAAGAGAAATGGCTCAGAAATATGCTTTTGTGGTTTCCGTAGGGCTAGGAAACCTGTGCTTTGCATGAAAATCAGAGTCTACAGAAGGGGAATGATGGTGCCCCTAGAGCTAGCCAGTGCCCTGCGGAGCCTAGTGTGGACTTGAGTTATTGGAAAAGCTGACAAAATTGTCCAGTCTCTGATCAGGTCTTTGTTTTGTTTTTCCTTAAGATATTTTGTGTGTGTGTGTGTGTGTGTGTGTATCATTTTTAAAGTCTTTATTGAATTTGCTACAATATTGTTTCCATTCACGTTTTGGTTTTTTGGCCTCAAGGCATGTGGGATCTTAGCCCCCAGACCAGAGATAGAACCTATGTCTGCTGCATTGAGAGGCAAAGATTTAACCACTGGACCATCAGGGAAGTCATTCTAATCAGGTCTTTGATTTGCTATCAAGAATCTGGTCTAGATTCCCAGGCCCCAGTACACTGTAGTCATTTTATAAGTAATGTTTCTAACTGGTGATGAGATTCACCAAGTTATTTTTATAATAAAAAATATTAAAGATTGTGAAGAACTGGATCCTCACGTAATAACATTGATGCTGGGGCTGGAAACTGGTACATTTACCATCAAGGGTAATTTGGCAATCATTTGTTGTAGTTACAAAGCTTATGTTTTCACTTGTCATTTTTTAGGATTTTATTCTACAAATATGTCTGAACAAGCTGACACAGGCCCAAGGCTATTTACTGTATCACTGTCTGTGATATCAAAAGGCTGGGAGTCACCTACTGTTTATCAGTAGGGGATTGTTACCCGAATCATAGAATAGTCATCGATGCAATTCTCTGAGAAAACAAAAAAAAATTTTTGAAAGAGAATAGGATGTTCTTGTTCTATTGATAGGGGAAAATCACTGAGCTATGGTAAGTGAAAAAGCAAGCCACAGGATAATTTATAGAAAATAGACACCATGTATGAGAATGATACCCCAGGAGCAGCTGGCAGTGGCGCCCCCAGAGGGAGACCTAGAGGTCTCAGGGACCTGGGTGGAAAGGAGGCGCCCATAGCCTGGTGCCCTGCTCAGTTTTTTTTAAAGATTTTATTTTTTGTCAAGCTTAGTGAAGTAAGCCGTAAAGAAAGACAAATATCATATGATATTGCTTTTATGTGGAATCTAAAAATGTGATACAAACAAACTTATTTACAGAACAGAAGCAGACTCACAGACACAGAAGATGAATTTATGGTTATCAACGGGGAAAGATGGCTGGGGAGGGACAAATTAGGAGCTTGGGATTAGCAGATGCACACCACTATATATAAAACATAAATGGTAAGGACCTATTGTGTAGCACTCGGAATTATACTCAATATCTTGTAATAATCTATAAAGGAAAAGAATCTGAAAAAGAATATGTGGGAATTCCCTTGTGGTTCAGTGGTTAGGACTCAGTGCTGTCACTGTGGGACCTGGGTTCAATTCCTGGTCAACAAACTAAGATCCCACACATTGCACAATGTGGCCAAAGATACATAGATATAGATACAGATAACTGAATCATTCTGCTGCACACCTGAAACTGACACAACATTGTAAATCAACTATACTTCAATTTTAAAAAATAAAAAAATAAAGACTTTATTTTTTTTAGAGCCATTTTAGGTTTACCACAAAATTGAAAGGGCAGTACAGAGATTTCCCATAAACTCCCTGCCCCTCCATCCTTACAAACAGTCTCTACCAGGGTAGTATATTTTTTACCAAAGTCGAACCTACATTGACAAATCATCACCACCTGAAGTTGACAGTATGTGTTATTTCACTCTTGGCATCATACAGTCTATGGTTTGACAAATTAAAATGACTTCTATCCACCATTATAGTATCATACACAGTATTTTCTTCCCCCAAAATCTTCTGTTCTCTGCCTATTCATCCCTCCCTCCTCCTAATATCTGGAAACCACTGAATTTTTACTATCTCCATGGTTGCACCTTTTCTAGAATGTTGTGTCCTCTCTAAAGACTTTTTAGGTTGGCTTCTTTCACTTGCATGCATGCTAAGTTGCTTCAGTCATGTCTGACTCTGTGCAATGCTATTGACTGTAGCCCTCCAGGCTCCTGTATCCATGGGATTCTCCAGGCAAGAATATTGGAGTAGGTTGCCATGCCTCCTCCAGGGGATCTTCCCAATCCTGGGATCAAATCCGTGTCTTTTATGTCTCCTGCATTGGCAGGCAGATTCTTTATCAAGCAGGGTCACCTGGAAGCCCCTTCTTTCACTGAGTTCTATGCCTTTAAGCTTCTACCATGCCTTTCTGACAGACAACTCGTTTTTAGTGCTGAATAATATTCCATGGTTTGGATGTACCACAGTTTACTTACCCATCCACCCTCTGAAGTTGGTTGCATCTAAGTTGTGTCAATTCTGAATAAAGATGCCATAAACGTCTGTGTCTGGTTTTCTGTGCAGGCTTAAGTTTTCCTGTTTAAAAATCTGAATGATGTGAATGTATGACCTTGGTGTGTGCCCATCCTTCAAATGTGCCACAGACCCTCCAGGACCTGTGACTAATAAATCTTATTCCTCCAAGTTCCCTTGGTCTTGGCTGAAGTGTATTTTGCAATCAGAATAAGAACCACAAGGGCTAGAGCAGCCACATTAGTCCCAGAGGGGTGATGTCTGTGGGGTTCCATGCAGTGAGGCCTGGGTGAATGCCCTGGGCATGCCTAGCTGGGAGCTTCACTGTCCACAGGCTGGGACCAACATGGTTACATAAAGCACAGAGCTCAGGAGACCATGGGTCACTGGGGATCATTGGCCGACCACACATGTACATGTATGTATATTTATTTCCTGGCTCCATCCACCAAAAGGGCCTAAAAACACTCTGACAGAAATGAGTATACTTAGTGTGCAAATATTTGTTTCTAAGCAACATTCTCCACTAAAAAAAGCCAGGGCTCCTAGGACAAGTGACTGAGTCCAGATCTGGGGCAGAGAAAGTACAAGAAGAGCTTGGAACATCTTGTGCCAGAAAGTAAGAAAGTGTTTACTTTCCACTTGGGAACTTGTCAGAAAACACAGAACCCTCTTTGAAAGGGCTCTCGCTGGCTTTATCTGGGATGTGAGCATGAAACTAAATGATCACAATAAAGAATTGTAAACTTTTGGCTGAAATAAGGATCCATGAACTCACAATGGCATAAATTTATGCATAAATAAATATATAGGGGAGATGGGAAAGCTCTTTCTTGCATTTTTTAGTCACCTTCCCAATGCAGGGGGCCTGGGTTCCACCCCTGGTCAGGAAACCAGATTCCACATGCCACAACTAAGACCCGGCACAGCCAAATAAATAAATATTAAAAAAATAAATAAAATAAAGAAAACCAACATTTGGCAACCGTCAAGAATCTTTGATGAAATCTACATGCCATAGATAAAGGATTGGAGATTAACAGTATACTTACATAATCTCAAGGCATCTCCCACAGATATTTCTTAATCACAAAGGGGAAATGAGTAACCTGACAGGTTGGAGAAATCTGGTGAATACCACCTAAAATAAAGTGAGCTGTCACCAGCAATGAAACCAGTATTCACTATGAACCTCTAGTTGAAATGCAGAGAAGAAAAATTGCCTAAAATGCAAAATCTGAATATAACAGGAAGGAAACTTTAGACAACCAAATTGAAGAGCATCCTGGAAAATAACTGAAATCACTGACTTTCAAAACTCCAAAGGCCATGAAAGACAAGGAAAGACTGGGGAATGGTCACAGGAGCTGTAGAGACATGACCTTGGAACACCCTTCAGTCTTTTGCCTCATCTTTGGCCCTGCCCCTCAGTCCCGCCCACCCTCTAACCCCTCTCCAGGCCCCACTCCCTCTAATGGCTCACTGACCCTTCCTCCCAGTGCCTCCACCTGACCCCTGCATAAAAAACCAACAAGCGAGCCCTTCACAGAAAACTGTTAATAACCAGTTGTGGGAAATCAGGGGAGCTTCCCAGGTGGCACAGTGACAAGGAATCCATCTACTAATGCAGAAGACTCAGGTTCGATCCCTGGGTTGGGAAGATCCCTGGAGGAGGAAATGGCAACCCACTCCAGTGTTCTTGCCTGGGAAATCCCATGGACAGAGGAGGCTGGTGGGCTAGGGTCCATGGGGTCACGAAGAGATGGATACAACTTAGCGACAGGGCACACATGCGTGCACACACGTGGGAAATCAGAAAGCCAGGGTCTAGCCCCTTGGACAACTAGGCTCAGGCCCCTGTCATCACAAGGGGGACAAGCCATCTGCCCCGCAGGGTCTCACATGCTGAGATGGGTAAGGAACTGGACGGCAGTAACAAGCCTCAAACAGATTCACATCTACTCTGTCACAGGCCCCCACCACCCAGTGCCCCCAGGCATCCGTGGGCCTCCAGGGGCATCAGCCTGGCATCTGCTCCCCCACCTTAGGAGGGGGCTTTTCAGGGTGCCCAGCACTGACTCTGTTTGTAGCCTTGGGTGAGGGCAGCAGCTGGTATCCACACAGCTCCAGGCTCAACCCATTTCCCTCTGCTTCACTAAAAATTCATTCTTTTTCTAATGAAAAAGCTAGCATGTGATTACCATACTTTCCCTGAGGAAAGAAAGGCTTCGCTTTAGTACTAACTTGATTTTTCTTACTTTCTTTTTAGTTTAGTTAGGAAGAATCCAGTTCCAAAATTCCAGTCAATGCTTGTTGTTCAGTCACTCAGTTGTATTCGACTGTTTACCACCCCATGGACTACTGCAGCATTCCAGGCTCCCCTGTCCTTCACTATCTCCTGGAGTTTGCTGCAGGCATTCCTGCAGGGGACGGGGCAAGACTCTGCCTCCTGTGACTTTTGTGGGAGATTCACACCCATCTAGTCCATGGTGCTATGTTACTGCTTAGTCTCCAGAAATGTTCTAGAATCTTCTGAGGATGAACAAGAGGTCCCAGAAGTCACTCACTCTATGCCTGCAGTCATGCTTCACAGGACCCAGTTTCCTTCAAGAGGCCTGGCAAGGTGGCTCTCTGGCTCCCTGCCCCCCCAGCCCCTGCGGCAACCTGTTCCTACACACCCTCCCTCTCTCATCTGACCCTTTTCCTTCCACAAGAATCTCAGAAGCCACAGCCCTGCTCCGTCTCCTAGGAGCAGCACTCTTAGGAGTGCCTGGTGGAAGGGCGGTACTCACTGTCCCCTGGTGACTAAGGGGTGATTCAGAAGCCCAGGGGGAATGTTGCCAGGGATTCGGGCAGCAGCCCATCCCCGGGCCCCTGAGGGCACTTGGGCATACACAGCAGGAAGTCACCCAGGTCACCGGGAGAGCCTCAGCTCAGGAGCTCAGTCTCAGAGGCAAATTCAGGTGAGAGGCGATGGGTGGAGGGCCCCTTGGTAAACAGTCCTCCCAGCACCCTGGAGGATGCCTCAGGGCTGAGTCAGGCCAACAGATTAAGGAAGGGCAGGTGGACTGGGATCAAAGGAAGCAGAGCCTCCTGGGGTTCATTCATAATCCTTCCAGGTCACCCCAGCCCCCAGGCTAAATCCCACTCACTCATCTGAAGTAGTCTCTTCCATCACAAACAGTTATTTTATTTTTTAACAGAAATTGAGAAGCATTTTATTTTTTTCAGGGAAGAAGTGGTTATTTGAAATGCCTTGGGACAGGGTAATGGGAACCCCTGTCTTGGGGATTAGGCTCCCATCTGAAAACGTGCAGGAAGCTGAGTGAGGGGACGTGGAAGCACTGCCCACAACACTAAGTTGCACTTTCCCATCTCTGAAAGGGACACTGCTTTGCATAGTCTGAGCTTCAATTGGGATGACATTTGTGCAGGATTTGGGAAGTCCTACAGGAGACACGGGTTCGATCCCTGGTTCAGGAAGGTCCCCTGGAGAAAGAAATGGCAACCCACTCCAGTATTCTTGCCTGGAGAATTCCATGGACAGAGGAGCCTGGTGGGCTATAGTCCATGGGGTCACAAAAGAGTCGCACGTGACTGAGCAACTAAGTGCAAGCACATACACACGCACATTTAAATGGAAATCCTGGTCATTCCAATAGCCCCCCTCCTTTATCTACAGAGGTTACATGCTAGGACCCCCCAATTGATGCCCGAAACCCAGATAAGACCAAATTTGGGATATACTATGCCTTTTCCCATACATACTTACCTATGATAAAGTTTAGTTTATAAATTAGGCACAGTAAGAGATTAAACTAATAATATAACAATAACTAATAATAAAATAACACAAATGAATAACAATTTCTAATAATAAAAGAAAAAGTCTTGCTTAGTCTGGCCTCTAGTCAATTTCTCTTGCTTGGGGAAGGCAGGCAGATGGGATAGCAGGCAGATGGAATATTTGGTGGTGCTGGTGAGGCTGGGAAGGGACCTGATTTTGATGGGGATGGAAGAAGGGGAGGGGCCTAATTACAAACCTAGGTTTCTGGCTGGTGGAGCTGGGTGGCTGGGGGTGCAATTTATGGAGATGAGGCCACGCAAGCCCAGGATTGAGGAAGACAACCCAGCCCCCTGCAGTGGACACCTCAGGTTCCAGGCACCCAATTAACCTGCAGGGAGAGAAAGGGTCAGCTGGTTGCATGAATGAGACCCAGGGTATAGCGATATCTAGATAATTCTAGATAATGGGAATCAGAGATATTGCTGATGGAGAGACTGCAGGAAGTAGAGAGGAAGGCATCTGGTACTGAGCCCCCAGGAGCACGGGAGAGAGCTGCGGACGCAAGGTCAGGGAGATGGAGGACAGACACAGTGTCTCAGGGGCCTCCTGAGGACCGTGTGTCCTTGATGGACCAGCCAGGTTGTGGGAGGGAGGTCAGAGGGGAGTGGGCAGATGGCCCTGCCGGCTGTTTTTTTTTTTTTTTTAAAAGAAAGGGAAAAAAAAAAACAAAGAAAGAAGTATCTGCTATTAACAATAAAAATGCCCCAGGTAACCTTTGTACAACCTGGGTAGTGGCCACCGGATCTTGTGATCAGGTCATTCGCTGGACTTTTATGTGGAATTAGAGCCAAGTCCTCAGGAGCTGTAGACAGCCAGCCTCACCCCCCCTACCTCCTTCTAGAATAGGCGTGGCATTAGGACCTTCTGAAATAGGTTCATGTGGACAGGGTGGGGCCTCTGGGGAGGTGTGGGCCGGAGTAGTAGGGCAGGGCACAGCCTGGAGAAGGCCTGGCTGAAGTGGGGGTGCCCAGGGAAGGTGGGGAGGGTGGGGCTGGGGAGACCGGGCAGCCTGGTCTGGGCCTCAGGAAGTGGCTTCGGAACTAAGAGCTGGTTTGCTGCTGGGTGAGTCTCTGTTTACTCAGTGGCCCTGCTTCTTGGGCCAAAATTAACAGCAAAGGCCACAGTGAAATGGTGATTTGTGGACCAATTTAGCGGAGAGAAACCGCTGGCTCATGTGTCTATTTAGAGCAGACGCCTTGCGCTCTCATCTAGGGCTGCAAGGGGCCCACACGTGGACTTGGTTTGACCCTTGTATCAGGAGAAGAATTCGTTGCTGTTATTAACTGCAAGAGAGGTCCCTGTGTGAAAACCTTGACCTCTGGCTTCCCTGCACTGCCCTGAGGATGCGGGGACTCGGGCTGACCTCCTGCACAGCTGCAAGAGGTAGTGAGTCCCCCCACACAGGAGAGATGGGGAAAATGCTCTTGAAGAGGGGATAGCAGGACAGGGAAGAATGCCAGGCCTCCCTTCTCTGCTGTGATGGGCACAGTGACGCCCACTCAAACCTGGATGCATTTGGGGTGGGGGCCATGCAGAGACCATGGGCTCCCTCACTGTGATTTCACAGATGCGGAAACAGGCAGTGGAGGTGTTAGGGCTTTGGTAGGGGCTCTGAGAGGTGTTGGTTGGATGGCATCACTGACTCAATGGGCATGAGTTGGGGCAAACTCTAAGAGATAGTGGTGGACAGAGAAGCCTGGCATGCTGCAGTTAATGGGGTCACAAAGAGTTTGACACGACTGAGTGACTGAACAACAACTGGGACGTTAGGGGGCATCGAGACATAAGACACAGTGACATGGTGAAGCCACAAGCTTGGCCAGTCTCATGGCCAGGTGGCCAGCCTGACTCCCCTGCATGGCTCTGTCCCTCATCACACATCTGTCTTCTCTGGCAAATTCAAAAAATTTTCTCCAAAATGGGCAGATGCTTTTGAGATCCTCCCTTTAAGGGGGATAGAGAACAGAACTATCTCTATTATGAATCAAAAAAAGTTGTAGTAAGATTTTTCTGGCACGATCTAGCTATGCAAGAGCCAACCTTGAGGTATAAATGTCAAGTTCAACATGGCAGCCACAAGTAGCTTATGGAGCATCTTAAATCTGGCTGGCTGGTCTGAGTTGGGATATGCTATGAATTTACTTGTAAAACAAGTTATCATTTGCCATGTCTAACACTGGACCCTAGAAAGAAAAGCGGGAACTTCCCTGAAGGTCCAGTGATTAAGATTTCGCCTTCCAATGCAGGGAATGTGGATCTGATCCCTGTTTGGGGAGCTAAGATTCCATGTGCTTTGTAGTACCATCACCCCACTCCTCCCACCCCAAAAAAGAAAGAAAGAAAAGAAAAAGTGTTTGGGAGGATTTTCCCAGGTGGCTCAGTGGTAAAGAATCTGCTTGCCAATGCAGGAGATTCAGGAGAAATAGGCTTGATTCCTGAGAAGATCCTCTAGAGAAGGGAATGGCAACCCACTTCAGTATTCTTGCCTAGAGAATCCCATGGACAGAGGAGCCTTGCAGGCTACAGTCCATGGTGTCTGTGGACCCAACTGGACTGTTGTGTCTACACAACAGTCAGACACAACTGAGCTACTAGGTACAAATGCATTAAAAAATAGACAAAAAGTATCTCACTAATACACTTTTTATGTTGACCACATTTTGAAATGATCATATTGGGGATATATTGAGTTAAATATGTTTTTATATTTCATCATTTTTTTTAACATGGCTTACTTTTGTTTGGATACAGCTACTCTACAATGTACAATGATGTCTGGGGACAGATCTCTCTGCATATTAATGCATCCCTGGTGACTGTCTTTTTAATGGAGGTGTTTAAATGCTGAGCCCCATTAATCTCTAGGTCAGAGACCGCATTAGTCCTCTGGATGAGGGCTTCTATTTTCCCCCATCTAGAACTTTTAACACACACAAACACAAAAGCACACACATGCACACAAAATTATAGGACATCTTTAAAACATTTTCAAACAAAGCAAGAGAGAATTTTCCAAGAATACCTAATGCTCCAAGTCAAGAGGACTGTAAGTTAATAGAAAGTCTGTTTTGTTTTCACTTAGTTCAGAATGAAGACCAACCACTTAAAATGCCTGCACATCTTTCTGTGCCTTGTACTTATCAACTTTGCAAAGCAAATAATTGAAGTTTAGAAGGAGCCAAACCCAACACAAGCCCAGACTTCTGCTGAAAGATACTAATAAAACATCAACCATGACAGCAAATACCCTCTGCACTGGTTGACATTTCCAGTTACATTTTCTGCGGCCTAAAATACACAGCAGGGAATGATCACTTTATGGGACAAATATCACTGCAAGTGCCATGAATCAAAACTGCTGCTCGAGGGGCTTCTCTGGGAGTTCAGTGGTAAAGAATCCTCCTGCCAACTCAGGAGATGTGGATTCGATCCCTGATCCAGAAAGATCCCACATGCTGCAGAGCAACTAGGCCTGTGCTCTAGAGCCCGGGAGCCACAATTACTGAAGTCCGCGCACCCTAGAGTCTGTACTCTGCAATAAGAGAAGTCTGAGCACCACAGCTAGAGAGCAGCCCCGCCTGGCCACAGCTAGAGTGACGCCCACAGAGCAATGAAGAGCTAGCACAGCCATAAATAAACAAATCAAATTATATATATATATATTTTTTTTTAATGCTGCTCAACAGTTTGCAAAATGTAATTTGGTGAACATTCCCAAAGACAACCCTTCCCCAAAATCATACCTGTATTACTAAGGTCCTCTCCCAGAGAGGCCAATTGTCCCTCTTAATTCCTCCATAAATACTTACTTCAGACTCAGCAAATCTGTCTTGTCTTTTTTTCTCCCCACTTCTCTCCTTTCTTTTATTCCCGTCTCCTACCTGTGGTCAACTGGGAACAAATCCTGTAAATATTTTCAACCCTCCCCAACATTCCCACTATTTCTGCTAATATTTGCTAAAGTTTACAAATTTTCTGGTAACAAAAGGAAAATGTATTTGTTATTGAATATTGTTAAAGTAAAAGAAAAAGAAATGTACAAAGGAATAAATAAACATCACACATACAAACTGCATTTAAAATAATGGCTAGCATTTCAACATATTTCTTGGCTTTTTCCTATGAATAGATAAGATGTGTGTGTGTGTGTTTGTGTATGTGTGAGCATGTGCACGCATGTGTGATGAAAAATATGATTATCCTGCTTTGTCCTTATTCATTCTTCTTTGTCGTTTAAAAAGTTAGTACATTACAAAGACTTCCTTGGTGGTCCAGTGGTTAAGACTTCACTTTCCAGTGCTAGAGAGGAGAGTTTTATTCCTGGTCAGAGAGCTAAAATCCTAGATGGCTCAAGGCCCAAAACCCAAAACATACAACAGAAGCAGTGTTGTGACAAATTAAGTAAAGATTTTAAAAGGGTCCATATCAAAAAAAAAAAAAAAGACTACATTTCACCTTGTAGATAGACCACGATTATGTGTCCAGTCCTCTATTTAGGCATTTGGATTGTCCCCTGTGTCTGACTGTAGTAAACAGCCCTCTATAAATGTTGGCTTATATTTACATTAATCCGTCAGGATTATTTCCCTGGGACAGATCCTTAGTTGTGCAGTTTTGGACTTGGGCATGTATGAGTGCTAAGTTATGTCCAACTCTTTGTGAGCCCATGGACTGTAGCCCCGCCAGGCTCCTCTGTCCATGGGACTTCACAGGCAAGAATACTGGAGTGGGTTGCCATGCCCTCCTCCAGGGGATCTTGTCCTCCTCCAGGGATCAAACCCATGTCTCCTGGGTCTCCTGCACTGGCAGGTGAACTGCCTTCTGGAAGCCAGCTCCCAATTCCCAGCCCCCACCCCCTAGCAATGAGAAGGAATCTCCATCTTCTTTCACAGCCAATCACTCTTTCTGCAGAGGTTTTAACTAATGGCTAAAATGTCAGCTGATAAAGGCTTACAGGGATATCCTGGCCAAGAAGAAGATGTGCAGATGCACATTCTCCAGGAAGCAGAGGACCAAGGTAAGATGCTAGGAAGTGAAGGCCAGAAGGCCAAGCCCAGAAGCTAGGGCTTCTCAGCAGAACCCCAGCATCTACATTGAGACACTGGAGCCTGGTGGTGGCCGGTTCCATAGACTTGTCCCTTCAGGGAACATGGATTCACTGGCCTTTCTCACATGACCTTGTCCAGCCAAGCTCCACAGGAGAGGAGCTGGAAGCCCCAGGAAGCTGAGTCCTACACCTGCAACACTTCCCCATGCCTGAGCTTACCTGTCACAGTACACCTGCACTCCCCCACACCTGAGCTTACCTGCCCCAGCACGGACGGGGCCAAGAGGGTGCAGTTGGCCTCTTCCCACCTCTTCCTCTGGCCGGGCAAGAGGCTGGCCAAGGAGGGCCCACCCTTTAAGAGGGGCCGTCCACATGAAGAGCACGTGAGCCCCCATACTGAGCCCTCATGATCCCCATGAGACTTGTGACCTCACTTCCAGGCCCAAAAAGGAAGCCACAGCCCAGCCCACCAGGCTGTTCAATATTGATGCCACGAAAGCAGCCTTGGGGTCTGCGGAAGGGGGAGGAGGGGAGTGAGAACTTTCTCTTTGAAGTGACCCGTCCCCCAGCAGCCCTTCCCAGCTAAAAATGTCAGCACTGTTTGCATAATTGAGACAATTGGACATAACTGGCTCTTTCAGCAGCCTCTTGGCTTGAAGGCAGTGCTCTAATTACTCTAATCCTTTCACATCATCTGAGGCTGGGCCAGAGGTTGAGGTGGACGTGAGTCCCATGTGACTGTCAGCCTTGTCTCGGTGCCCCTGAGCCCCAGGTCTCCACTCCAACTACAACCCGGGCGACCTATGTCCACAGTCACCCCACTACTACAGTGATGAGAGCTTCTGAGGTTTGCTATAATGATTAGTTCAGTGATCAAAGAGATCAAACAGGTCAATCTTAAAGGAAATCAACCCTGAATATTCATTGGAAGGACTGATGTTGAAGCTCCAATACTTTGGCCACCTGATGGGAAGAGCTGACTCATTAGGAAAGACCCTGATGGGGGGAAAGATTGAGGGTAAAAGGAGAAGGAGGTGGGAGAGGATGAGATGGTTAAATAACATCACCTATTCAATGGACATGAATTGAGAAAAGAAGAAACCCGAGCCCTGAAATTCTCCCACCCACGGCCTTCCACACAAGGAACACCTCCCCAACAGAGGAGGCTGCAAGTGTCCTCAGCCTGGGTTCCCTCTGTCATTACAGAGGAGCCAACAGAGATGCAGGCAGACTGGACCTGAGGGGCATTAGGGGAGTTCCCATTTTACAGATGAGGAGACTGAGGATCTTGTGAGTCAAGAGGCTACTTGTTCAGGCAGTATAAGAGGTAGGCAGGACCCTAACTGGCCCGGGCTCTCGAGTCTGCCCTGTAGAGCTCCTGGGACTTCAGGCCAAGCCTGGGACCAGCCCCCACCGCCAGCTGCAGGAGGACATACCCACACCTGGGGGATGCCCAGGGGCTTGGGGAGCCTCTGAAGTTTGGAGGTGGATGTAGGATTGTGCAGGAGGCCTGGGGAGGGGAGGTCCATCCTTTGCTTTCAGCAGCTTGTCTTGGGTCTCTGCCCACTAAAGATTGATGGCTTTGTCCCAGCAGAGTGGGTGCTGGGGTTGGGTGAAGTATGACTCCTGCCAAGATTTGCCCATGCACACAGCCTGGAGTGAGCGGGCAGTGCCCACCCTGAAGCATCTCTGGCCTGGCAGCAGGGTTATGTGCCCTGTAGACCATACCCCTGATGGGCTCACAGCTTTTAGCAGGAGTCTTTCTGGGCAGAAGGGGGCGCTGCAGGTGGCCGTAGATCTGACTGCATGGCTCAAGGCAGAATTATGGGTGCTGGGCTTTTCTGGGGCATCGGGAATCAGACTGGAGCAACCAGGGAGGTCTCCCGCCTTCCCTGTGGGTGCCTCTATGGCCAGCCTCACCATGGCTGCAGAACGTGAAGCCTGGTGGTCAGTGCCAAGGACCAGCCCCATCCCAGCCAGCCAGTAAGTGGCTCGCCAGTCAGCGGACATGACTGTCACATATATTAATCACATATATTAATTTATATAGTATACATAAAAGAAAATTCATCATGAGTTCATACTGATAATTTCCAATTCAGATTTAGAAATAGTGATTTTGTTTAAAGTCCTTGATTTTATATTTATGTCTCTCATTCTTTATGCTCTCTTATCTTCAGGTCATTGACACAGTTTCTCACTTGCTTTATCTTAGGTAAAGTTTCAGAGCAACAGTATTACTGTGACCCATAAATTACCAAAAGCTCTTTAAAATGTTGTTTTATTTTTCTTTTTGGTCTGAGATATATCCCATCAAGGACTTCCCAGGTGAATCAGTGCTAAAGAACTTACCTGCCAATGTGGGAAACAGAAGAGACACCAAATCTATCCCTGGGTTGGGAAGATCCCTTGGAGGATGGCCTGGCAACCCACTCCAGTATTTTGCCTGGAGAATCTCATGGACAGAGGAATCTGACCAGCTACAGTCCATGGGGTTGCAAAGAGTTGGACCCAACTGAAGAGACTTAGCAGGCACACACACATCCCATCAGAGTTTTCATATCACTTCAAATGATTCTGCCTTGTGTGGTTACTCTGCAAAAATGATACATAGTTGGATTCACTTATGGAATTTTCCCCTGGGTTTTTAAAAATTGGCTTCTCAATTTAATTTTGTTTTATAATTATATAAAATGGTTACATTATTACAAACTCAAAACTGCAAAGAAGGTTTTCTCAGAAGTGTCTGGCTACTATATCTATTTCCTCCTAAAGTTTATTTACTTTAAAGTGTAAAGTAAACTTTAAAATATTTTTTGTTTTAATCTTTCTCCTTTTGAGAATTAGTATATAATATTAATTCTGTGTCTATATAGATACAAATATTTTTTTCACAGAACTGGTAGAGGACTTTATATACTTTTTCTCACCTTGCTTTTTGTACTTTTCTTCTCCACTTTTGGGAGGCATTACTTAGCCATGTCACATTTCTTTTTTGTAGCTGTATAACCTGAATCCTTGAGTGAATGCATGAAAATTGATTCAACCAGACAGACACTTGGGTGAGTTTTGGTCTTTACAAATCCCGAGCAGCAAAAAGCCTTGCCATGTGTCCTTTTGCATTTTGCCAGTTATCTCTAGGCTAGTTTCCTAGAAGTGAGATTATTGGAATTAAAGGTAAATGCACACGTAATTTTATTAACATTGCAAAGTTTCCCTCCATAGAGGTTGCACCATCTTGCATTTCCAGCAGTATTTTATGAGAATTGTTTCCCCGCAGCTTTGTCTATAGAATGTGTTATTAATCTTTTGGATTTTTTGTCCATCTTATTAAGAAATGGTGTCTTAATAAGTATAGTTTTCACTTCTTGGTATGCTCTTGTCCAGTTTTATTGTTTGTTTGCTTGTTTTTTAATCAAGATAATCCTGGTTTCACAGAATGACTTGGGAAATGTTTCACCTTCTATTTTCTGTAAGAGTTGGTGAAAGATTAGTATTAATTCTTCTTTACAAGTCTGATGGAATTTACAAGTGAAACCATCTGAGCCTGAGGTTTTCTTTGTGGGAAGTTTTAAAATTAATAGTTCAAGCTCTTTGCTTTTCATAGATCTACTCAGACTTCTCTGTTTCTTCTTGAGCCAGTCTCAATAATTTGTATCTTTTCAGGAATTTATCCATTACATCTGGGTTTTTATTTGTTGGCATGTAGTTGTTTATGGCTTTCCCTTAAAATTATCCTTTTTATTTCCAGAAGATCAGTGGTGGTATCCTGTCTTTCATTCTTAATTTTACTAACTTGAGTCTTCTTTTTTTTTTCCTTGGTTAGTTAACTAACTTATCAATGGTGTTTATCTTTCCAAGAAAACAGCTTTTGGTTTCCTTGATTTCTTCTATGGTTCTCCTATTCTCCATTATATTTATTTCTATTCTAGTCTTATTTCCTTCGTTCTGCTTCATTCAGTTTTAGTTTGCTCTAGTGTTCCAAGGCTGAAGATTAGATTATTGACCTGAGGTCTTTCATTATTAATACAGGTGTCCAGGGAGGTATGAGAAAGCCCCGGGTAGCGCCAAGTGCTTGGGCCAGCACTGGCCATTTGTGAATCCTGACCTAGAGGCCTGTCCTAAAAGCCTTCTTCTCAAAGTCTCATTTGATGCAGGACTTATACTTGCTCAACAGACTGTGCTGCTTCTGGAAATGGCTGCAGGAGCGAACATCCACTTTCCATATTGCTGAATTATTTACATACATTTTAAAACCAGGTAGTGTTGACTTATGACCTATGACCCCATTGGCAGAATCTTTGAAACAAAGCTGAAGTAGTAGATTTACCAAACAAACACATTTGCTTTGTTAATTAAATTCACATGTCATTAAACAATGCCTCTACACGTGAAGAAGGTCAGAGTGGACTTTAAGACCTTTGGTACTGAGATCAAGGATAGTCATAAAAATAAACAGAAAACTTGATCAGGCAGAGACTGACAGGTTCATCAAAACCTTTGATCACCATAAACTCTGACTCTATGGCTCTGAAAATCCTCCATCGACTGACAGAAGAACAAGGAAAGTTTTTCTACTTTGGGGAAAGAAGATCCTCAAACATCTGAGACACAAGCCTGGGAAGCTCACCCCTCGTCGTCTGAAAAGCAGAGGGTCTTTCTGGTGAATCTCAGGGGCCACATATACCAAAATGCATAGGTCATTCTTCAAAGGATGCTTCTCCGATCAATAGCTAAATATTGGCAGCAGCCTTTTCACATCCCCTCCTCCTCTCCACATGGCTCTGGTGAAGGCAGAGCTCTGGTCATTCTTCAGTGGAGGACACAGGCCAAGAGAGTCCAAATAGACAACAGCTTACTATCTAATCCTGGGTGCTTTCTCTTCATTTCTCCTTTTTCTCTTCTCTTTATTTATGTTGGCTTCTCAGTGGGTTGTGTTGCAATGTTGGCAGATGATATGTCCTGGAATCACAAGCACATGGGCAAAAAAAAAAACAACAACCAAACATTGACTGTATTTTACTTTCTGGAATAATATCTGCAGTAAAAAGAAAACTGGTGATTTTGTGGTGGAAATGACCAACTGCCTCAGAGCTTTGTAGGAGCCTCATGCTGGTGTGGTTGTTGTGATTGTTCAGTCGCTAAGTCCTGTCCAACTCTTTTCAACTCCATGGACTGAAGCACTCCAGGCTTACTTGTCCTTCACTATCTCCTGGAGTTTGCTCAAATTCATGTCCATTGAGTTGGTGATGTTATCAATCTATCTCATCCTTGACCGCCCCCTTCTTTTGTCTTCAATATTTTCCAGTGAGTCAGCTCTTCACATGAGGTAGCCAAAGTATTGGAGCTTCAACTTCAGCATCAGTCCTTCCAATGACTGTTCAGGATTGATTTCCTTTAGGATTGACTAGTTTGATCTCCTTGCAGTCCAGCAGGCCCTAAGAGTCTTCTCCAGCACCACAATTTGAAAGCATCAATTTCTGTTTTTATTTATTTATTTATTTTAATTGGAGGCTAATTACTTTACAATATTATAGTGGTTTTTGCCATACATTGACATGAATCAGCCATGGGTGTACATGTGTTCCCCATCCTGAACCCCCCTCCCACCCGCCTCCCCATCCCATCCCTCAGGGTCATCCCAGTGCACCAGCCCTGAGCACACTGTCTCATGCATCGAACCTGGAATGATGATCTATTTCACATATGATAATATACATGTTTCAATGTTATTCTCTCAAACCATCCCACCCTCACCTTCTCCCACAGAGTCCAAAAGTCTGTTCTTTATATCTGTATCTCTTTTGCTATCTTGCATATAGGGTCATCATTACCATCTTTCTAAATTCTATATATATATGTGTGTGTGTGTTAATATACTGTATTGGTGTTTTTCTTTCTGACTTACTTCACTCTGTATAATAGGCTCCAGTTTCATCCCACCTCATTAGAACTGATTCAAATGCATTCTTTTTAATAGCTTAGTAATAGTCCACTGTGTATTTGTACCACAGCTTTCTTATCCATTCGTCTACCAATGGACATCTAGGTTACTTCCATGTCCTGGCTATTGTAAACAGTGCTGCAATGAACATTGGGGTACATGTGTCTCTTTCAATTCTGGTTTCCTCGGTGTGTATGCCCAGCAGTGGGATTGCTGGGCTGTATGGCTGTTCTATTTCCAGTTTGTTAAGGAATCTCCACACTGTTCTCCATAATGGCTCTACTAGTTTGTATTCCCACCAACAGTGTAAGAGGGTTCCCTTCTCTCAGCACACTCTCGAAAGTGTCAATTCTTTGGCACTCAGCCTTCTTTATGGACCAATTCTCACATCTGTATGTGACTACTGGAAAAACCATAGCTTTGACTATCTGGACCTTTGTTGGCAGTAATGTCTCTGCTTTTTAATATGCTGTCTAGGTTTGTCATAGCTTTCCTTCCAAGGAGCAAGTGGCTTCTAATTTCATGGCTGCAGTCACCATCCATAAATTCCAGGAACTAGGGCGGCCAGTCTAGGCCCAGGAGAGTATATGCCTTGTGCTGCTGGGGGATGGCTTACTCATGGCTGGAGCTTCTGGGAGTCCTCAGGAGAGAACATGTTTCTGAGCTGGTTTTTCTTCTCATCAAATTCCTGACATCTAGTTACTCTGCAAACCAATCAACCACATATAAGAAGACCCATCGCATCTCGGTGGTGGAATCGCCACACATCTAATTCCATGATGTCATCTTCTGCTCTCTGGTGGGACTGAGGAGGGCACGTCTTACAAATTCTGACACTGGTGGTTAATGCTTCTTCAACTTTCACTCTGGAACAGTGGCACATCTCCCGAAATATGAGTCCAATTATGTGGAAGTCAATGTGACCTTGTCTTCCTTTGAGATGTCTGTGTCTCTGAGGAGACGTTTGGGCAAGAAGTTGTTTTGCCTCTGTCTGACTTTGTTTATAGCAGCTGACTGCAACAGCACAGACTCACTGGGAGATAAAAGGAGGAACTTCAGGCTCAGGAAGCCAGCTCTGCCTTCTCACTGCTGGGCCCTGAAAGACACCTTGGAACACAGACACATTCTACACACGGGGCTCCCCCTGGCCACCTGGCACCTCGGTTGTTTCTACCTCACACCTCATTGGAAAGGGAGTGCTCGTAATGGTCTTCATCACCCTATCTCCTACCAGCCTCATCTCTTCTGAGCAATGATTCACAGCTACTAAAATTTGGGTTTCACCCAATTTGGTTGCAATAATCAATGAAGAAAAACCAAAATAAAAACTTAGGCACATCCTGTAAATCTCAGTAAACATTCTGGGAATCAAGTACTCATTGTCGCTTGAATCATGTTTCCATTAACAGTGACTCTTTGATTTTTAATTGATGAAAATCTCCCGAAAAGTATCTGAAAAATAGGCCCAGGCAGGATGCTCTGGAGGAAGGTGGTCAGTGTGAGAGCACAGAGCTTATGGTATGTAAGGTTTGGTTCTAGAAACAGCAGGAAAGATTCTGGCATTTTACTTTTAAAAAAACTTTAAGTAGACTTTAATTTTAAAATCAGTTCTAGATTTATAGAAAAATTGAGAAGACAGTATACCCTGGATGGGAGGGGGTTTGGGGGAGAATGGATACACGTATATGTATGGCTGAGTCCCTTCACTGTTCACCTGGAGCTATCACAACATTGTTAATTGGCTATACCCCAATACAAAATGGTTTTGGTGTTAAAGAAAATAAAGTGTAAAATAAATATAAATAAAGAGAAAAGACAGTATAGACAGTTTTCATCTCTCCTGTACTCTTTAATAATATTACCATATTATTATGGTCCATTTATACTAGAATATAAATGTATATATGTGTTATACACTGTTGTTATTGTTTGTTTAATTGCTAAGTCCTGTCTGGCTCTGTGTGACCCCTTGGACTGTATCCCGCTAGGCTTCTCTGTCCATGAGATTTCCCAGACAAGCACACTGGAGTGGGTTGCCATTTCCTTCTCCAGTACATTATTCTGGTAGCACATACAAGGCCTAATGACTGCACAACAACAACTTATACTATGGTGCGTGTGTGTGCACAGTCACTCAGTTACGTCCAACTCTGTGATCTCAGGGACTGCAGCCTGCCATGTTTCTCTGTCCATTAGATTTTCCAGGCGAAAATACTGGAATGGGTTACCATGTCCTTCTCCAGGGGTTTTTCCCAACCCAGTGATTAAAGCTGTGTCTCCTGCATTGGCAGGTGGATTCTTTAAAACTGCGCCACCTGGGAAAGCCCCATATACTGTTCTATATTGTTACAGTTAATGAGCCAATATCTGACATATTATCACTAACTAAAGATTATGCTTTATTCAGATTTCCTTAGTTTTTTTAAAATTTTTTTATTGGAATATAATTTATTTACAATGTTGTGTTAGTTTCTGCTGTACACCAGCATGAATCAGCCACATGTATACATATATCCCCTCCCTAGTGATCCTCCCTCTCACCCCACCCCCTCTTCCCACTCCTCTAGTCATCACAGAGTACCAAGCTGAGTTCCCTGTGCAAAAAAACCAAAAACCCAATCAAAACGTGAGCAGAAGACCTAAACAGATATACCTCCAAAGAAGACATACAGATGGCCAAGAGGCACATGAAAAGATTCTCAGTATAACTTAATATTAGAGAGATGCAAATCAAAACTACAATGAGATATGACCTCACACCAGTCAGAATGGCCATTATTAAAAAATCTACAAACAATGAATGCTGGAGAGGGTGTGGAGAAAAGGGAACTCTCCTACACTGTTGGTGTGAATGTAAATTGATATAGCCACTTTGGAGAACAGTATGGAGTTTCCTTAAAAGACTAAACTAAGGTTCTTTTATCTAATTCCTTTCTCTGTTCCAAGGTCTCATATTATTTTTTCCAACTTTATTGAAATAATTGACACACAACATCGTGTAAGTTTAAGGTGTAAGTAAGTGTTGATCTGATACATTTATAAATTGTAAAATGATTACCACAATAGTATTAGCTACCATCTCCACCCTCTTTTTCTCTCTTTTTTTGTGGTGAGAACACTTGAGGCCTATTTTCTTCCCAGTATGCAGACATGTGACTCAGTATTATTGCTCTGATCACCACACTGTACATGAGATACTCAAATGTGTTCATCTTAAACTGAAACTTTCTACCTTTCAATAGCTTCTCCCCATTCCCTCCACCACCCAGCCCGTAGTAATCATCACTCGGTTTCTCTTAGAGTCTAAAAAAGCTTAATGTTAAAAAAAAATCCACATATAAAGGAAATCATACATTGCCTTTGTTTCTCTGACTTATTTCAATTATTTCACTTAGGGTGATGCCCTCCTGGTCTGGAGGCGGGGGGGGGGGGGGGGGAGGGGGGAAATCACGGGATTTCCTTCTCTTCAGGATTGAATCACTCTGTTTTTTTCAGGTCACCATTTCTTTCCCAGTTGATTCAGAAAGCAAGCAAATGGCAAACAACGCTGGCTATGTGATTGTTAGCAATGAGTCCGGAATTTCCCCCAGTGCTGGGAAACTTTTCTAGCTGAGATTTCTCTCCCCATTACACCCAGTTCCCTCCTCCCAAGATACCAATTAAACTTTTTTTAAGTCACTGAGATGAAGAGGAATATCTCTGCTGTGAGGAGTTCCTAATTCAGTGATGCTGCTCCTTAGAGAATCAGGTCTGCCCAGGAACATTCCCTAAACTTCTAAACTGGGCTCCTCAGAGACTGAACATTCTCAAAAAATGGTCCCACATGAACTACCTGGGACCATTTTGCAGATGGTATTTTCCTTTTAGAGATTCACATGTTAGGATGTGGAAAGGCTCTGAGAAGTCCTGCAACCAATAAACATCTTTAATTTTACGCAACCCTGTGTTCTCCAAACTCATTGGCCCTTTATCCCCCTTTTTCTTCTGAAGTACCTCCAACTGTATCTCAGATCCAAAGTCGCAAGGGAGGGTTTGGGAAGCCCCCCCCCCAGGTACCAGGAGCTTAACCATCTGGGGGGCTGATGACTGTTCTGAGGCAAACTCCCCCTGCCCAGGTCCATCCGAACGTCTGGAGATGTGATGCTAAGGATCCCTATAGAAACTTTCTTGGGTTTGGTGAGATGCGATCATCTCCCAATGTGGATTCTTTCTGAATCACTCCCACTGTCACCCACCTTCAGTTGGGTGACAAGAATGGTACCTGATGGAAGTGTCCCAGCTAAACCAGCTGGAAATGGAGGCAGACCCCTGCCCTTTCAGACTCCAGGGTCTTCCCCCTGAACCCCCTGCCAGACAGGACCGGGAGAGTCAGGGGCAGAGGGTGGTCTGGTGACTGACCTGTGGCCAGTTGTCACGCCTGGCCTTCTGTGTAACCCTGCTTCTGTGGTCCTGCTCCCATCCCATCAGACCAGGCAACTCTGCCATTTCTTTGCAGGGCTCTAAAGCTTGCCCTCCTTCCCTCCTTTTCTTTCTTGCCCTTGAAATTTTATCCAGCACATTTGTGGAGCACAGGCCCCACTTTCTGTCCAAACCTCCACAAAGGGCACACTCCTTCCTGGGTGGTCTAGCCTGGGGACTCTGTGTCCTTTTTGGCTCCTAAGCACCTTCCATCCCTCCTGGGGTGGGAGTGACTGTGCACAGTCCACTGCTCCCTGCCAGACATGACCCCCTGGCCTGGGACATCGTCATAGCGCAAGAGTCCCTGTGGGCCTGATAGGAGTTCTCCTGAGTGTTAAATGCCCTCACAGGGGCTACCGGCTCCACACCACGCTGTATTCTGGGTTCCTATTTCTCTGCTGTACCCGCACTGCTGCAGTCCCTCCTAGAGTGCCCTCCCCAGGGCCCTACTCTGGTTGCGCTCTTGGGGTCTCTATCCACACCTGGCAGCCTTGCTGCCAAAGCTCCTCTGAGGCCGCTGCCTGGTTCCATTGCCTCTGCTCCACTAGGGGCTACCCTCACCTGCCTCTGGGTCCCCATCTCTGCCCCTCTGGGGAGCTGCAGGAGGCCTGGGGTGTTTCCCATTCTCCCCCTCATCTGTGGTGCCCTAAGACATCCAAATCTATCGAGGACACCAGCCCCAGATGCAGAGTCGATAGCATCCAATTAATGTCTTTGTTGTTTTTAAAGAACACACATAAAATCACTTTTATTTGTTATTCAGTCACTAAGTCATGGCCAGTTCCGTAGCCCCATGGACTGCAGCATGGCCGGCTTCCCTGTCCTTCACTATCTCCCAGACTTTGCTCAGACTCATGTACATTGAGTTGGTGATGTCATCCAACCATCTTATCCTCTATTCCCCCTTCTCCACCTGCCCTAAACTATACATAACATAAAATTTATAATTTTAACCTCCTCCAATCTTCTTGTCTTGTGTAAGTGGGAGAAGAAAGCTGAGAAGCACTTGTGAAGGTTGGAGCCCAGGGTACAGACTCACTAAGACTGAGACCTGATCTTAGGGTAACAGAATGCTTTGTACACCCACCAGCCCTCATATCTTCCCACCCACTACAATAGAGCTCCTGTGGAATAAAAGGGCTATATCTGGGTGGACCACAAGGCTCAGATGCTAAGGACTCTTAAAGCAACTCAAAGACAACAGGGAGACAAAAAAAATAAAAAATAAATACACTAGATGAAAGTAAAAAATACACTGAATGAAAGTAAAGCCTCAGACATCTACAACCACAGTAAAGAGCAAACACAGTGTAACTGCTAGCCAAATAAATATAAAGCCTCCAACTAAAGTGATATGAACCTCAGTTCTTATTATCCAATATAACATGTCTCGCTTTCAACAATTACACGGAGTGCTGAAAGACAAGGAAAAACAGTCTGAAGAGACAAAAGAAACAACAGAACCAGACTCAGATTCAGCAGAGATTTTGGAAGCACTTGTGAAGGCTGGAGCCCAGGGCACAGGCTCACTAAAACTGAGACCTGATCTTAGGGTAACAGAATGCTTCATCAGACTAAGAATTTTAAATTTTCAATAATTACAATTTTACACTAAAGGGTCTAATGTGAAAAAATATCACAAGCAAAAATAGAGAGGTAATACATGCAAAGAGATGAAAGCTCTAAAAAAGAATCAAAAGAAAATCAAATCAAATGCAATATAACAATGGTCCAGTGGCTAGGACTTTATCTTCTAATGCAGGGCGTTCAGGTTCAATCCCTGGTCAGGGACTAAGTTCCCACATACAGCAACTAAAGATCCATCATGCTGAAACTAAGACCCAGTGCAGCCAAATAAAAATAAATAAATAGATCTTTTTTAAAGTTACAAATACAAGACAAGGAGAACACTTGAGAGAGGGAGAACTATGTCTAGAGTGGGTTCTGCAATAATGGCCTGAGTCCAATCCACTGGTCTGTTTCCCCCTTGGGAATGTGAAGCAGGGCAGAGCCAGCCGTGATCATTCTGCATGGTCACAGTGGGGTCCCTGTGATTTGCATTGTCCTCAGTCATCCCACAGCCCCTGGGGTTTGTGCTTCTGTGGGAGCCCAGAATATGGGCTGAACCAGCGTGTTATTCAAGTGGACCTAGATTAGAGGTAAATATATACTGCTGGAATACAAGTGGGCGACAGAGGACTAGATGGTTGGATGGTGTCACTGACTCAATGGACATGAGTTTGAGCAAGCTCTGGGAAATGGTGAAAGACAGGGAAGCCTGGCGTGTTGCAGTTCATGGGGCCACAAAGACTCAAATATGACTCAGAGACAAAACAAGGCAAAATCTGTGGGATGCAGCAAAAGCAGTGCTGAGGTGGAAATATATAGCCTTGATGCATTTATAATTAAAAAGAAGGAATATAAAAAAATGAATAGTCTAAGCTTCCACCTTAAGGCACCAGAGAAAGAACAAATTAAGCCTAATACAAGTGCAAGTAAAGAAATAATAAAAATTTGAATGGAAACCAATGAAATGAAAAACAGAGACTCAACAGAAAAAATAAATAAAACCAAAAGCTGGCTGCCGAAGTCAGTGGTTCCCTGCTTCCAGAGCCTTGGAGCCACCGCAGAGATGAATGTGGAAGGCAGCTGCCCCCTCCGGAAACCCCACTTGGGACAGGATTAGGGCTCAAGAAGAGGCCAGAGGCAGCTTCGTGCACCACCCGCAGCCGCTCATGTGGGCCGGAGCTGTGCCGGCTCAGCTCTCTGCTGCCGCCTCCTGGCCGCCCCTACAGCCCATCTGACCACAGTGTGGCTCTAAATTGCCAACTCTCTGAAGCAACATGAAATTGCCGCTAGTTGGCTGTTTTTGACCCATACAAATGGCAAATTTTCAGTGGTCCAACCTCATACCATGGATTAGCAGGGTCTTATAAAAAAGAATGGAGGGACATGGGTAAAAGAGTAGGGTAAAAGAACAATCCTACAGGGGATGGGGGGAGGGATAAATTGAGAGATTGGAACTGGCATATGCACACTATGATGTATAAAATAGATAACCAGTAAGAACCTGCTCTACAGCACTGGGAACTCTAATCAATACTCTGTAATGACCTACATGGGGAAAGAGCCTTTTTAAAAATAGTGGGTATATGTGTGTGTATAACTGATTCACTTTGCTGTACACCTAATACAACGTTGCAAATCAACTATACTCCAAAAAATTTTTTTTGAACATCTTCCCCCACCTAAAAAAAGAAACCTGGAACAATCAGGAAGTACAACTTCAGCACTTGCTCAGGAGGGGGCAGGAGTTTGTCAGCTCTCTGTGGTAGCTCTGGGGGCAGTTCAGACGTCGGCATAGAAACTGACTGCCTGTGGGGAATGAATGGGTGCAGCAGGAACAACACCCACCCCCCTCCCCCGAGGACTAGGAAGGGGAAGGAGGGAGGGTGTGCTCAGGAAGGGCAGCGGCCAGGCGCCTCCAGGCAAAGACAGGCGACTCACTGTTCTTGGGAGAGAGACAGCAGCTCCTCCGGTGAGGACAGGTGGGTGGGAACAGCTGACATCTGGGTGGGGCACCTCTCCTGGCCCAGTGGTTAACCAACATTGGAGGATGAGCGAGAGCTGCCTTGGAGCAATGAGCCTTGGTTGCCAATTTGGCAGAAGGGAAAGGGCATGCCGGATGCAGTCAGTGCCTGGTCTGGTGGGAACACTGGCTGGTGCCAGTGTCCAGAGCCCTCTGAGCTTGAGTGTTCTCACCTGTGATTTTAGGAACCAAGCACCTGCCTCCTGCACAGGTAGATGGTCACAGGCAGGGCTGGGCTTCAGCAGGAACGCACCTTCAGATGGGAAAATATCAGGATGCCTTTATACAAGTTAGGAAATAGCCATTGTCCAGAGCTGCCCAGGTGCCGGAGTGCCTCCCCTAAGACCCCGGACACTTCTCTATGACCCAGCAGCTGAAGGGTTAATGCTGGGCACACCTGAGACCAGGGGACCTGCCTAATGCCCTGCCTGGCATCTGATTTGTCTGCACCGATCCTGCTATTTACAGGGTCCTGGTGAGATGCAAATGGATAAGAGGAAAGACATGTAGATGATGCAGAGGCAGAAGGCTCCTGGTGTTACCAATGGTGTGGCCTGGAGCCTTCTAGGTGGGGCAGGAGACATGTGAGCCCAGGCAAGAGGCAGTGAGAGGGTAATTGGGGCCCCAGCACGAGGCGCCCTCCTGGCCTTCTTTCTGCTCTCTCCATGAGTTCTGAGCCCCACCTCTGTTATTATTCAGCTTTTAGTATTTCACAGATGATGGCTTGGCCGCTGTCCTCAAACAGTTGTGCTAAAATGTAAATGGCTGAAATACTCCCTGCTCCCAGCGTAACCCAAAGTGATCCTTGTGGCCAGGCTTAGCTGTGGCACCCGCTTTCCCAGGCTCAAGGGTTTATCCATAGCCATTAATCACACGAAAGCAGATACTAAGGAGCATTAGCCCTCCAGCTGCCATCCTGCTTCCCAGGCCATTACTTGGATTACCCTTGAACTGCAGCCTGGCACCCATCTCAGGTTTGCTGGGATCCTGCAGCTCCCCAGGTGGGTCCACAACCCCCACCACCCACAGCTGCCTGGCCTCCTTCGCGCTCACCCTTCCTTCCAAGGCCAACGAGGCTTCACACAGTATTAGAATGGCCACTGGGCAGCAAATGAGCTCTCCCAAATCTACAGCCTCTGCCCTCTTTGCTATTAACCACAACCAGCAGTATTAAAAAGTACATTTTCTTCTGTGGGCCTGATGGGATAGGAGACCCTGGAGAAGGAGGCATGACTGGCTGTACCATCGCTTTCCAGGAGAGATAGCTGGCTCCTCAGGTTCCTCCCAATGGGCCAGGGGATTCAAGTGCAGATACATTTTGCTCGTTTTTGGTCCCAGAGTCTCTAACCACAGAGGGACTGGAAAGGCTGATGGTGGGAATCTGGCTGCAAAAAGAGGCAAGGAGGGGACTTCCCTGGTGGTCCAGAGATTAATATTTCGCCTTCCAGTTTGGGGGGGTGCAGGTTCAATCCCTCCTCAGGGAGCTAAGATCCCACATGACTTGCAGCCAAAGAAACAAAGCATAAAACAGAAGCAATATTGAAACAAATTCAATAAAGACTTTTTAAAATGGCCCACATTTTTTAAAAAAAGAAAACTCAAAAAAAAAAAAAGGCACTGAAAGAAAAGAATACTAAGGAGTACAGTGTAAAGTCAGACCCCATGGAGGGCTCGTCTCCCACCACAGAGCCCCCAGGTCCAGGGAGACTCCCTCAAGCACTCAGGCTGCCGTTTTTCAGAGCTAGGACACCTAGGTGGATGGAGCCCTGCTCTCTGGAACAGTCACTCTAGTCAGACTGAATGTGAATAAACCAGGAGATTCGTCATATAAAGAGGGAAAATTAAGGGTGTGGCTGGCACAGATGGGGTGTCTGAGGGAATGAATGAGTGAGGCTTCTGGAAAGGGCAGCCCAAGGGAGTGGACAGCCAGTACAAAGCCCTCAGGTGGCAGGACCAGTGCGCCAGAGGAGAGGAGCACTCTGTGTGGCTGGAGAGCTTAGGGGAATGGGGTGGGGCTGGGTCTGGAGGGGCAAGGGAAGTCCAGCCAATTCCAGCAGGTCACCTTTTCTGGACCTAGGTTTTCTCAAATTATTTGGGCTGATTTTAAGAGTTTTAAATCATCTACGTCCCCAAACTCGAAGAAGTATGTTCATTTTGATCCCATCTTTAGAAGCAAGCATTGACAAAACCCCGAGATATGTGTATTCGTTCTGTGTCCACAGACTCTGCTGTCTGTTCATTGGAACACAGTGATCATGATCCTGTGTTACACACATAGAGTGAGTAAACAGAAAAGAGGAGGGGAGAAAAATGAAAGACCCCATTACGGGTACACATATATGGATGAAATACCCAAAAATGCAAGATAGACTTAGCTCTAGATCTGCTGGCTTATAGGGGTGCTGCTGAAAGAGTACATGAGCTGCTAAAGGTGTGAGTGATGAGAACCGTGGAATTCTGTTTGAGTAAAGATGGCTCCCTTGGTGGCTCAGACAGTAAAGAATCTGCCTGCAATGCAGGAGACCGAGTTCAGTCCCTGGGTCAGGTAGATACCCTGGAGAAGGAAATGGCAACCCACTCCAGTATTCTTGCCTGAAAAATCTCATGCACAGAAGAACTTGATGGGCTATAGTCCAAAGGGTAGCAAAGAGTTGGACACGACTGAGCAGACACACACACAAATATGATTCCATCTACTAGCCCCTCCATACATGTGTACTTCCTAGTCTGAGTGTATAGAAGCCAGTGGGGTACCAGCCACATACCAGTTATCTCCAGAGGATGGGAGGGAGCAGGGGCTTACACTGCTTCCTCTGGGTGTGGGGTAAGGGAGGACGGGCAGCAGGGGGCTTGTGGGTACTGGCAGACTCTAGGATGTTCAGGGGAGCAGGCGGCTCCAGTGACTGTGACACTGGCTCTGTTTTCCTGTGGGTTCTCCTCGCTGCCAGGGGAACATACTGTCATACTTAGTAGTATGAAATACATGTCACAGCACCATGTAAAATTAGAAGGCACAGAAGCACTACATTGGTCAAGCCAGGGATTCTTTCAAGCCCACGGAAGAAAGTGAAATCCAGTCTAATCTGGTGAGGAGCAACTCAATCCCCCTCCCCCTCTATTCTGCCCAAATCCCAAATCTCAGTCTTCTGGACCATCTCTCTTTTACTACTGAATCAAAAACCTTCATAACAGGTCAAAGCTGACTGCAGTAAAGTTATGTGCATGTGTGTGTGCTTAGTCACTCAGTCGGTTCTGACTCTTTGTGACCCCATGGACTGTAGCCCACCAGCTTCCTCTGTCCATAGGATTTCTCAGGCAAGAATACGGGAGTGATTTGCCGTTTCCTACTCTAGGGGATCTTCCCCACCCAGGAATAGAACTCAGATTTCCTGCATTGCAGGCAGATTCTTTACTGTCTGAGTCACCTGTCCTTCAGGCCTTGCTCAGTGCCTCCTTCCTTGGGGCCAACATAGAATTGGAGACCCTGCCCTGAGGCTCTGCCCCTCCTGCTGCTGTCTTGCTTTCATTAGCTGGCACCTTATCCAGGTGACCCTGCTGGATGTCCACCCCTGATAGCAGTGTTGTTTTCTGATTTGCCATCACTGGCTCCTGAGCTCCAAGAGGTCTCGGCAACATGCAGCAGGGCTAAGATGTGCTTGCTGGGGAAGGACGGCATGCACCTGGCTTGAATAAAACACCACAGTGTGTTTGCAGAGAACAAAGAATCATGGCATCCTTCACCAACAACTTCCTAGCTGATCATAATGGGGTTTTGTTTGCCTTTCAGCCGGTGTTCCAAAAATTAAACCTGTGACATGTTGCAAATTGTTGTTTTTAATGGCATAAAACATATAGAAAATAGGGAATTTTCTAGAAAAAGCCCGTACAAAACCAGCTCCTCTTACTGATGAGGAAACCAAGGCCCAGAGAGGTTGAGTAGTTTCCCTGTGGCCACACAGCAGAACTGGGATTTGCACTGAGGCCTCCCCAGCTCCAGGCTCTTTTCTATCACTCTAGGCTGTTCTAGAGCGGAAGGTCAAGTGTGCCAGCGAGGTCCACAGTTATACCACGTGAAACCTACTGTTCAGGGTCAACTGCACCTTTTCCAGACACTTACCTGCATTCATAAGAGGAAAGGTGTCCCAGGACACAGAGGGGCTGATGTGGGAAAAAGTATAAATTTTCTTAGCAGCTGAAAATCTCTTGGGGAGAGAATTTTGAAAGGGGCCAGGAGAGAGAGAGGCTGTGGCTCCAGGGAGATGGGGGTCTTCTGAGTTGCCTTCTAGGGATGGGGTGGGTATGGTGATGGGCTTGATCTTCTGTGTGCAGGGGAGCACAGGCCAAAGGGTAAGGGGAGGTCAGGGGCCACAGGCTTGCCACTGCATCCCCAGCCTTCCCCTTGAACTGCTCCAAAACATGAAAAGGGTTTTGGTGGGGTGCTCTGAGTTAAATGGAAGTTTCTTTCATGCAAGACTTATTAGAACCTTTAATGCTGATGTGTACTATGAATCTCTAACAAGGGACTCCTTGGTCCCTCTGGTTTAGGGGCTGCTGTCTCCAGGCTGTTCTTGATGTTAGGCTTCACAGGGTCCTCTTTGGGGTCCTGAAGCAACAAGACATCTCAGTTGCCTACAGCCCCTCCCAACTCATCAGAGATTTTGACTCAACCTTGTGATGAGTCAAGGCCTACTCAACAAAGCAACCAAATATTTCCCCACCGGCCCAGCCAGACTTCTCCTGGAATGTACAGGGATGCCTTCCTTGGAATGCCTTCCAAGGGTCTCTTGCTTGGCACTCCCTTTACACTGGGGAGGGGGTTGGCCTGCCAGGGTCGTACCTCCCCCTGAGCATTTGCCCAAAGCAGGCTGGTTGGATAACACAGGAGTTGTGGTGGGCTCTGGCCAGGTCTCAGCCCTTGCCCAACCCAGGGCTGCCCCTCATCCCAGCCTGGACCCAACATCAGTCCTGGGGGCCTGTGAGCTATTAGACAATGTCAGAACTGCTCCCCACTCCCATACTCTCCTCCAACTTCCTCAGACACAGACCCTGCAGCCCAACCCACTCCCTTTGGCTTCTGTCTCCCTGGCAGCTTCTTTCCTGGGCCCTTTCTCTGATACTGTGAGGAGGGGGAGTGGCAGGGGTAAGGGGGGCCAATGTCCTTTGAGCAAGTGACCCCGAGCCCATTCCCTGCTCTCTCCCACCCCCAGGGTTGGATGGCATCACCGACTCAATGGACATGAATTTGAGCAAACTCTGGGAAGCTTGGCATGCTGCAGTCCATGGTGTCGCAAAGTCAGACACTACTTAGCGACTGAACAACTCCCCGACCCTGGCCCCTCAGAGTGGAAGAACCAGGCCTGTGACCTTTCTGCCCCTGGGCTAAACATGGGGGCTACCAAACAGTGAAGAGTTCAAGTGAACCAGAAATTAGGACCTGCAGACAAGTGGGCAACCCGACAGGCCCCAGAGAGGGGCTGGACCCACCATTCCTGGGAACACCTGTTGTCACGTAGGTGAAGAGTAGCTGGACTGTCCACAGGCTGGGGGTCCCTGTGGCACCTTCTCCCGAACTCAAGGGCTTTCTGCCACATCACCTAGGCCCTTCTCCCATGGGTGGCTGCCTGGGGAACTCTGCTCAGGTTTGAACATGGGGTCTAGAGCCTGTTCCTAGGCCCGGGGATCCCCAGAGCTCCATATTCACACAAACAGGAACTCCCCTGTCCAGTTCAGATGCTGGAGAATCAGGTACCAGAGCGCCTGGGAAAAGACAGGGCCCAGACTGAGTCTCCCTTGGCTCAGCTCTGCTCTGAAAATCTTCCTCAGTTTCAAATGGGGCCAGAGCCCCTGCTCCCTGGGGTGGCAGCAGGGATTAAAGGGGTCGTGTAGTCTCCTGGCCCCTTGTACTCAAAATGTGCCCTGAGCACGGGGCTGCAGGCCATACGGGCTGCAATGAGGGCCACACCAGTGCAGCAATTTGAAGGAATCAATGGATGTCTATTACATTTAATAATTTTTTAAAACCTTAAGGCTTGGATTTTGTATCTTTTTAAAATTTCATCATTTAATAATTCATTTGTATTACATTCTACGAAAGAATCGGTCCGTAATGGGTCGAAATTGTAACAACAATTGGTTATTCACAGCAGTCAGATTTCAGGTTTTGTCCCACAGATGATGGGGCAACCGTGGAGACATGGGTCATGGTGGCAGTCTGTTACCTCTACAGCCTTTATGACTGAGGAGTGGGGAGCTAGGCCCCTCCTGCTTGGGGATGGGGATGGTTTGGATTTACATATGGAATTCTGCTGGAGGAGGAAATGGCAACCCACTCCAGTATTCTTGCCTGGAGAATCCCATGGGCAGAGGAGCCTGGAGGGCTACAGTCCATGGGGTCGAAAGCAGTCGAACACAACTGAGCAACTGATAACGCAGGCACTTGGAATTCTGTAAGTGGATTCCAAATGCAGGCTATGCAGGTATGAGTGACACGCTGGGTTCCAGCAATGCCCTCTGAGAAGTAAGGGAGGCAGGACCCCATGGGGCACTGGATCTGGTCGTAGAGCCAAAGATCTGCCACCACTGCTGCAAGGGGAGGGGCGGTGGGACTGCAGGAGGGAAGACCGGTGGCCGTGACCCCAGCCTGCATGCTGACCTCGAGAAGGAGACTCAGACAATCCCTGGGACGGGTTTACAGGAGTTCCTTCTCAGCCTGGCTTTGTAATGTGCTTTGTCCTCACTCATAATTCATCCTCCATGTGCACAGCTGGGGCAACCCCAGGTCAGGACACCCAGGTTTACCGTCACTGCCCCTGTGGCCTACTTTAAAGGTATTAGCACATTTTTTGGTTCCTTTTTGCCTGGAATGTTCTCTCAGCTCTTTGAATAGCTGAATCCTTCTGAAACTGAAGGCATGAGTATAAATGCCACCTATTTAGACACTATCCGTAAATTAGATGACCATCTACCCAACCCTATCTTTCTCTATCCTACACCTGTTTACTTCCTACCACATTCCGTTTATACTCCATCTCTTCCACTGAAATATCAGCTTCACAAAATCTAAGGCTTTGTCTATTCACAAGGTCTCACACAGTGTCTGGCATGGACTAAGCTTCCGTGAACATTTGAATGAATTAATGAAATAAAACCCAATGTTGTGACATTAAAAAGCAAAGTATTAGCACATTTTTTTTAAAAAGCATGAAAACATGACTCTGATATCAATATCAGAGACATGGCTAATACAACAGATAAGCATAGACCCACAGTCATTTAAAAAGAGGGAAGGAGGGGGCGAGAGAGCACACTACAGATACAGCTGACCACCTCCACACTAAAGAAATATGTGTATTTATGTGGAATTTTCCTGTGTTCTAGAATTTCAATAAAGAGTGTGCTTTCAGGGTTTGCTTTTTTATTCAGTGCATCCATGCTGAGACAACTGGCTTGGTTATTCAAGTACTGTAGAGTATTCCATTGGGTGAATAAACAGAAGCTGATCCTTACCCTCCTAGATTGATGTTTGGTCCTTTCTGATTTTCTGCAGCACGCAATGCTGACAAGAGCATTTGTGTACCTTCCCTTGAGTACATGGACTACAGTTTTTCAAGGTTGACTCTAGGATATAATTGCTGGGCCGGACTATTATTTAGTTGTGTTTAAGATCTTGGCTGTGGACTTTAAATGTCCTCTGCATCTTTCAGCTAAATAAAATGTAGACGGAGACAAAAGTACAGACAAGGATTTGCACACAGGCGCATTTTCTATTTCCTGTATGAACACTCGAGGTTTTTTCTGGAAGAGAGACCGTTCTGACAGGCAGCTGAGGATGGAGCTCCAGGGACCCCAAAGTCAACTGAGTTTGGTTCATCGCCCAGGACTGTGTGTCAGACATCCCTGTCTAAGACCACAGGAAGAGCCTTACAGGTGAGAAGAGCTGGCCAGGCAAGGATGAAGGGCCAAACTTGCCTTTGGCAATGGAAGGTCTGGACGAGATGACCCCAGGGAGGTTGTGCAGGCTGTACCTTGTGTTGGTCTTTTTCCCTTTGGGACACCTGGTGTGTTTCAGTGAACATCAGGGGGAAGAATGCGGGTTTGGTTAGGAAATAGGGACCTGGCCCTGAGCTAGTGATGTCAAAGGAGGGCCAAATATGTAAGAAAATAGAATGGACACAGTCCACTATCTGCCTGTGTTATTTTAGGAGTGTTTCCTAGCCCCGCTTTAAAGAGTAACTTCCTTAAAAGCCAGAGATATTGTCATTCATTCTTCTATCAACAAGTGTACTTCTCAGTTCGAGGGCTGAGGGTTGTAAATAGGACAAACGATGACATTAAGATTTTTCACCTTATATAGCTTTTCTAGGAGCTTGGCAATATCGGCTCAGAAGTGAGAAGTGGGGCTGAGGCCTTTGCTCTTGGACTTGCCACTGATGCCATGTCTCCTACACTGAAGGTTGTGTGTGTGTATCAGTGAGGTGCTTTTCAATCTTGAAAAAAAGATAAGCACTTCCCCCTCCTCCCCTCTTGCCTAATTCCCTGAGTCCATACCCCACCTATCACCATTTGGGACCGCCCCTGCTCCCATTCTCTCTCCAGCATCAGGCACAGGTCAAGAGGAGACATCATGTTCAAGAACAACAAAAGCCTGTTCCTTTTCAGAGTTTATCAGTGAGAACTTAGTGGATGCTTGGTTTGGGGAGAAGGGGTCATGTGGTCCCAGGCTGCACATGGGTCTCATTCCTGCCAAATGCTGCGGTGGGTTTTTGGATGTTGATTTTACACAAGACCTGGTTGTGCACTGTCCCTGCAAAGAACACTGACTCATACATAAATAAAAGCAGAGATGCCCTCACAGAGCCCCCAAAGGATGCTTCTTTCCTATTTCTGAGATAGGTGAATTTTAACTCTTTATTTAGAAGAGAAAGCCTTTCATTTGTTTCATCTGAATCTTCAGGCTCATGGGATATGAGAGACTGGTCCATACCTGCCCACCCAGTTTGCAGCTGGCAGCCTGAAGCCTGGGGAGCCCCAAGATGACCCCTCTGCTTCCAGCCCAGGGGAAAGGCCTTTCCTAGCTCAAGTTCCAGGCCCTGGAGCCCGCCTGCATATGGGTGCTAGTGAGGGCTTGTGGGAGAGGGGTGTCCTCGCTGCCCATACAGGGCAGGCCCCTGTTTGTACACTGTGGCACCTCCGCTGCCTCCCTCACTCCCTTCCCTCAGCAGGCACCCCCAGGGAAAACAGAGATCCTCCTCCCTGAGCCTCTGGGGTGAGATGTCCAGAGGCCCCCAGAGTGGCCCAGGCTGGGTTCCTGGCTGGATCTCACCACCCTCTGAATGGTAAGGGTTAAGTGCTGGCCTGTCCAGGTCCCCTGAGTTCAGAGAATCATTGAAGGCTCTGGGTGTTCAGGGCCCCCAGTCTGGTCACATGGGAAAAGCACAGGTAGGGTTCAAATGAGCACACCTCTTCACAAGGCGCTGGATGGGGCCCGGGGCAGAGGCATCACAGCCTCTTTCCATCAGTCTGCTTTGAGTCCCAGGGGCCCCCTGGCCCTCCCGGGGCCCTCTGAGGCATCTCTGATCTTCACTGAGGGTTCCCCAAAGTTCTCACAGTTATCCTGCAGACAAGTGATGAGGAAAGAAGGTGGACTTTAAGGCAAGACCCCGAGACCTAAGGGGGTGACATTACAGTGGAGGAATGGAATGTGAGACCCACAGTTTGCATGGCTCACACCCCTAGTAGCCTCCTTGAGAGCCATGGGGGATATGTGGGGGCAGCTGGGAGGGGTGGGCGTTAGATACAGTGGCATGAGGAGTGAGGAGCAGTCCTGACACAGGAGCTCTAGTCTTGGACACCCATCTCCACCCCCCAGGCACTCTGAAAGAGGGCAGCGGGGGACCAGCATCCCCTCCCTGCTGGCCCTCTGCCTGCTCACTCACCTTCTGTGACCCCGACGTGGAGCTCTTGAGTGAACCCCTCTTGAAGGAGCTGCTCATCTTCCTCACGGAGCCCATGAGCCTGCCTCTTGTGTCCTGGGATGGGTGGAGGCACAGTCCCTGTGGGGCCCCTGCAGGGCTAGTCGAAGGGGTCCAGAGCCTGGTCAGCCCAGCAGGAGCAGGTGTGGGTTCCAGCTGCCCTCTTTCCAGACTCCTGCCTCAGGGCTCCTGGGTGCTTCTATAACATCTGTAATCAGGCTTAATCCCTCCATCCCCCCAAGGTTTAGAGGGGGCAGATTTAGCAAATGGCGATTGAAAGTAAATCCACTTTGAGAAAGTGGAGGCTGCAAAGGGTGGTCACACGGGAGGGATTTGGGTGTGTAGAGTGGAAAGGTGCAGATGGGGGCAGACAGCCCACAGCTGCAGGGTGGGCCACCCCCACCGAGGGTGGCACCCAGATTCCCCAGTCTGGAAGTAAGACCAGCACCATGGCCTAGCCCCAGGAGTGCTCCTTCTCCGCTGTTAACCTGCCGACACGGCCTGTTACAGACATTCTTATTGATGGTCTATCCAGTCTGGACTAGGGCTCAGAGTGTTCTGTGAGTGCCTCTCTGTCATGGCTATTTCAGGGGTGCCAATCTGGTCCTCCCACAAAAGGGCTCAGTTTCTTAAGGGAGGTGGGGTTGTAGGTTCTGGCCCAGGGCTCCAGGTGGGCACATGGTGGGTGTTCCCCATGGGGTGCTCTGTGTCAGCATTGTCACCCACCCGGCTCTCCCCTCTGTGGGCGCAGGTGTCACCACTCCCTGCAGACATGGATAGTCTGTCCTCTTGCACCCAAAGACTGAGCTTCAGAGGACAGTGACGTATTCCCAGGGTCATAGGTGAATTTTTTAAGGACAGACAGGCTTTAGTTCAATAAATAAATGGTAGCTGCTGGAGCCTGCACAGCACTCAATGGACTCTGCTTTGCCATTTCCTTTTCCTTTTGACCTCAACACGTGTGTTAGCCTCTCATTCGTGTCCCACTCTTTGCAACCCCATGGACCATAGCCTGCCAGGCTCCTCTGTCCATTGGATTCTCCAGGCAAGACTATTGAAATGGGTAGCCATTCCCTTCTTCAGGGGATCTTCCTGACTCAGGGATCAAACCCGTGTCTCCTGCATTGCAGGTGGATTCTTTACCATCTGATCCACCCAGGAAGCCCTAACCTCTTCAATCTTTAGTGAATTGTGAACTGCTGCAATCACTGCTGAAACTGGAGACTCACTCATCCTGACCTCACTCCAGCTTCCCCTTGAGAAGGAATCCTGAAGCAGAACCACCCCAAATACCAGAGAATAGAAGGGAAACAAGGAGGGGGACTGCAGGGAAAAAGAGGATGGGTAGGGAGAAGGAGGAACAGGCAGGTGTGCTGAATCAGACTTCTGGAGTATCACACACTCCTTCTTGCCCCAGGAGGTTGCTTGACCTCAGAGACAGGACCTCTTCCTCTTGGGGGGGTTTAGGAGCTTGGGGAAGCCCAACTCTGGCATCTCCTCAACACACTCCCCACTCCCTCAGTGTGGACAAAGCTCCTGGGAGGGGGATGGTCTAAGCTGTACAGGAATGTGGGAGAAGGCTGTAGGCCAAGGGAGCAGCCTGGGGAGTGGGGGGGAAGAAAGGTGTATGTGGAGGGGGGGTCTGAAAAGAGGAAGAGCCAGGAAGCACAGATGGCTGGAAGGGGAGGGGGTCAGTGTGCAGTGGGGATCATGGAGGCCCTGGAAGCTGTCCTAAGGAGCTATAGGGTTCTCTGAGCCATGTGGCCTGATTTGCAGGTGAAAAGGACCCTTGTGGTCCCTGGAGGGGCCGGGGCAAGTGGGGAGCCCAGTCATTGAGAAGGCAGGAGCAGGGTGGGGAGTGGTGGTCTGACCCTGGAGATACAGTGACGGCAGAGCTGAGGGGCTGTGTGAGGGACCAGGCGTGAGGATGATGGGGAGGGGGTGTGACAGACTAGGGAAAAGTCAATGCCCAGCAGGCTCAGGGCCACAGCTACAGGAAGGATGGAGTTGCCCTGGGTGACACAGGGAAGCCTGTAGGTGAAATGGTTTTGGAGAGACAATCCAGGACTTTGTGTTGCTAAGCCCTAATAGCCCCTTTTTTTTTTTAAACTTCAGCTGTGCCTTGCGTCATGTGGGATCTTAGTTCTCTGACCAGGAGTCATATCCAGACCCCCCTGCATTGGAAGCACAGAGTCTTAACCACTGGACCTGCCAGGGAAGTCCCCCAGTAGCACTTTCAGTCCTAATTCTCCCTGGTCTTGCAGAAGCATTGGGTGCCACATCCCTACTGCCCAAGAGTTTTGCCTTGTGCATGCAATGCTAAGTCACTCAGTCATGTCCAACTCTTTGCAACCCTATGGACTGTAGCCCACCAGACTCCTCTGTCTCCAGGCAAGAATACTGGAGTAGGTTGCCATTTACTTCTCCAGGGGATCTTCCCAACCCAGGGATTGAACCCACATCCCTTATGTCTCCTGCACTGGCAGGTGGGTTCTTTGCTACTAGCACCACATGGGAAGCCCCAGTGAGAAAATAATCCCCATCAAATTGCTAAAGAAATAAAAAAAACACCCATCAATAAACCTAACAACAAGTTTGTAAGTTCAATGTGAGGAAACGATAGAATTTTACTGAAGAACATGAAAGGAGACCTTGACGAAATGTATATTCTCCTTCATTGTTGCAGTACTTTTTGGAAGTCAAGCTAGCTATATTATTCAAATAAATAAATAGAATACATTTAATATATTATTTTAAAAGTACACATACTTGTTGACTAGTAACTCCTCTATGGGCTCTATCTCATAGAAATTGAAGCTCTATGTAATGTAAAGATATATATATATATATATCTTATTTTTTTTTTTTGCCTCTTCATTCTGACTCTTAGCTAAGAGTAATCGGCTTCCGTTCAAGGGAGGGGCAGGGTTCTGTGTATCTTTTCTATATGTGTATGTATGGGCTTCCCTGTGGCTCAGACAGTAAAGAATCTGCCTGCAATGCAGGAGACCCTTCCCTGTTTTGGGACGATCCCCTGGAGGAGGGCTTGTCAACCCACTCCAATATTCTTGCCTGGAGAACTCCATGGACAGAGTAGCCTGGAGGGCTACAGTCTATGGGGTAGCAGAGTCAGACATGACTGAGCAAATAACGCTTTCTTATATATGTATAGGTACATATATGTCTATATCTATTCATATTAATTATACATATATGTGTATATAAATGTATATATATATTTAAAGATGTTAACTACAGCATTTTTGGTAGTAGCAAAAACACTGGAAACAAAATCAATGTCATTCAAAAGAGAAATAAGTAAATCATGGTACAATATGCACACCATCATTAAAATAACCCTTGTATGGGCTTTTCTGGTTGTTGTCATGGCAACTATTAACTGTCTTGGGCAGGTGGGTGTGTCCTTTAGGGAATGTGTCACAATGAGCCTATGATGAGGCTCAAGCTCTACTGCAGGTTGACTCCTCTGCCATCTTGGACCTAGTTGGCTCCAACCAGCTCTTGTTTTTTTTTGTTTTTTTGTTTTGCAGCTTTATTCTGACTCTTAGCTAAGAGTAATTAGTTTCAATTCGAGGGAGGGGCAGGGATATGATTCTGGTAACACCTGCATCTGTGTATCTTTCCTATAAAGTAATTCTTGCAGAGAGAAGCCCTCTAGCCTCTGACTTGGGTGGATGAGCTGGACCCCTAAGGTTCCCTGAGCCATGGGAGGAGAGGTCCCGAGCACTTCACATCCCCTGTGTCCTGGGTCCAGAATGGATCTCATACCCTGGGTTGTGCCTGGGGTTCCCACATCCATGCGACTCATGGATTCAACCTCCCCAGAGAGCAACTTCACCTCCTACGGAAACCATGCAACCCAAATCGGTCTCTTAACTGAGATCACATACCTAGCCTCAAGACTTAATGGAACTCAGGGCCTTGATGTCTCTGCAGAATTCAGTGAGAGACACAGTGATAGGCAAGAAGTGCATTTATTTAGAGAGAAACACACTCCACAGAAAGAGTGTGGGCCATCTCTGAAGGGAGAACAGCCCTTGGGTACTGGGTTGTCAGTTTTTATAGGACTGGTTAATTTCACAGGCTAATGAGTGGGAGGACTACTCCAGCTATTTGGGGGAAGGGGTGGGGATTTCCAGAAATTGGTCCACTGCCCATTTTTTTACCTTAATGGTCGGCCTTGGGAATGTCACAGCATCTGTGTGTGTGTCATTTAGCTAATGTGTTACAGTGAGCATAGACTGAGGCTTAAGGTCTAGTGGAGTTGATGCATTTGCCATTTTTGACCTTGTTGTTCAGTCTCTTAGGACAAGTCCAACTCTTTGCAACCCCATGGACTATAGCACACCAGTCCTTCACTATCTCCTGGAGTTGGCTCAAACTCATATCCATTGAGTTGTTGATGTTTGTTTCTAATCAGTATATGTAGTGTCCTTGGGCTATGTCATTTTTATAAAGGTTGTACCCTGTTCCCCTTCCCTCCTTTTTACTACCAGAAGAGGGACAGGAAGTCACTGAGGGGTAAAGGAGACAACCCAGAGATTCAGTTGCTTCTTAGGCTGACTTGCAACTGCTGCTGATTTCATATTTTCCCAAAGGATCTCAGATGCCCCCGAATACTGACATTCCTGGGGTCACTGGGGCAAAGCAGCATGTGTGCTTCCCCAGCCCTGCTGAATCAAGGAGAGCGGTCAACCCAGCTGTTTTCCTGCTTCCCAAATGTCCTGGGCATTTCTCAAGGGCTGTCCAATATTCTGCTGAGCTCTTTGTCATTTAGGGATAATGCCTTTGTCATCCATTTACTGTCATTTTAGCTGAGTTTGGGGAGGGAACAGAGGTTAATGCATACTTTCAATTCAGCATGTTTAACCAGAGGTCCATATTAGATTAAAAGAGATTAGGGAGGTGGGGAATTGGAAAAGAGAAAGTCAGAAGGAAAACACTGCATTTAAAGGATATTTAAGTTTTTTATAATAATGAATGCTGAAGAGACGCCGCTAATGTAAACGTGTGTCTGTGTGTGCACAGGCACATGTGTACGTGTGAAAAATGATAATGTTCATTATCTCAGATCCTTGAGTTTTCAGGTGCTATTTATTTTCTCTTTCAAAGATTTTTGGAGGGGAAAAAAAAACTTACATAGACAAAGAAATTTATTTGGTACAGAAAGCCAATGGCTGCTTCTATGAATATTCAAAATCCACTTCTTGGCCATCTACCTTCAAGACATATTTGCCCACATGGACCCAAAAGTCTGAGTAAGATTCTCGGAGCAGTTCTCTCAGGGTTTCTTGAAATGCTGCCTTCCGGGTTTGAAGTCTTAAAACTTCCTGCTGAATATAACATAAGTCCCAACTTTTAGGTTTTGAATATTTTTAAAGTCATCAGTGTGTCCCTTGGCTTGTCAGGACTCAGAAAGTCTTCGCTGGCTTGGGGCCAATGAGGGAAAATGTCTCCTCACGGCAGCGCCCAAAGGATGGTCAAGGCTTTGAGTTTGGCAAGACAGCTCTTCCCAGGTGGGAGCAGACTGGGAATGGCTGGGAAACCTGCTGCTAACACAGAGCCTGGGAGAACCCGTGTCCTTACATGTGCCGGGAGACACCTGTGCTTTCCAAGATCTCCAGACCCCAAAGAGTGGAAAGAATTAATTTCCCTCTAAGCCCAAATGTTATTACTCCTGCCCCATTCACTAGGCTTAAGCATCCTGCATTGGGGTGGGTCCTAAATCGGGATTAAAGGCAAGAGTGCAGGGCCAGGCGAAGCTGAGACCCTAAACGGAAGCCCAGATGATCACCTGTATTGAGAGTGCAGCCCAGGACAGTGGGGTGACTTTTGTCCTCCCTGTGGCCCATCTGGCCACCCTCCTGCCCATGTGTCACAGGAAAGACAGGTGGCCCTGCCCTCTGCCAAAGCCTGCCTGCTTCTCGACAGAAGACCTGGCAGCTGTGAGCCTTTGGGAATGTTTATTTCCCACAGCAGGGAAAGCCCCATCAGTTCCCAGTCCCTTGTAAATGGCAGAATGCTCCACCATGTAGGGCCAGAGTTCTGGCTGCTGTGATGGGGTTTTTAGGATGACAAGTGGGGACCACAATCACCCATAAACACAGCCTCCTTCACTCTGCTGTTTTCAATATCTATTTGTTGAGCATCTGAAATCTGCAAAGGACTGAGGGCATTTGCTCATTATGGGTAGAAAGCAGAGGGGAAGAACAAGGTGAATTTTAAAGTGTCCCCAAAGCCAATGACAGTATAGTGTGGACAGGGCTGACGTTTATGAACAAGACAGGGAAGGACCAGCCAAGGGGTCTGGGGGACCCTGGGGAGCAGCAGAGGTGAAGCTGCAGACAGAACTCTGCGTTGGGGTCCTCATCCTCTGTTGGGCCAACGGGGTTACTGTGATGTACCTTTCTGTTGGGAAGGGGATGCTGCCCAAAGGGCCAGTGGTGCAGAACCAATGGAGGAGGTGCCTGGATGGCCTCAGTTACAGGCCAGGGGAGGGGCGGGGTGGAGTAGGGGATGGCCCAACATGTCAAGAGATCATCCAGGAACTAGAATAATCTGCTGTGGCCAAGCTTAAGGTTGTGGGGAAAGGCTGAGCAGCCTGGAGAGACATCCAGAGTTCAAGGTCTGTATGAATTCCTTAACTGACAAAATCCAAGATGATCTTTGGACTTATTTCTGGGAGGTGGAGTCGCTGGTAGAACTTTCTCTTTTATGTTCTGATATGCTTCTACATGGGCTTCCTGGTGGCTCAGTGGTAAAGAATCTGTTTGCAGTGCAGGAGACTCAGGTTCGATCCCTGGGGTGGAAAGATCCCCCAGAGGAGGGCATGGCATCCCCACTCAGTTTTCTTGCCTGGAGAATCGTTTGGACGGAGAAGCCTGGTGGGCTACAGTCCATAGGGTCACAAAGAGTTGGACACAACTGAAGCAACTTAGCACATATGCACGCATGCTTCTAAATGTTTACAATAATGTGTGTGTGTGTTTTTTAAAGTAAAAACAACTCATAAACATTATAAACTATCAAACATCAAGGAAGGATTTAAATTGGAAAGGACCCCTCCCCCGAGGCACCCACTATGCCTGTCTGTGCGTGAATCCTTCAGGGAATGTTTGCCGCTTATGCAAGCTTCTTGTTTGTAGAGCTGCCTGGATGGGATTATGAGCTCCCAGGTGAAGCTAGCTTTCTTCACTTACCCAGATTGTTCTGACATCTTCACCCCGTCAATCAACATAATTGTGGAATTCTCTTTAATTACATGTACAATAATATTTTTGCAATTTTTACACTTTGGTGGCCATTTTCACTGTGTTCTTTGAAAGAATGTTTAAACTATGGCACTATTGCACTCATCTCACACACTAGCAAAGTAATGCTCAGAATTCTCCAAGCTAGGCTTCAACACCTGGCTACATGAACCGTGAACTTCCAGGTGTTCAAGCTGGATTTAAAAAAGCCAGAAGAACCTGAGATCAAATTGCCAACATCCGTAGGATCATCGAAAAACAAAGCGAGTTCCAGAAAAACATCTACTTCTGCTTTATTGACTATGCCAAAACCTTTGACTGTGTGGATCACAACAAACTGTAGAAAATTCTTAAATAGATGGGATTACCAGACCACCTGACCTGCCTCATGAGAAATCTGTGCAGGTCAAGAAGCAACAGTTAGAACTGGATATGGAACTACAGACTGGTTCCAAATCGGGAAAGGAGTACATCAAGGCTGTATATTGTCACCTTGCTTATTTAACTTATATGAAGAGTACATCATGTGAAACACTGGGCTGGATGAAGCATAAGCTGGAATCAAGACTGCTGGGAGAAATATCAATGACCTCAGATATGCAGATGACACCACCCTTACGGCAGAAAGTAAAGAAGAACAAAAGAGCCTCTTGATGAAAGTAAAAAAGGAGAATGAAAAAGTTGGCTTAAGGCTCAACATTTAGAAAACTAAGATCATGGCATCTGGTCCCATCATTTCATGGTAAATAGATGGGGAAACAATGGAAACAGTAACAAACTTTAACTTGGGGAGCTCCAGAATCACTGCAGATGGTGACTGCAGCCATGAAATTAAAAGATGCTTGCTCCTTGGAAGAAAATCTATGCCCAAACTAGACAGCATATTTAAAAGCAGAGACACTACTTTGCCAACAAAGGTTTGTCTAGTCAAAGCTATGGTTTTTCCAGTAGTCATGTATGGATGTGAGAATTGGACTATAAAGAAAGCTGAGCGCTGAAGAATTGATGCTTTTGAACTGTGGTGTTGGAGAAGACTCTTGAGAGTCCCTCGGACTTCAAGGAGATTCAACCAGTCAATCCTAAAGGAAATCATACCTGAATATTCATTGGAAGGACTGATGCTGAAGTTGAAGCTCCAATACTTTGCCCACCTGATGGGAAGAACTGACTCAATGGAAAAGACCCTGATGCTTGGAAAGATTAAAAGTGGGAGGAAAAGGGGATGACAGAGGATGAGTTTGTTGGATGGCATCACTGACTTGATGGACATGAGTATGAGTAAGCTTCAGGAACTGATGATGGACAGGGAAGCCTGGCGTGCTGTAGTCCATGGGGTCGCAAAGAATTGGACACGACTGAGCAACTAAACTGAACAGAACTTCGAAAGAATTCACCAGTTCACAGGGACCAACATATTCTTGTCTAAAGAGATAAGTTGTTGTTGCTGCTATGTTGTTTTAGTCTCTAGGTCATGTCCAACTCTTTGGGACCCCATGGACTGTAGCCCACCAGGCGCCTCTGTCCATGGCATTTCCCAGGCAAGAATACTGGAGTAGGTTGCCATTTCCTTCTCCAGAGTATCTTCCTGCTGCTAAGTCGCTTCAGTCGTGTCCGATTCTGTGTGACCCTGTAGACGGAAGCCCACCGGGCTCCCCCTTCCCTAGGATTCTCCAGGCAAGAGCAGTGGAGTGGGTTGCCATTTCTTTCTCAGGAGCTTGTAGTCTTGCTCCCTCTGGTGTCTACTTGTAGTACTGCAAGTTCTCTGGAGCAGTGTCAAGCTGCTGAGCTCTCTCTGTGGCCCCCGGCACCTGAGCTCTGCTAGTTCCATCACTGCTCTGAGTCAGCGAAGACAGAAACCAGTCTCTTGGACAGCCCCCTGAATAGTTAAAACTTTGAACGTATGTTCTGCTCTCTTCCTCTCAAAGGAGAAGCTGGGAGTTGCACTTTCTCTTGATAGCAAGCTGTGCCTGGTTGGCTAAAGATTGGTGTGGTTTAAATGAAATGGATTTTTCTTCCTTGTTTCAGTGCAGCTGTTCTTAGCTTTCAGCTTCCTGGGATGTTATGACTTCCTAAGTGGCTTATGGAGTTCTCCAAAACATTTTTTTGAACTATTTATTGTTGTTAATTTCTGTATTTGTGTCTTCCTATTACACCATCTTGCTGTCACTTCCTGGGTTGGCACCTGTTTACATAAATAAAGTTTTATTGAAACATAGTCATGTTTCTTTGCACATTTTCTAAGATAGTTTCCATGCTGCAGTGGCAAAGTTTGAGTAGTCGTGACAGACACCCTATGGCCATGAAGCCTGATGTATTTACTGGTAGGTCTTTTACAGGAGAAGTTAGCTGATCTCTGTGCTATATAAAAGAGAGTAATCATCATTTAGGGCTTCCCTGGTGGCTCAGATGGTAAAGAGTCTGCCTGCAGTGTGGGAGACCAGGGTTTGATCTCTGGGTTGGGAAGATCCCCTGGAAAAGGAAATGGCAATCCACTCCAGTATTCTTGCCTGGGGAATTCCATGGATGGAGGAGCCTGACAGGCTTATAGTCCATGGGGTCACAAAGAGTCGGAAACGACTGAGCGACGTCACTTTCATTTTCTAATCATCTTTTAAACGCTTTATAAAAACACATGACAAAAGAACTGCCATATAAGAAAGTCTAGCCAAAAATGTAGAAAGACAAGCACTATATGTCAGGAAGTTAATTTTTTTAATGTTATATTTCTGGATTTACAGTGTTTGGGGCATTTTTCAGCACTTTCAAGTTTCTGATTTGTTGTGATTTATTTTCTCATTCTAAATATTCACTTTTATACCTAATTTGGTTTTTGCAACACCTAATTCTTATAGGAGTCTCACAAGTCTATAATCCTCAGACCCTCAGAATCCAGGTCCACGCTGTCTAAACGGCTCTTAAGATGTAAGAGTGCACAGTTACATTTTAGAGAATAACACCTATATTGCATCAGGGAAAATTGTGTATGTCAACTAATCTTGCTTGCAAGGACTTGAGTGTCTTCTTACTGCACTAATGACAGCACCTGAGAGATTTAAAGCTGGTGAAATGTGAAAGTAGCTGCTCAAGTGACAATGAATGACAATAAAGGCATAGTGGGGTGTAGCTGCTCAGACTCAAGCCAAAAATCCTCAGAATTGTTACAACTGCCCCTCATTTCTTGAGAACTCCATCCCCTCTGCTACTGACAAAATGAGCAACCTTTGGGGTAGTAGAACAGTTTTAATAACAGAGATAGATTTTTATGCTATAAGAGTGCACACAGTCATAAAAAACAACAGCAGTTACACACAAATGATACTCCATTTTATTCTGTTTTCCACTGTAGCTGCACCATATTGTTTATCAGTTCTGCACAAAAGTTTCCATTTCTCCACATTTATATGAAAATGGGGGAACTCTGGATATCGTCCATATCAAAGATTTGTAGTCAATTTGGTAGGCTTTCATAACAAAATTGTGGTTATCTTAAAAAGGCAGAGGGCTTAGGTTTTAGGAGTATATCCTTATGGTAGATTGCTGCAGTAACAGCCCCAGTGAATTAGTTTGCCTGTTTCTCCCTCATACATCTCTTTTCCCCTCCCATGTTGATTCTGGGTAGGGCTACACAAGATGTGTTTTGGCAAATGGGACTTTAGCAAACATGACACAAGCAGCAGTCTTGGAAAGTAACTTCCCATTGAGGTTTGCCTTCTCTTGCCACTGGAGACTCATGGAATGCCACCACCATGACAGCAAGCCCAATCTAGCCTAACTGGAGGGACAATGGAGGCACCCAGGCCAGCTGTCAGATGCATAAAGCCATCACAGACTGTCTGGCCACAACCAAGACACCAGCTAACTGCTTTTACATGAGAGAACCAGGCAGAATCCACAGAAGAACAGTCCAGTTGGTCCCAGCCGAAACTGTCAAGCCACAGCATCTTATTTGCCTAGAAAATACCATGCACGGAGGAGCCTGGTCGGCTGTAGTCCATGGGGTCGCTAAAAGTCAACAAGACTGAGCGACTTCACTTTCACTTTTCACCCTCATGCATTCGAGAAGGAAATGGCAACCCACTCCAGTATTCTTGCCTGGAGAATCTCAGGGACGGGGCAGCCTAGTGGGCTGCCGTCTCTCGGTCGCACAGAGTCGGACACGACTGAAGTGACTTCGCAGCAGCAGCAGTGCTGTTTCAAGCAAACAGATTGCAGTGATAAATCAGATAATCCTGCAACATGTATAGATGAAATTACTGACGTTTAGGGATTTGCTTCCCAATAAGCTGGAGGGTACGGAAGCCCCAGTGGTTCATAGGTAAAGAACCAGCCTACCAATGCAGGATGTGGGCTCAAATCCTGGGTTGGGAAGATCCCCTGGAAGAGGAAATGGCAACCCACTCCAGTATTCTTGTCTGGAGCATCCATGGGCAGAAGAGCCTGGCAGGCTACCATTCATGGAGTAGTAAAGAGTCAGACATGACTGAGTGACTGAACACACATGCACAAGCTGGGGGTAGGGGGTTGAGTGGAAGTAAAGATGAAACAAGATGGATTCTATGATGGTCACTGTTGAAGCTGGTGAGGGGGTACACGATGGCTTACTGTTTCCTCACTGTTCTCTCTACAATTGACCATGTTTGAAATGGAAAGTGTCCATAATAAAAAAAATCACAGGAGGACTTCCCCCATGCTCCAGTGGTCGGGACTCCTCCTGACACTGAAAGGGATACAGGTTCAGTTTTTGGTCTGGGAAGATCCCACATGCCAAGGGGCAACTAGGCCCATGCACTGCAACTACTGAGCTTGCATGCCCTAGGACCCAGGCTCCACAACAAGAGAAGCCAACGCAATGAGAAGCCCAAGCACTATAACAAGAGAGTAGACCCCACTCACTAGAGAAAGTTTGTGCAGCAATGACAAGGACCCAGTGCAGGCAAGAAAACCCAGAGACAAACCAACCCCAAAAATGGAACACAAGGAAGGATAGGGAAGTGAAGGAGGGAAGGAGAAAGAGAGGGAGGAAGGGAGGTTACTCTCCTGTCTATTAACATATAATGCAATTGAGACCAGAGAAGGACAGCGATTTCTGCAACGTGACACAGCCAGCTTACAGCCAAGTTTGTCACTGAACAGACTCCTGACTCCTTGGCCAGGCTCTTTCCATTCTCCTCACACACAGCGTCAGAGGCAGGAAAGTTCCATAGGAGAAGCAGTACAGGTAGGCATATTTTCTCCTTTTACTTGAAAAAAAAGCCTTGTGGCAGGTCCAAGACATTAGTCACATTGAGATCTTTAATGACAAAGGATCCTCACTTACGGTATATGTTGTTTATCTAGTGTTTGAGGAAGAAATATGTCCTGCTGTTGTGTGTAAAGTTACATAGAAGGCAGGCTGGGAATACTTCCTCCACGCCCCATCATACTGTCTGGCACCAAAAATCTGTTCTATTTTCAAAGATGTATAGTAACCATTGCAAGGGCAACCCACACTGTATCACACTCTCAGGACAGCAACACCAACAAGTTTTCAAATCCAAATACTAATGTCGTCTCTTTCCCACATGTACAAAATGAGCAAAGCTTTCCTTAATCATCACATGGGAAAACGAAGCACTGCAATTATGTGTCTCTCGCCCCAGGATATGCTGGGCATTTAATCAGACACTGCTACATGGAGCCAGAGATGGAGTACGGCAGTAAACAGACATGAAAGGAGGGTTACTTCATGAAAAAGAAAAAAAAAAAAAGGCCCTTCCAAGTTTTATTAACCAGTGTCTGTTCCCCTAAGAATTTCAGAGCCTCAGAACTCAGCGGGAGTTGATGGGAAGGAAGATCCTCAACGGTGATAACCTGCCCATAACCAAAGCATCGAATAAAAACAAAACTAAACTGAATCCAAATCTGTTCCCTAACTGAGTGGGCAGGGCCCAGCCTGGCTTTTCCTGGGTGCTGTTTACCAAGCAATCCACAGGGTTCTGTGTTTGTGTCTGATGATTTGTCTGAAGGTGGCGTAGTGGTAAAGAAAGCTGCTTAACAATGCAGCAGACAGAGGTCCCATCCCTAAGTCTGGAAGATGCCCTGGAGAAGGAAATAGCAGCCCTCTCCAGGATTCTTGCCTGGAGAATCCCATGGACAGAGGAGCCTGGCGGGCTATAGTCCTTGGGGTGGAAAAGAATCTGACGTGACTGAGGACGCCAGGCAAAGTCAAACCTGGAGCCCTGTGGCTGGGGATGGAGTGGGGGGTGGGGGGTGGGGGGAAGGGGTGTGGAGGATAGGGGGGTGAGGGGGCAGGTGGTTGGCCTACCGCAGCCTCCTGCTGCCTATATGAGAAGCTCATCTTGCTGGGGTTCAGACACCAGCCTTCCTGACAGGCCAGCACTCAGCCTGGTCACTGACAGATGCAAACTGTGGCTCCTGGGAACCAGAGCAGGAAGCAGCATTCTGACAAGAGGGTTTGGAACGCTTCTGGGCTAAGGTGACCCACTGGTCAGGTGAACAAGGGGTAGGGCTTTCCAGGATCAGGCTTATGTCCAGGAGGAATCCAAGGCCTAGGCTGGAGAGTTCAGAATGAGTGTACTAGGAGGCCGTAGAGCAGCGATGCCCACCGGAGAAGTACCAGGGCAGTACAGGAGGCAGGGAGGCCCAGGGTGGGAGACTGCTGCGGAGAGACCCCAGGGCTGATGCCTGGGAGGCCTCATCATCTACATGGTCCCGTAACTGGTCCCTGCTGCAGGGCAGTGACCTGGATCTGCAAGGGGACTTAGGGATGCTGGGCTAGGGTGCGGCTGGACAGCGCTCAGCCGGGCTACAGGCGGGAGCACCGCCCGGGGTAGAGGCGAGAGGGCTGCTTGGGGGCTTTCCCACAGAACAGACCCTGGGCCCCACACACCTGGGCAGAAGGGCCGGGGTCTGGGGGCGTCAGACAGACGCTCACCGGGGCGAGCTCCAGGGCTGGGCTCTAGGCTGTACAGGAGGGCAGTCCAGGGGCTGACACTAGGGGGCAGGGAGGGGTAGCAGGAACCACGTCCTGGAGGGGAGACCCTCCGACCCGCCAGATGAAGTGCGGGCGCGCGCCTGACGCAGCTGCCCTGGCATCGCGGAGGGGGGGCAGCCTCCCCGCGAGCTGTGGGGCAAGGAGGGGCCAGCGGGCCCTCATCCTCGGCTACGCAAGCGGCTGCCTCCCGCTCCCGCTCCGGCAGATGCCCGGGTCCCCGGGCTGCTCCCAAGCACAGAGTCAGCGGCCCCGCGTCCACCCACATTCCCTCCGGCCGGCGGAGCCCGGGGCGCGGAATCCAAGCGGCGGCCGAGCTAGTGCGAGCGCAGGGCGGAGCCCGAGCCAGGGGCCGCCCAGCCCACCCGCCCTTGCCTAGGGGAGATTGGGGCGGGTCAAAGATAAAGGCGAAGGAGGGTCGGGGAGAGGAGAGGGAGGGCGTTGGAAGGACGAGAAAGGGGAGAAGAAGCGAGGGGACCGGAGCGGGGAGAGCGGAGGCGGAGAAAGGAACTTGAGGGAACGAACGGAGAAGGAAGGAGGGTTGGGAAGGGCAGGAGGGGGAGGGGAGGAGTGGGAGGAAGACGGAGGCCGGAGGCCGCACCCCAGCCTCTTCCCGGGGCCCTGAAATGAGTGAAGGGTGAACCTGCCTTCCAGGTCTAAGGGGTGCAGGGTACAGGCTGTACTACCCGCCTCGTGCCTTGACCCCGTCCCCGCCTGGGGTCAGCCAGCACCTGTACCCAACAGTGCCTACACCGCTCCTCCCACTAAGCTGGGACCCTGGACCTTCAGCAAGGCTGTGCATTTTCCAAGGAGATCACTGCCCACTCACTGACTGTGTCCACTGGCGGGGCTTGAGCCCTGGATCGAAGAGCGGGGCAGAAAGGAGAGTGGTGGATGATGAATGTCATGGCCTGGCTCTGTGCAGAGCCCCTTCTCCAAGGGTTCACCCCCAACTCCCCACCACCCCAATTCCTGGGTGCCTCTCAGGGACCTGGAGAGGCCTCAGGTCCCAGGGCTCTGGCTGCGTTGTCCTGTTACATCCATTTGAGTACCTGTCACCTGTATACTTACTTGCCTACCTACAGGAGTTAGTACTTTTAGAGGAAATCCAGAGGATTTATCCATAGACCATAGACCGATAGACACCATATTGACCCCCTTCCTCCCTCCTCAACCCCACTTCCAGGTAACCACTGTTAATGGCCAATGATGTACAGCTGAATCAGTCAGCATTGATGTGTTTTAATGTGCTTGGTGTAGAAATGAGATCAGAACAGTATAAGACCTACTGGGTAGTGACTGGTCCCCAAATGCCAAGGATTGCTCTGAGCGTTTTGCATGCAGTAACTCATTTGATCCTGTAGATTTAAAAAATATTCACAACATAAAGTTTGAGAGTTGTTTTATTTGGTGAGAATTTTTAGGACTTTAAGCCAGGGAGGCAGCATTTCAAGTGACCCTGAGAGAACTGCTTGGAGGAAGTGAGTGGGGGAGAAGTCAGGTTATATAGAAGTTTTGCAACAAAGGGCAGGTGGTCTGAACACCAAAAGTGAAAGTGAAAGTAGCTCAGCCCTGTCTTGCTACCCCATGGACTGTAGAATTCTCCAGGCCAGAATACTGAAGTGGGTAGCCTTTTCCTTCTCCAGCAGATCTTCCCAACCCAGGAATCAAGAACCGGGGTCTGCTGCATTGCAGGTGGATTCTTTACCAGTTGAGTTACTGGGAAAGCCCTGAACATCAAAAGATGATTGTTAATTAAAGAAAACCAGATATCCCAAGTTAAGGAATTTGGCGCTTTTCTGTGTATGGGAAGATATGCAAGAGTCTGGGCTCACGGAAATCATTCCCTTAATGTCCACCTTAGCTACCTGGGGCCAGCATCCTGTGTCTTCTTTTTCTGGGGGGGAGGGGCAGGCCTATAGAGTATTTATCAGGAGTGGGAAGGGCTAGGAGAGGAGCTACCCTTTCTTTCTGGCTGCATCCCCCACCCCTAAGGGCCACTCCGTGAGGTAGCCTGGCGGGTGGCTCTAGGCTGTTGATCCCCACAGAACCCACTCTCAGACCAATACATGGGAGCCAGGATGCTGGGAGGGGGCCACTTTGAAGAGACAAAGCCTCAAACCTTTTGTTCCCAGGCTGAGACGGCCTCTGATGCAGGGACAGTCTGCCTCTCATTTTGCTACATTTAAGGGACAGTGGCCCTGCTCCCTCTCTGGGGCGCCCCTTGCAGGCCCCTGTCCTGTTGTAAAGCTGTTTTCTTTTTTTGTTACTATTGACTTTTGGCTGTGCTGGATCTTCACTGCTGCCTGGACTTTTCTCTAGTTGTGGCGAGCTGGGGCTACTGTTCATTGTGATGCTTGGTCTTGTTGTCATGGGCTTATTGCCGAACATGGGCTCTAGGCTTCAGTAGTTACAGTGCGCACAGGCTTAGTCACCTTGCAGCTTGTGGAATCTTCCCAGACCAGGGATTAAGCCTCTGTTTACCCCCATTGATAGGATTCCCTCCAGGGAAGTCTCTAAAGCTGTCTTCTGACTTTATCCTGAAGGCAAACAGAAAACCAGCTCAGCTGCCTGGGTGGCCCGTCAGGTAACTCTCCCTGTAGACGTCCAGGGCCCTGCACCTCTCCTCACTTTCAGAAGGTGGTCCAGGCTTGTGGGTCCTCAGGGATGTTGGGTTTCACCACTAATCTGACCTCTTCTGCTTTCTCTCTTCTGCGAATTCTCCCATCCATGTTCTGGTCTACCGGTGGCACCTTTTCTAGTTTTCCAAGGCATCTGGTGGTTTTTTTCTTATTTTTATTGGAGTGCAGTTGCTTTACAATGTTGTATCAGTTTCTGCTGTACACTAAAATGAATCAGCTATATGCATACATAGGTCTCTTTTTTGGATTTCCTTCCCTTTCAGGTCACCACAGAGCAGTGAGTAGAATTTCCTGTGCTATGCTGTAGGTTCTCCTTAATTATCTACTTTACACATAGTAAGTAGGCAATCCTAATCTCCCAGTTCATCCCACCCCTCTCCCTCTTTGGTGTCCATGTTTGTTCTCTACTCCTGTGCCTCTATTTTTGTTTTGTAAATAAGATCCTCTATACAAAGGATTTTTTTTAATATTTATCCTGCTATTTCAGAGGGTCTGAGGAGGGAGAGTTGGATGTTGAATGAATCATCTTGAGTCCAGTGCATGAATGAATGAATGAACAAGGGCTCCTGGAGGAGTGGGAGGGTTGAGAGGGTCCAGGTTCTGTGCAGACACTCCTGAGGCAGGGATGCCTTGAGGGTCAGAGGGCATGCGGTTTGGATAGGAAGTCCCACCTGTGTAAGAGTACCTGCACCTCAGGTGAGGCCAGGGTGTGCCCTGACCCTGTTGTCATCCAGGAGCTCAGCGATTGGTGGAAATGCTACAGGTCCCTGTGGGGGTAGGGGGCGGGGATGTCAGCACAGAGAATGCTATACAGACAGCCTCTCCCTTTGGGCTTAATTTAAAAGATGTGTTTAAGGCAGGGGAGGTCAGAAATAATCATCAGAAGAAAAGAAAAGGTGATTCCCACAAGAGATGGTGAAGGACAGGGAAGCCTGGCGTGCTACAGTCTACGGGGTGGCAAAGAGTTGGACATGACTGAGTGACTGAACAGGAACATCCTGGTTTCGGTCCAGACTCTTCAGGAAAGGTCCGGCTGTGTCTCTTGGGCACCAGTCCCAACATGAAGAGGGAGGAACGAGAAAGCTGGGGGCAGGCCAGAGACCCATCTGACCACATGCAGGGGATGCTGAGTGGAGGCTGGGAGCAGCGCCCCCTCCCCCCCACCCATACTCACACACACACTCACACACCCGCCCTGGGCCTGATTGCTTGTTAACACCCTGTGGGTCCAGGCTGCCTCCTCAGGACAAACAAACCTTTAAAGATGTGGTCCCAGCTGCTGCAGGGGGCCGAGGTGGCCATGGAGCAGATCAGGGAAGGAAACTTAGATCGGCTCATGTTTTATTTCAAACAAAACACTTTCCTCCTGAATCCAGAGAGTTCCGTGCCTTGGCAAAGTCATAAAACCAAAGCTAACTTCATGGGGGAGTCTGGCCACACCCTCCGGATACGGGAAAGACTTTCTTCTCTATTTCAAATGACCTTGTTTTGCCTCTTTTAGATGCAAATGTTTATTTGGTCTGACTTTGAAATACCTCGGTGCAGCTGAAATAATTCAGGGCAGCCCTGTGTAAAGGACCACTTCCTGATCTCCTAAATACAGACTCTTTGCAGGGACCACAGATGGGCGGGCGTGACACCAGAGGGGTGGCACCAGCCCCCTCCCATCCCGTCTCTCAGCAAACACAGTGGTCACTGAGTGTCTCATGCAGTTGGGCTCTCCTGCAGGCAAGCAGTTTCAGTCCCAAGGGAGTCAGCATTTGTCAGGAACCTGATTCACTTATGCATGTCACCACCTCTAGGAAAGAGGCAAGGGACTCACCTTTCTGGTGGTGAACAGGTATAATTTCACTTTTACCCCTAGTCCTAGAGCATCCTTCAGGAGAGGGGGGTGCTTGGTTCCTGGTGACCCAGGTGAATTGCGGAGGTTCAGTTGTTGTTCAGTTTCAGTTGTGTCCGACTCTTTGTGACCCCATGGACTGCAGCACACCAGGCTCCTCTGTCCTTCACCATTTCCTAGAGTTTGCTCAAACTCATGCCCATTGAGTTGGTGATGCCATCCAACCATCTCATCCTCTGTCGCCCCCTTCTCCTCTTGCCCTCAGTCTTTCCCAGCATAGATGCTAGCTGTGCTGAAATCTGTGATGGAGAGTCTCTCCGTTTGGGGAGAAAATGTGATCCTGGATGAGTGTGTGTGGGAGGGGTGTGCACCACTGGGCTGGTGAGTGGGCTCAGCTCCGCCCTCCATCTACACTCACTGAGCAGTGCTCACAGATCCGAGGATTCACGTGGGTTACTCCTCACCCATCTCAGAGGTTGCCATAGCATTACACACTCTTTATAGATGAGAAAACTAAGCATCAGGGCTAAGTCAGAACCAGAGGCTGAGCTGCCAGCCCACAGAGCCTGGCCGGTTGCTGGGATCCTGGATGGGCACTGCCCTCCAGGATGGTGGAACATCCCTGCTGGTCTCGCCCAAGGGTGTGGAGTGCCTCCAGCGTGGTTTGGCTGAGGGGTGTTGACCCTCCTGGGTCTCTGCAGTGTGTCCCCATGGGGAGCAGCCAGGGATCTCGTCCCCTGGTCTGGCCTCATCCGCTGCCACCTGCCTCCTGTCAGCTTTCCCTCCCAGATTCCAGGCAGCACTCAGTGCAAGCCGCTGCTTCCCCCAGCTAAGCAGGGCCATAACCTGTTGCCAGGAGCCTGCCCTCTGTGGCCTACCAATCTCCACAGTGCAATCATCCCAGCCCCCAGGGCAGGCCCTGACACAAAGAAGCTGCTCATTACAGTGTTTGGTGGTGTCCCGTGGGGAAGGATGGAGAATGCTGGGAAGGAAAGGCCAGGGACAGGCAGCTGGGGTGGCCACGGACACTTCCAGTCTTGGTGGAGAGTGTGTGGGACCCACCCACCTGGCCTCTCACCCCTCCCTCCGCCGTAGGCCTTTCTTCCTCAGCTGCAGGGGTGCTTGAAGCTGGCCTGGGCCCCTGCTCTGAAACAGTCATACCCTTGATGGGAGGGGGTGGGGATGCTTCCATGTGGATCAGACACTTTTCTATGTGGCAACTTTCCCATCTTAGGGACACCACTTCGCAGGGATACACTGGCCACTGCCATGTCTTGAAAGGGGCTCCTGGGCTTGGAGGCTTATGTTACAAAACCCTAGGCCATAAATCACATCAATGATACCAGATAAGAGCCAGATATTTCTGTGTGGCAGAAAACATGTGATTAAAGTAGAAAGGCAACTTTCAACTGAGAATAAAATAATGGATCATCCCTAATATGGAATTATCATGCAGTCATTAAATGAACAAAGCATATTTATGCCCATAATATGAAAACAGTATCATCTGCATAATAATATATGCAATTTATGTCACAAGTGTGAGACTGCTATAAATCAATACAAAAAAACCCCCAGGGATGGAATTGAAAAATGGATAGAAATCCCTCACAGGAAGGGAAAAGTCTTCTAAACCTTTGAAAAGAGGCTTAATCTCACGGTAAAAGAGATGCAGACTGAGACACCTGGGAACCTTACTCTAGCCCTAAATCAGATTGGCCAAGCTCCAGAAACTTTGATAACCACAATGCCAGAGGGACAAGACCTGGAAGGTTTGGGCCCTTATGTCAGAACCACCGGCCCAGCAAGCTCACTTTCAGACTTTGTCCTGTATGTGTCCTCAAGTACCTCTGCAAGGATGTTGATCACAGGCTCATGGAAGCATTGCTTATGATTGTAAAAGGGTGGAAACACCTTGTTATGGTTCAGTTGCTCAGTCCTGTCCGACTCTTTACATCCCCATGGACTGCAGCACGCCAGGCTTCCCTGCCCTTCACTATCTCCTCGAGTTTGTTTAAACTCATATCCATTGAGTTGGTGATGCTATCTAACCATCTCATCCTCCTCATTTAGGAAAGCACCTAAATGCTAGCAATAGTAATATTCCATCCATAGTATGGAATTATCAGTTTTGTTTTTTTTTAAGCTGTGTGTATAGCCTAGCATGCTGCTGTCTGTGGGGTCACAAAGAGTTAGACATGACTTAGTGACTAAACAACAGCAAATATATAGGTCTGTGATATGGACCAGTCTTCAAAGCATATAAAAGTATACTCATGAAAAAGAGGAAGCTAGAGAGAGTGTGTGTAGAATCCTTTCGTGTGTGTGTATGTGTGTGTAGAAGCATATAATTCCTGGAACGATACATAAAACATGGACACTGGCATCAAGGGTTTCTCTGATGTCTTGGGCTAATTGTTTTTGCCCCACTCTCCCATTCATATACTGAAATCCTAACTCACCAGTGTGAAAGTAAAAGAGTTAGTCACTCAGTAGCGGCCAGCTCTTTGTGACCCCATGGATTGTAGCCCTCCAGGCTCCTCTGTCCATGGGGATTCTCCAGGCAAGAATACTGGAGTGGGTTACCATGCTCTCCTCTAGGGAATCTTTCCGACCTAGGGATCAAACCCAAGTCTCCTGCAATGGCACCACGGAGCCACCAGGGAACCACCTGTCTTAGGAGGAGGGCATCACAACTAACAAGTGCTTTTCTTCTATCAGCTGATGTAGGTTAAGTTTGTATTTTCCTAAATTAGCCTCTGACAATGTCCAGGTCATCAAACGAATGACCTCAAAGCCTAATGTCTTCCCTGAAATACACATGTGCACTGTGACCATAAACTAGGGAACAAGACGAGCTTGTCCATGTGTCTGGCCAGGCCTCCGGGCATCAAAGGCTCCAGACAAGGCTTCCTGCCTCAATAGCCCTGACCAGGGATGGGAGGCGGGCCAACCTGGGTCACAGGAGCAGACCCAACCTGAAACACCCTGTGTCACCTCCCCCTAGTGCTCTGCCAGGAGCCTGCTGCAACAGACAGATTAGACCCCCACAGAACAGGACCAGGACTGCTCTGCAAGCTTGCTTTGCCCTGCAGGGGAAGGACAAATATCTTTCCCACTCTGGCAATCACTCTTCCTAAAGTCAGACACCATTTCGAAGGTGGGTGAAGGTAATTTGAGGAGTAGGTGGGCAGATGGCACAGAGCCGGCTCATCCTTCTTTCAGCCCATCATTAGCCATGTATGTCTCAGCTGCCAGCTCACGTTCTTGTCATGGTGACTTTACACTTGTACACATTTCTGTCTGTGGGTGTGGAAGGAGGGGGCTGAAAGGAGGCTTTGGGGAGGCCGTGAAACAGCCAACACAGTGTCACTGGGTGGCATACTTGGCTGGGGGCCGGTCCTGCATGGATGGGTTGGGGCGGAGGCCCGTGGAGGGAGCAGTTTTCCTGGCTCTGTGCTTCCCATGGTCCCTACATGTGACTCCTCTTCCTGGGCCTGTGTGGGAAAAACAGAGTATGTGCCAGGGACAGAGCTCACCTGAGGGGCTGCCACCATGGGCATGGTGTTTGTAGGAAGGGGGACCCCTTCCAGGTCTGAGAGGGGGCTCTTGGCTTTCAATCAGAAATGAATCATCCAAGGAGACACACTTGCTGACTAAGCAAGAGACTTTATTAGAAAGGGTGGAAAGCAGCAGGGTAAGAGAACCCAGGAAGACTGCTCTGCCATGTGGCCCACAGTCTGTTTTATGGTGATGGGGTGAGTTTCCAGGTTGTCTCTAGCCAGTCATCTGAATCAGGGTCCTTGCTGGTGCTGCCTGCATCACTCAGCCAAGATGGATGCCAGTGAGGAGGATTCTGGGAGGTGGTAGTCTCATGGCATCTCCTTTTGACCTTCCCCAAATTCTTCCGGTTGGTGGTGGCCTGTTAGTTCTTCATTCTTTACCAGGATCTCCTGTTGTAAAATAACTCATGCAAACGGTTACTGTGGTGCCTGGCCAGGGTGGGCTATTTCAGTCAGTGTGCTTCCCCTAACAATGGCACCAAGGTGACCTCATTTCTGCCTTGCAACAGCACTGGGGAGGGATCCACAGCTACCTCTGCTTTCCTGATGAGTAGGCTGAAATGTGAGGGGGTAGGATAGAGAGGAGGTAGGCTAAGATGTGAGAGGGTAGGATGGAGAAGAGGAAGTCAGGACCTAAGGATCTGGGGGGGGGGGGGGGAGTCCACTGCCAAGGATCAGGTCTGTCCACTCTGGAACCCAGGAGCCTGGGCAGTGGGTAGCAGCTGGCATCACAAGAGGCGGATGATGTAAGGGTGGTCAAGGCAAGAAAAAAAAGGGAGCGGTTGATTCAGACTCTGTCCAGGAAGCGGGTGGGACCGCAGGTTTCCTCCTCTGCAGTCTCCAGACAAGCCTGAAGTTTTGCTCTTTGGAGAAGGTGGAGAGGGGTGGCTCTGGTCTCAGGGACTCCAGGAACAGAAGGAGATGGGGGTGGGATTCTGGACTGAGAAGGGCGAGGGTAGAAGAAGAAAGACTCCACACTAAGAGAACCCACAAAGCGCCTTCCCAGCTCTGCACCCAGGAAGATGGCAGCAGGACCTCCGTGCTTCAGAGACAGCACATGTTCCTAGAGAAGAGACCTGGAAACGCTCACCTATAAGGTTATGCCACAACAAATCTGCTCTTCCCACCAGCATAAAGCCCCCTCCCCCCAAGAAATCTCCAGAGAGCACTTTAGTGCTACTCTCTTGACTCTGAACAGATTGCCCAGAATCCCTGACCACGTGAATGAATGTGCCAGTGTGGAAAAAAACAGAAAACAGGCATCAGAGGACTTAGAGAGAAAGGAGCAGAAGAGAAGCTCTTAATGAAACTGTCATTAATATTCTCAGGGATGTAAGAGAGGATATGGAATCCAAGAGACAAGGAAGAGGTCATACAAGCACTTGGATTCCTAATAGATGAGGTAGAAGGCAAGGTTGAAGAAATGTCTAGAAAAAGAGATTGACAGAAAATACAACTAGAAGATTGGTCCAGAACAATTCAATATCCTACTCTTTGGAGTTGCAAAAGGAGAGAACAGAGAGAGGAGAGACATTTGCAAAGAAATAAGACAACAAAATTGCCGGCAGCAGAGTGGAAGCCTCCAGCTGGAGAGGACTCATCAAGTGCCCACCAAGGAGCTCTGAAAATTCCACTCCAAGCTGTGTGCCCAGGGGCAGCAGTCTTGGCCTGGGCAGCCAGTGGGAGGTCTTCCCTTCTCTTTTCTGCAGGGACTCTCAGCAAATGATGGCAGTTGATGGTGGAATATAGCTTCCTGAGGAACACTGGTCTCTGGTGCTGGGACACAGGGAAGAGATCAGGACTGAATCAGGAAACTGATGGTCCTCAGGAAGTTTGGAAAAGGAAGTGGCTGCTTGGCTCCTCTGAAGTGGGATCAGCAGGATGGAGGGGAAGAGATTTTGGTGTCGGGAAGAGTTAAGTAAGTTATATGGGCGGAGGGGAGCTGCAACCAGTCAATCCTAAAGGAAATCAGTCCTGAATATTCATTGGAAGGACTGATTTTGAAGCTGAAACTCCAATACTTTGGCCACCTAATGTGAAGAGCTGACTTATTTGAAAAGACCATGATGCTGGGAAAGATTTAAGGCAATTGGAGGAGGGGACGACAGAGGATGAGATGGTTGGATGGCATCACTGACTCAGTCTCAATGGACATGAGTTTGAGTAAACTCTGGGAGTTGGTGATGGACAGGGAGGCCTGGTGTGCTGCAGTCCATGAGGTCGCAAAGAGTCGGACATGACTGAGTGACTGAACTGAACTGAACTGATACCATTTTTCTATATTCAACACATACACGTTAATACACAATATTTGTTTTTCTCTTTCTGACTTACTTTATTCTATGTGACAGACTCAAGATCTATCCACATCTCTGCAAATGGTACACTTTCATCTTTTTATTGATTGAGTAATATTCCATTGTATTCCATATGTGCCACATCTTTTTTATCCATTCCTCTGTCAATGGATATTTAACACAGTGCCTTTTGTGACCTTTTCTTGGAAATGTCATACGCTCACTTCTGCTGTGTTCTGTTGGTCCTGTCACAGTGCAAGTGGATCCCACACGAAGGTGTGGCCACCAGGGAAAGGATCCTGAGGGCCATCTCAGAGGCTGCTCCATGGGCAGTCATGGGCACCTGCTGTATGGGAGACTTTGAGCTTCGGGCTGTGACTGTGACCAGGTCATATCACCTTCTCCCTTTTCAGGCTTACCTCATTCACATCCCATACTAGAGTCTCACTATGCTTCTGCCACAAGCTGGTTGGATTTGTAAATTGCTTGTCACGACACAGAGAGGACTTCCCAGGTGGTGCTAGTGGTAAAGAACCCAACTGCCAATGCAGGAGACGTAAGAGGTGCAGGTTCGATCCCTAGGTCAGGAAGATCCCCTGGAGGAGAGCATGGCAACCCACTCCAGTATTCGTGCCAGGAGAATCCCATGGACAGAGGAGCCTGGTGGATTACTGTCCATAGGGTTGCAAAGAGTCAGACACGACTGAAGTAGCTTAGCACACACACATGCACTCACAGAGAAGTCCATGCAGTGAGCCTGTAGATGGGGAACAGTGAGCAGAGCTGGGGGTGGTGGGTTCCCCATATGCCTGACTCTGATGGTGACTTTCACTGATGTCACCATCGTAGGCTCTGGGGACAGGGCAGAGAGCTACAGTCCCTTCCAAGTGGAGCTTATGGTCCAGCAGAGGGACAGACGTTAGTCCAAGTGCCTCAGAGATAAATTTGAGATCACAAATGACAAACATTGATATGAGAGAGACTTCAGAGTGGAAGGAGGTAAGGAGCCGGGCTTGGCTGGGGGCCCAGGAAGTACCTCTGAGGAGAAGGGCAGGCTGCAAGGGATAATTCCCGGTTGTCAGCAGGATCACAGAATAAAAGAGGGCCCAACCCTCTCATTTATGCTCTGGCTAATATTAGCTTGAGAGACAGGCAAATAATTTACTTTTTCTCAGAAATGCTGTGAATCCTTAAGGGTAAAGAGTAAAAGATGGAGCCCCCAGCTGAACAATAAAGACACTCCTTAGGGCTGTGTTTCTGCAGCAGGCGAGGTGTCTTCTCATGGGAAGAGCAGAATCACCCAGAAACAAGCGTCTAATTATAGCAATGCCTTCTGCAGCACCAAAATAGGGGAGATCATCAACACTATCTTTCAGGGTTTTCACTAAGTCAGAACAATTTGCTAAAAATAATCCATACTGTATCCGCAACGCCCCCAAACAGTGTGTGTTTTCCCATCACCGCTGCCAGCCCACTGTTTCCCAAGGGGCCAGGCCCAGGGACGGGAGGATGCCGCCGGCGGCAGTGTCCTTTGATTGGCTGGCTTTTGCCCCAGGCGTGGCCACTGGGGCAGTGGGTGCTGGGGTGGATGGGGTGGATGGAAGTTAAGACTGGGTCGCAACCAGCAAGGGAGAGTCACTCAGACACTAGGATAGCAGGAAGACTTGGCAGGAGGGAACCGGTGCATCTCCCGAGGGCCTGCGGGAGCTTCAGGGCCTAGGGTCAGTCCTCAGTTCCTGGAATCTTACTGGGTCCAGGGAGGCCGACCCCCTCCCCCAACACACACACTTAGGGGCTACAAATATAGTGAGTAGTGAAAGTAGCTCAGTCGTGTCTGACTCTTTGTCACCCCATGGACTGTAGCCTGCCAAGCTCCTCTGTCCATGGGATTCTCCAGGCAGGAATACTGCAGTGGGTTGCCATGCACTCCGAGGGGATCTTCCTAACCCAGGGATTGAACTCAGGTCTCCTGCACTGCAGGCAAACTCTTCACCATCTGAGCCACCAGGTAAGAGCCCAAGGGGTATAAGTCAGACACCAATTCACTTGTCCATGAGGAGGTTCCCTTCTAGGTCTCCGTGCCTCTCCCCCAGATCTCCTTGTTCCTGGTCCGTCCAATAGCACCTCCTACCACCAGCCCTGGCTGCCCTTCTGATGACAGCCACCACCCAGCTTCTTAACGAGGCCAGTGCCTCCTCTCTTGCCATGAATTCCATACCATCTTGGCAAGTATCCTCCAGACCTTCCGAGGAGCAGAGTCAGATGCTGGGTTTTCCACTCTTGTAGAGCAGACCAATTCTTTTTTCTTTTTGCTTTTTATTAAAGAATAATTGATTTATAATATTGTATTAGTTTCAGGCGTACAGCAAAGTGATTCAGTTATACACACATGCAAATATATATATTCTTTTTCAGATTCTTTTTCATTATAGGTTATTAGAAGATATTGAGTGTAGTTCCCTGTGCTGTAGAGTAGATCCTTGTTTATCTGTTTTATATATAATAGCGTATATCTGTTAATCCAAAACTACCCCTCCCCCGCCCCCCTCCACCTCTTTGGTGACCTCAGGATTGTTTTCTGTGTCTGTGAGTCCTACAGGCTGCTTCTCTGAGGCACTGATCTTTCCTCCACAGTCTGCTTTGCAAATTTTGGCATTCCTTTTCCATTGCTGTTCTCTTAAAAACCTAGGTCATTCACTGATCTTTTTCAAGCTTACAAGAACCATCCAAGAAGGAATCCTCCTAAGACATGTTCCAGGATGCTGCGTTCTGTTTGAGGACCAAATACCCACATATCAACAGGTCTCTCTTACCTGCCTACACGTCTGTCCCCCTTGGCTGGAGCCCTGGGTCTGTACTAAGCAGGTCCAACGGCAACTTGGGTGTGGAATTTCTCTCCTTCCCGCACAGGCCAGCAAACCTCAAGGCCCAGATCAGGAAGAGTGGCCTAGGATGGGGAGATTGGGACTTGAGAGCTTTGAGCCCCAGGACCCCTCATCCCTTCCAGGGCACCCTCAGGTTTCACTCCCTCTCACTGAAGACAGAGCCCCCATCCACTGCTTGAAGACTGCATGCACCTCAAAAGTGTCTTCTAAGATTAGGCCGGCTTCCTAAAGACCAGCCCCATCTCCCCTCCTGGGCATCAGACAAATAGAGAGCCTGGCAACAGGCAACACAGACCAACTAGGATGACTCAGCAGAAAGGGCCTTAACTTGAAGGACATTAGGCAGCAGAGCCAAGCTTGGAAACCACCCAGGAGCCAAGAGAGCGCAGGCCAGGCACACGCATGTGGCTGAACCTCCAGCACCGACCAGCCAGGGAGCTTCCGCTGCTCTAAGTTCAGGGCAGCCACTGCCCTCCCAAGTGGGAAATCTAGCCATTCCTTCTCACTGTCTCCTCTCACAGGAGCCCGGGAGCATCCGTCAGGTCCCAGGCCCATGCTGGGTGGGTGGACTGCTGAGGGAGGACAGTCTCGGTACTTTGGCTTCAAAAGCCATCTCCCACCAAACTCCCACCAGGGTATTCCCTGCCAGTGCAGGAGATTTGGGCTGTGATTAGGTAAAGGCAGATGTGCCTTACCAAAATTTAGGTGTATGCATCTTCCCATACATAGAAAATCAATAAATTCCTTACTTGAACTATCCGGTTTTCTTTAATTAGCAGTAATCTTTTGATAAAGAAAATGAAAATCTGAATGCCGAGGAATTGATGCTTTTGAACTGTAGTGTTGGAGAAGACTCTTGAGAGTCCCTTGGACTGCAAGGAGCTGCAACCAGTCCATCCTACAGGAAATCAGTCCTGGATATTCATTGGAAGGACTGATGCTAAAGCTGAAACTCCAATACTTTGGCCACCTGATGCAAAAAAACAGACTCATTTGAAAAGACCCTGATTCTGGGGAAGATTGAAGGCGGGAGAAGGGTACGACAGAGGATGAGATGGTTGGATGGCATCACCGACTCTATGGACATGAGTTTGAGTAAGCTCTGGGGGTTGGTAATGGACAGGGAAGCCTGGCATGCTGCAGTCCGTGGGGTTGCAAAGAGTCAGACACGACTGAGCAACTGAACTGAACTGACTGAATCTTTCGATGTTCTGACTACCTGATCTTTTTAAAAAAATTTTTATTTGTTATTTTATTTTTGGCTACATTGGGTCTTCACTGCTATGTGATCGCTCTCTCTAGTTGAAGCGAGCAGGGGCTACTCTTCGTGTCGGTGCGCGGGCTTCTCATTGCCGTGGCTTCTCTTATTGTGGGGCACAGGCTCTCTTCTAGGGAGCGTAGGCTTCAGTGGTTTAGGCACACAGGCTCAGTAGTTGTAGCACACAGGAATGTGGAATCTCCCCAGACCAGGGATCAAACCTGTGTCCCCTGCATTGGCAGGCAGATTCTTATCCGCTGTGCTACCAGGGAAGTCCCTGACTACCTGCTGTTTATTGCAAAAACTCTCCTATATCCTGGCTATATCCCCACCCTACCTTTGTATCTCTGGAGCAATCCCCTCAGAGCTGTCTGAGATGTTGTGTCCTAGGCTTAAATCCCCAGTTTTTTCTGCCGAACGACACATTACTTTTAAGTCATGAATACAATTTTAGTAGACAGCACTAAAGTCTTCTCAGCACCTGGAAATCACCGCACAGTTGGTGGGGGATGACTCCTTACCCTCTTTGTGCTTGAGCCTGGTCCTTCTGGACACCTTGCTATCGGGTTAGATGTAAGCAGACACACACTGCCCTTGGGGGCTCCTATAGCTGGAGGTTCGAGAACACTTCTATGTGGGGTGTTCAGATGCACCCCCTTTGCTTTTGGTGTCAGATGAAATCAGCCAGGTGTGAGCACAGAGTAGGCTGGAGACTGGAGCTCTATACTGGGTGGATAGACACTTTTCTCTAGGTTAGTAAAGTGAAGGTGGCGACATCCACTGATATTTAGGGAAGGAGTGTCTGCCTTCAAGAAACCACCAGCTCCCAGCACTGTGGGCTTTGCTGGGGAAGCATCAACAAGGCGGCAGTTCCCACATCCTAGAGGAACATTGGATTCTGTCTGTGAAATCTCCCTGCACAACTGACAGCTCTGCACTAAGGCTGCTCCAGGCTTTCTCGGAGAGTCATTGAGGGGAAGACAGGCCGAGAGCTCGAGTCCTCTGACTCCCTCCAGAGCCTGTGTCTGCCCTACCACGCTGAGGAGAAGGTGACTTTCACTCTGTCCAGAGCTTTGTGTGGTTGGCTGGCGTCACTGACTCAATGGACAGGAGTTTGAGCAAACTCTGGGAGGTGGTAAAAGACAGGGAAGACTGGTGCGCTGCAGTCCATGGGGTCACAAAGAGTAGGACATGACTGAGTGGCTGAACAATAACATTTACTTTAAACTTATAACTACGTTAATAATCCAAACAACACATCCTGCCTGGAGCACACAGAGCCTGTCGGGATCTTGCTGAACTTGACTGTCTACAACATGCGACATGGCCTCCTCTGCAGAGCTCATGGATGGGCTCCTGCATAACCTTACCTGCTTGGGTCAGGTTTCCCCTCCACCCTTTCTCTAATAAAGAGACTGAATGTGGTACCAATAGGCTAGCAGAAGATAGACTGGTGCCCAGAAGGTGGGAGCCAGGGGTGTGCTTGTTCAGTGAGTGTCTGGGACACCCACTAAGGATGCAGCTGGGAGGCAGGGGGTTGGCAAAGAGAGGTCCTCAGAGGAGAAATGAAGAGAATGGAGTGCAGGAGGCCTCTGTGCCCTGGGGGCACCCCCAGCTGTCCCCTCCTCATCTGCTGCTTAGTTGCTCTGCCAGACTTCTAAGAGAGGCCTTTCTCCCCACTCCTTCATCACTTCCCCACCTTCCCCTTGTTTGGTCCTACCCCAAGCACCCCAGCGTGTCTGACTCTGTGTGACCCCGTGGACTGCAGCTTGCCAGGCTCCTCTGTCCATGGGATTCTCCAGGCAAGAATACTGGAGCAGGTTGCCATGCCCTCCTCCGGGGGCTCTTACGAACTCAAGAATCGAACCCTCATCTTTTGTGTCTCCTGCATTGGCAAGCAGGCTCTTTACCATAGTGCCACCTGGGAAGCCCCTCCTCCCCTGAGCACTCCAAGCAAAGCACCAAACAGTGTGCTTCCAGAGAAGTTTCTGGAATGCCTCACCTGCCCTTGACCATTCCAAATTGACCTTGCATGGCCAGGCAGAGGCACAAGCTGGCTGCACCTGGGCTGCTCTTGTGTAGCCCCTATACTCTGTAAATTAGCTAAAAACAGACATTTCCATATTTAAGAAAATTGACTTTCTAGGCTGTCTATAAAAACTGGAAAATTTGGCGTTCCCTCGGGCAGCCACTGGCAGAAGCCCCAAAACAGAAGTCCCAGATTCATCAGCAGAGTAACTGATATTTTGAATTTTATGCAGTTGTTTTGAGATGGTTTATTATGTGATGATAAGTAAATGTTACAACCACCAAAGCTGTCTAGAACTATCTTCCCCCAATTTCTTGGCAGGTCAGGAGTGATCCTTCAAGTTGCCTCATTCATGTTGGGGTCTGCCCAGCTCCTCATGCAGCAAAAAAGCAAGGACAGCATCTACCCTGTGATCTACGGCTGCGACAGAAGATTAGGGCATGCAGTCCCCAAGCAGAGTCCCGGCTACTGCTGGGCTTCTAACTGGGCATACGTCCCTGCCCTCCCATGTGCGGGCTCTGGCGGTCAGTAACCCAGGACCACCCACACCCTTTCTCTCCCCCTACCCCCAAGCCTGCTTTGCCAGTTCCCAACGGGGCTCCTGTGTTTGATCCAGTTCCAGGGGCCGGCAGGCACTCTCCTGTCTCTCTTTCCTGTCTGTGATCACTTCTCTAGCAGCACCATCAAGCCCTGCACCCCAAGCCATTGGCAGTTTCCTTGATCTTAGGAGGATTTGGTCCAAAGACACATCCACCCTTTGGCTTTGTTGTACTGCCCCCTGCTGGAGGGTCTTGCGTGGCCAGCCCACCAGCTGAAGGGATGTGGCGGTGAAAATCAGCAGAGCCCAGTGTGTGGGTCCTGAGGTCCAGATGCTGGACCCATTGGGCCTTGTTTGGACCAGTGCTTCTTTCCCTCTGATTCTAGCAATTGCCGCACCTACAGGATTCATGGGTCTGGTGTGCATCCGGTGAGACAGAAATTGCGCTTAGTCACTCAATCATGTCTGACTCTTTGTGACCCCACAGACTTAGCCCACTAGACTCCTCTGTCCATGGGATTTTCCCAAGCTGGAATACTGGAGTGGGTTGTCACTTCCTTCTCCAGAAACAGAGCTTAGAGGACACCAAGAAGTGAGCACCAGTCAATGGCCTTCACTTCCCTCTTTTCCTGCAATGACTAGAAGCAAATATTCTCCCCCAGCCCCAGCTTCTCCTCCAGCCCATTGAGTTGAGTGAAGCCAGCTCCTACCTTAGAGTATAGCCTGCATGAGGCCATGCTCATATTCAAAATCAGTAAAGTTCTTTAGTAATGGTAGTTATTTTGGGGGGAGTGGGCCTTGGCAAAGTGTTTGGGGTGCTGGCCATGTCCTGTGTCTTTTTAAAAAATAATTTTTATTGAAGTATAGTTGATTTGCAGTGTTGTTAGTTTCAGGTGTATGGCAAAGTAATTCAATCATACATACAAATACATTAAAATAGATCTATTTTCTCAGATTCTTTTCCCTTTGGACAAGTTTTTATGAAATACTGAGTGTAGTTGCCTGTGCTATACCATAGGTCCTTGTTCATTTTATATATAGTAATGTGTATCTGTTAGTCCTGAGCACCAAATTTATCCTTTCCTACCATGTTCTGTGTCTTGATCTGGGTGTGGATACACAGACGTCTTCACTTGTGTGCCTCTGGCTGTACACTTTGCATTTGTGTACTTTTCTGTGTTTATGTTACAATTCAATAACAAGTTTATCCACATTTTTGAAATAGGGAAGGCAAGGGGGGAAATAGCCTATACATAGCAAATATTAATAAGAAAGAGTATGTGAGTAGATTTTCATTTCTATAACTAGTCCTGAGATCTGTGGCCAATTAGGACCACCCCCCAGGGCTTCGAAGCCGCCCAGATCCACATGACAGCTGATGGGGCCCTTCACCCAGGAAGATTTGTCTCCTGCTATGGTTGTTGTTGGACTTTCTCCCTGACTCTGTGGTTGGACAGGAGGCCCTTAGAGGTGCCCCTGTCCTAGACCAGTCCTGCCCACCTCTGTGTGTAGAGCCCCCAGCCTCCCCATGGTGATGGGAGTGGACGACCCCAGAGAGTAGCAAGTCCCCCCCTTCCTCCCATTGTCTCAGGAGCCTGAGAAATCCAACACAGAGGCTAGTGTCAGTCTCTGTTTCCACTCAAGAGGACTCTGGTCCTCCACCTTGGAGGAGGAGTCCCCTCGCCCCCAGGAACCAAGGGTATCAAACCTATGATGATCCATGTTGCAGGGGTGGGCAGCAGACACTTGATAAGGTGGGTGTTTCCAGCATTACACTTTGAGGAGCCCCCCTCCCATGCCCACTCCCACTCCGAGTCCTGGACTCAGAGGAGAAGCAGGAGTATATTAATACACCAGCTGCAGGGTAACCTCAGGACAGACTTGCACACCTACTGGTGCCAAAACTATGTCTTCGGCAGGCTGTCACCATTCTTCCTGGCCAGCAGATTCTGGAGTTTTCTCTGCATTTGCCTGGCACTTTCTTTCAGAAGTCATGACCCCCAGCAACCCTCTCAGTCTCAGCAGACCAGGCGGACAGTCAACCCAGACACCTTCCAAGCCAGAGTCCTCCAGGGCTAGAACCAGATCTCGGCGGTCTCTGTGTGCCCCTCAGCTGGCTCCATCCAGACTGCAGCAGAGCAGCTCAGCCTCAGGCTCTGGAGTTGGGTGGACCCCCACTGGTGTGACCCGAAAAGTGGCAGCCATAACACATGTCTTCGCAGGACTCACAAAGCTGGGCACCATCCATCCCTCAGGTTTCCTTGTCATGTTTGTGCATTTTGCCAACTTGAGTGGCTGCTCTAGCAAGGCGGGCATGGGAGTGGGATGAATATTTGAAAGGTGATCTATAGACTCAGCTGAGCGGTAGAGAATCTGCCTGCAATTCCGGAGACCTGGGTTCGATCCCTGGGTTGGGAAGATCCCCTGGAGGAGGGCATGGCAACCCACTCTGGTATTCTTGCCTGGGAAATCTCATGGACAGAGGAACCCGGCAGGCTACAGTCCATGGAGTCGCAAAGAGTCGGACACGACTGAAAGACAGACATTTCTTTTATAGGCTCTTCAGGGCTTTCCTCGGCATTGTCTGGTTGGCTGCCACCCAGCTCTGTGAGACGAGCAGTGTCGAGGCCAAGAGGGGTGACTCAGTCTTCCCAAGGACCCTGAAGCCCCTGGTGTTGGAACGTGCTCCACCATCTTCTCCCAGCCTTGCTCAGAGCCCTTCCCCACCTTGCGTACCCCAGGGTCCTGCACACAGACCTTCTAAATACCTTTCTGTGTACAAGTCCACCAGGGCTGCCATAACAAAGTGCCACAGGCTGGGTGGATTCACCAACAAAAATTTATCTTCTTGCAGTTTTGGAGGCCAGAAGTTAAAGTGTCAGCAGGGTTGGTTTCCTTGGCTTCTCAGAGATGGCCCATCATCTCCCTGCGTCCTCGCGTGTCATCCCGCTGCATGTGTCTGCGTCCTAATCTCTCCTCCTCACAAGGACACTAGTCAGGGTGGATAAGGCCCACTGCGGTGACCTCATTTAACCTTAATTTCTGCTGAAGGCTCAGTGGTAAAGAATCCACCTGCCAATGCAGGAGATGCAGGAGACTCAAGTTCAATCCTCTGGGTCAGGAAGATCCCCTGGAGGAGGAAATGGAAACTGACTCCGGTATTCTTGCCTGGGAAATCCCATGGACAGAGGAGCCTGGTGGGCTACAGACCATAGGATTGCAGAGTCAGACACGTCTGAGCACACACAGTGCTGTTAAAAGTCCTCGTTCTCAAACACAGTCATGTCTTGAGGTCCTGGGGGTTGGGACTTCAACTTCAACAGATGAATTAGGAGGGCACATAGTTCAGCCCATCACAACTTGTTTGGCCTGTAACAGGCCTGGGTACCAGGCAAGCTCAGAGCAATTAGGCACAGCTGGAGTGACAGAGGGGGAAGGACCTTCTGGGAGGAGGAGAGACCAGGCACTAGGGTCTTAGAGGGAGTTCAACTTGGGGTGGTGGGGAGGGATGAGCTCAGTTTAAGGGCGTGTCCCACGAAGAACTGACTCAGCTGTGAAGATAGTAGGGAGGCCCTTGACAAGCAGCACAGACATGGCATCTGAGGCCCAACCTCCCTGCTTAGGCATGTGGCATGTTTGCACAGCACAAGGGCTCTTGTGGGATTTCCAGGAGCTAGAGACATGGTTAGAATCAGCTAAACTGGAGGACTTGCTCAACTATGAGAGCCTGGAGACCGTGCATGAGACCCAGGGCTTGGATCTTCCACTGGCCACCCACAATTCATGCTGCTCTGGACACGGTGCTGCAGAAACTGAGGGCATTAGAGTCTTTTTTGTTAAGTTGCTAAGTTGTGTCTGACTTATTTGAGACCCCATGGACTATAGCCCTGTTCATGGGATTTCCAAGGCAAGTATACTAGAGTGGGTTGCCATGCCCTCCTCCAGGATATCTTCCCAACCCAGGGATCAAGCCCATATATCCTGCATTGGCAGGCGAATTCTTTACCACTGAGCCACCAAGGAAACCTGCTAGAGTCTTGGGCATCTGATTTAAATGTCCTGCTCAGCAGTTTATTAGCTGGGTGACCTTGGGGACTTAACCAGCTCTAGGCTCTGGTCTCTTGGTTCATAAAGATGCTGATTATTATAGGGATTCTTTGGTTAATGCAAGTGAGCTGACACATACCAGAAGCACTGGTCCCATTTGCCTTCTTTTCGTTTTGCTTCTCTGTAAGTTGTTTCCTCAGTCAAACTGCTGGGACGTAAGAAGACCTGCATGGGCCAGAGGTGGTGGGAAACCAGGAGGACTGTGCAGCTGGCCCAGGGAGGGGGGAGCTCTGGGCCCCCAACCTGCATGGGTCCAGGCAGAAGGAGGCTTCTGGCAGGGGCAGGATTGGAGGTGCCATGAGCTATCATGGTGGGCATGCCCTTGACCCCAGTCATCACCATGTGCCTCCCAGAGCTGCCATTTCCAAGCTCCAACTTCTGGTACTTAAGATCCTTGCAGACCCCAGGGAGGCTGGGGTGCCTCCTGGGACCCAGGAGACATGTGTTGTTGAGAAAGAGGTGGTAGCAGCTGGGGCAGGAGGGAGGAAAATCCCTCATGGAAACAGGAAGACCTGTTTATTTCTCAAACGGGCTCTGAAGGTTTATTCAGGATTCATGGAGGGAAGGAGGTGAGCATGGTGGACCCTGGACTTCCAGGGACCATCTGCCTGCTCTTTCCAAGCATGCCCCTGGCATATTTAGAGTTTCAGGTTAGGATTTTATTTCAGGGATGAAAATAGTTCTGCTGTGAAGACAGTAACATCCCCTACTGTATAGCACAGGGAACTATGCTCAATGTTATGCGGCAACCTGGATGGGAGAAGAGTATGGGGGAGAATGGATACATGTGTATGTATGGCTGAGTCCCTTTGCTGTCCACCTGAAACTATCACAGCAGTGCTAATTGGCTATATCCCAAAACAAAATAAAAAGTTAGAACAACAACAACAAAAAGACAATAATGTCCATAGGGTGCCTTTGTCCCCACACCAGCCATACTGATTGGCCTGGGGACAGGTGCCAGACCCAAGCCAGGATCACCAAAGCCCCCTCCTTGGGAGGACGGAGCCAGCCTCTATTTACAGAAATGTAGACACAAAGGCGGTCATTTTCCATGGTGGGATGTGGGCAGGCCAGACCAATGCAAAGAGATCCCAGAAGGGGTAAAGGGACTCTCTACCACAGGAAGCCCCAGACCCCAGTCCAGAGCCCACCACACCCTGCCCTGGGGCTCTTAAAACCTCCAGTGCAGCTTTCCTGTTCTGAATTCCTCTTTTTTGTGTGTAAAGCCAGATAGAATTCGTTGTTTGCAAAAGACCTAACTCAAGCACAGACTTTTTTACATAATTTCTCTTGCTGTGGAAAAGCTGGCCTAAGCACAAAGACCCTGGGGCTGTGGAAATGTTTACCCTGCAGCACGTTCTAGAGTGTTGGCTAGATCCCTCACCCAGCGAGTGTGAGAGCCTGGGACCGCATTCCTCCCTCTCTAGTAGCTGACTGTCCTTCCTGGATCTCTTCATGCAACTCCACACTGACTCTACCACTCAGAAGGGCCATGTGAATCACCCTAGCCGGCAATCCCACCTTCAGCTCCTTGCCTCCATGTGCTGGCTATTGTAAACACTGCTGCAGTGAACATAGGGGTGCATGTTTCTGAGAGAGTCCCTTTGTACATAATGCTCAGACTCCTGTCCTGTGCCCTCTGAGCTGCAGCCCAGCCTGCCCTACCCTCTGTACTCCCCCCCATACCCTCCCAAAGCCGGGGAAGCCTTGGCCCCCAGAACCTCCCTGTGCCCTCAGCCCCTAGCTGACGGGTGGCACACTGGGGATCCAGGGAACCATCGCATCCCAGCAGCATCAGGCTCCTGTTCCTTTTGGCACCTCCCCAGGGTGAGCGCTGTCCTGGCACGGAGCCGGGATTCCCTAAATGCTGGCTGAACTGAAACCCCACTGCGGCTGCTGGTTCCAACTCCCTGTCATGGGTAGGGGCGGAAGGTGCCCAAGCTCCCTTGATGGTGGCCCAGGCGGAGTCCTCCCAGAGGGGTCCATCTGGGCAGCCATCTCTTGGCCCACTCCCATGGCTGCCTTAGGAACCATGCCTGCGGCCTGAAGCTTAAACTCTGTTGTGGGCTTAGGATCACAGGAAGAACCCTGAGAGGGAGGACCCAGAACACTTAGCTTTGAGAAGGAGGGCGGGCATGGCTGTGAGGTCCCGAGCTTGGGGCCACCTAGGGAGGGAGTGGCATGACTTCAGGAAGCCCCTCTCAGTGTCCCCAGCTCCAGCAGGGGCGCCCCACCCTGGATGGAGCACTTGGTGGGGCCTCTGAGTGCTGCAGTGCAGCAGGGAGAAGCTTCTGAGTGACCCTGTGTGATCCTGGGGGAGGGGAACTGTTCAGGAAGCACCCTGCATGTGCTGTGCTGTGCTTAGTCTCCCAGTCGTGTCTGACTCTTTGCGACCCCATGGACTGTAGCCTGCCAGGCTCCTCTGTCCATGGGATTCTCCCGGCAAAAATACTGAAGTGGATTGCCACGCCTTTCTCCAGGGGATCTTTCCAACCCAGAGATGGAACCTAGGTCTCCCGCATTGCAGGTGGATTTTTTACCAGCTGAGCTCCCAGGGAAGCCCACCCTGAGCTGTGGCTGGTTACCAGTAACCAATCCTGAAAACTACAGCCCCACTGACTGCTGCAGACCCACCTAGAAGCCCAGACTCTGCCTATTCTCTCCCTTACTTTGTAGACTCTGGGCCAGAAGGGTTGACAGGGAGTGAGCGGCAAAGGGGCTGTCAGAGGCTCGCACAGGCTCAGAGAAGACCTTGCTCAGATCATAGGCGGTGGGCTGTTCACCCCCTCAGGAGTCGTGGGAGCAGGGGAACAGAGTCAGAGGACCCGGGCCCCCTACTCTGCACACCTGGGGCTCTGAGTATTCAGCACAGCGTCACCTGCAGGGACAGATGACCAGACCGAGGCTGAGGGAAGCTGTTTACCTCGTAAAAGGAGGCAGAGGCAGGCACTATGGCCGTGGTCCAGGCTTCGAGCTTCTGAGCATCTCTGGGCCTTCCTCGCCCACCAGTGAGGGCTCCAGAACAGGCCCCCAGTTGAGGAGTAATGGAGGGGTCAGGGCTGGTCAGCTGCAGGGCTCTGGTTCTATCAGGAGAGCAAAAGACCACAGAGTCCAGGCTTAGGGTTCCAGGGCTGCCTGCTGTAGGGGAGGCTGGGAAACTGGAACCACTCTGAGCATGGCTACCCCCAAACAATGCCTGGCCAAGGGCCAGGACGCTGGAGGAACAGCCAGGCAGGGAGGGGTCTGGTCGTGGCGCTGGAGGACCTAGAGAGCCCTAGGGACCTGCAGTGGCGGGTAGGGGAGACTAGGGCAGCCTCAGGGAGCCTGTATGAAGGCTGGGTCAAGGTCAGGAGATGTTTCTCGAGCTAAGGGGCACACTCTCCTGGTGTGGGGGCCCCAAGGGCTGGCGGGGGCACAGGAGTCCAGGGCCATCCTCAGACGATGCCAGGATGCTCATCAGCCCTGGGCAACGGTCCCTCTTTGCAGCTTCCCGTCACCCTGCAGTGACCTCCTCAGTCTCAGAAATGAATCCACAGGTTGGAAGAGCATCTGGCACCTGGAGGGCCTCCCTGAGGACCCTCAAGGAGGGGGTGGGGTGGAGGATGGGGAGAGGAATGGGGCAGGGCTGACTTCCAGGAAACCAGGACGGGGCCCTGGGCAACCCAGCCAGGCCAGAGGAGAGGGGCTGCCCACTTAGAGCTGGGGGACCTTCTTTCATCAAGGTACCTAATCTTTCTAGAACACGACCTTGGCAGCCTCTCCCTCTGCTCAGAAGCTTTGAAGGACACTGGGGTCTCTCATTCCTTCACCGTGAACAGGCTCAGAGAAGCCCAGAGACCCAAGGGCGGGTGCGGAGCCCCTCCCCCTTCTCCATCAGACTGTGTTGATACTGCAGAGAGAGGCCCGGGTGGGTTGTTGTGCTGAGAAGTGAAACATTGCTTAACCCCGAGGAGAAACCACAAGAAGAGAAAAACACCGCTCAGCTGCAGCTGGGCCTGAGGCTTCAGCCTTCATCTCACTTACTGCCTGCACAGCGGGTTTGTTTACATTACAGGCCAGGAGGGAAGGTTTGCCAGAGTGGGACTGCCTTGCAAGTCCCCAAAGACCCCCTCTGACAGACAGGAATGTGGTTTAGGGACCGTGGCTGGGCCACCACCTGCGCTGAAGCCAGAGGTGGGTGGGGGCTGCTGCCGTTTCACCACAGGGCTTATGGGTGCACTGGGGACCCGAGGCTGCTGTTCTTGAGAGCAGGCCAGGGCTCCCAAGCGACGGGAGAGACCCCACTGGTGGGGAGGTGGGTGAGGTGACTGCAGAGGGAGCTCCAGAATTCAGGGGGTCTCAGAAGGAGCTGCTGATAGTTCCGCAGACGTGCCTGTTTTGTGTTTGTCATTTGTCATGGGGAGCCCCCACAACAAGTACTCGTTACATTGTCTGAAACACTATCTTCCATCAGTGATTAGTTCCTCTTATAAAATACTGTTGTCTTTCTAAAGACATAGTGGTGGAGGCACACTCTGAGGACTGGGGCTGCTTGGCACAGCAGGCCAAGGCAGCAAACACAGTATGATGGACAAGCACTGACATCGGTAGGGCACTGCAGAATGCCAGTTTCTGAAATGGTCCCCAACAGTCCTGAGTCTTTTCTTTTACCCTGGAGATCCATAGGTTTCCTGCCTTTTACCCTGGAGGTCCATAGGTTTCCATCATTGAGGTCAGTGGGCCAGGCCACCTATCACAGGCTCAGGTCTGGCTCCCCTTCCTCTAGGAGAGGGCCTTCTGGTCCAATCCCCTGCCCACTACCACCCTCCACCCCAGGCATGGAACCACTCTTGTTCTCTGCAGGAGGCAACGTTTCAGGAAGCAGGGCCATGGTGGGGTAGATGCTGCAGGTGTGCTGAGGGCCCACCTCTGCCAGAATCAGGAGGTCAGCCCCAGCCTCCCAAGGAGAAGAGAGACCTCTAGAAGGCCCCAGCCCCCAGGGCTCCTCACATCCCCCTCTGACCTCTCAGATGTCAGAGCAGCTGTCCCCATTCCCACGGCCCTGTCTGCACGTACCTCTCTTCTCTCAGCCTCACCCAGATCCCTGAGACTGGCAGCCACCTGCCAGGCAGAAGCTACCCAGCCCCCCACATGAACGTCTGTGTAACTGCACACACAGACACACACATGCCAACATGCGTACACCCAATATGCACACACATGTCTGCACATACCCACACACCGGGGCTTTCCCTCCCCAGAGCTGTCTGTGACCACCCCACAGGAGATGGGACTGCATCCTTGCTTCCATAATGAGCATCTCGTGTCCACAGTCACTTAAGCTCACAGTCCCTGAGAGTGGTGGCCACCAGGTTCCCACCCAAGTTTGATAGGATGGACCCTTGCTCTCAGCCCCAGTCCCATCTCCACTGGGCTTCTTCAGGCTGAAGCCCAGGAAGTGGGGTTGGGGACAGTGAGGACCTGTCTATTCAGGTCTTGGACATCCTGGCCCCAAGTCCAGCTGCCTTGCATATATGATGGTGCTCCTGGCCTAAACCCGTGCCTTGAGCAACAGGCCTGGGAAAACCACACCACTTCAGGAGAATCTGGTCAAATGTCTGCTCCATGACTGTTTTGTGCCTAGAAGGATGGAGTCCAGTCCTAAAGAAGGTTTCCCTCAGCAAATAAAAATGTCAAAGGAAAAGTTGCAGTTTACTTTCAGAAGCATTTTGCAAGAGCACAAGGGTACTGTGGTCTGAGCCTCACTGCACTTCCCTGGGCTGTGCCGGACAAGCTTTCAGTTCTGTGACCCACACCGATGACAAAGCAAAGTTCTATGTGTCACCAACCCATGTGCAGAGGTTCCTTAAAAATGAGCCTGAGGGACTCCCTTAGAACATGTGCAAGAAATAGTGTGAGCAAGACCCCGGCCCCAGCATCCAGCAAAGATAAACGAAGCCAGAGACCAGCCAAAGTCTAGGTGTGGATAGACCGTATTCAGGAGTAACTATTGCTAGAACTTCCCTGGTGGTCCAGAGATTAAGGATTTGCACTTCCAATGCAGGAAGCGTAGGTTCAGTCTCTGGTTGGGGAACTAAGATCCCACATGCCACACTGCAAGGCCAAAAACAAATATAAAAAAGGAATAACTGTTGCAGAAGACAAGAGGACTCAGTGCAAATTCAACTCAACTTTGAAGAGACACAGGCAGGAGACTGTGTAAAGGCTGGAGGGTGCTGGGGAGAGGGCTCAAGCCACTGGTTTTGTCAGTCGGTGCTTCTGTGAGCAGGAAAGGATCTCTTGTGTCTTCATGAGGAAGAGGAAGTTAGAGCAAGGTGACCACCCACTGTCCTTACCCTCCCGGAGTGGGGGCCCTGGCTGGGTGAGGAGACTCCCAGAATGCTTGTATTTCCAAGAGACAGCTCCCAGGTCCTGGAGGGTACAGTCCTGGGTGGTGGGCAATGGACCTCTCAAAGGGCAGAGGATGTTCTGGAGTAACTGGTCTCACATAGTTCAGGGCCTTTCTGCCTGTCACCAGGGTTTGACCTAGAGAGACAGATTCTCCCAGGGATGCTGAGTGAAAGCTGGAACTTGAGACCTCATCTCAGGGTTGCAGCCTCGAGCTGTTAGGAACTAGCTGGGGTTTAATCAAGACTCCCTCTCTCTCTCTTTTTTTTAAAAAAACATATTTATTTATTTATTTGGCTTTGCTGGGACATGAACTTGGTGCAGGCTGAAAGCTGGTTTAGCCCTCCCAGAAGACACTAAAACCATTAACATTTTGGGAGTCGATCTTCATAAGTAGAGCATATTTAAGAACTCAAAACTGAAGCTGAAGCTCCAATATTTTGGCCACCTGATACCAGCAGCCAACTAATTGGAAAAGACACTGGAGCTGGGAAAGATTGAAGGCAGAAAAGAAGAGGGTGACAGAGAATGAGATGGTTGGATGGCATCACCAACTCAGTGGACATGAACTTGGACAAATTCCGGGAGATGGTGAGGGACAAGGAAGCCTGGAGTGCTACAATTCATAGAGTTGCAAAGAGTCAGACATGACTGAGTGACTAAACAACAACAAAAAACTCTAAGGTCCTTAATTCTTGGGAGAGTAGGCTGCTGAGAAAATGAACGAGTGATCTGGGCAAGGCTGAGGCATGGCTCAGGTGAACAGTTCAGCACCACACAAGGCTGTCCCCAGATCAAAGGCAGCATGTAACAGTCCAGGGTGTCCTGCTGGGCAGGGCTGGTGCTGAAGCCAGCCTTAGGGTCCTGGGAAAGAGGCAGGCAAGCTGGTTCTAGATGGAACCAGAAGCTTCATCCACTGGGGCTGTCTAGGACTGAGGCTTGCATGTGTTTCTCCTGTTGATGGTCTGATTCATGGATATTAAAGCACTGCCGCTTGCCTGGCCCTGGCATCTACCCTGAGGCAGGGGTAGGGGTGGAGGTATCCTCTCCAGAACACCTGGCTCCAGTCTGGAGGTCCAGATGTGGCTGGGCTGGCCCAAGAACAAGAGGTCAGTGGGCTGTTCACCTGCTCCACCCACCCAGGTTTCAATCTAGCTCTGGTGTTCCTGTTGTTTTGCTTCAGCTTCAGAAACCCCAATGGCAAAATGGAGCTACTAACGATGCCAAAGCCAATTTGGAGGACGAAACAGCCTATGGGCCCTGATGGGGACTCTGTAGTGGTGGCCAGGGCTTGAGGGGTTTGGGCCGCATCAGTGAGCCCCATTCTCAGCAGATGGTGGGAACAGGAGGGCCTCCCAGTGCAGAGACAGGCCAGCTCCAAGGCTGGGGAGGGAGCAGGAAGAAGGGAGCTCTGCCTGCCAGTTGCTGCAGTCCATTTGGTTTGGCAGAGCCAGGGAGGCCCAGGTTCTAGAAGGGATCTAGCTGCCAGGCCAAGGACTTTGTACTTGTAGCTGCAAAGTGCAGTCTTCAGGAGGACTCCACAGAGGGCTGCACTGTGACTAGCAACCAAAAGAAAAAATTAAACCCCAGTGCTGGAGAGGGTGTAGCTTTTGATAGAAGTCCAGGCAGGATCCAGACAGTGGGGCCGCCCACCAAGTGTGTCCAGGCAACAAGAGTCTGGTGCATCCAGCCCCAGGGCCACCTCCCTCCCTCCCAGGCCCTGGATTCCAGCTCAGAGGTTTCCAGCGATGCCCCACAGCCCCTCAGGGAGCCCTTCCCCCCCTGGTAGAGGAGCTCAGAGCCCCATGTGGCTCTGTCTAGCCATCCATGGGCACACAGAGGGGCCTCAGTGCTGCTCCCCTCCAAGGGAATGACACCCTCTGGGGTTCAGAACCAGTCTGAGGGAGCCTCTGCAGCCACCCTGTAGCTCCATCTGCTCCCGGAGGCCCTGCAGGCCCCACCCTGCCTCCTACTGCCCAGTCAGATGGTCCCTAGAGCCCAAGCACTGGCTGGGGAGGCCTCCTGGGCAGGCCTTGGACTCCCAGATCAGCGCTCTACCCAGATGGAGCTCTCCTCCTGGGCTGGGAGCCTTGGTTTTGTTATCCTGCCTCCTCCTTACAAGGGCTTCTCTGGTATCTCAGATGGTAAAGAATCTGCCTGCAATGCAGGAGACCCGGCTCTGATCCCTGGGTCAGGCAGATCCCCTGGATAAAGGAAATGGCAATCCACTCTGCTATTCTTATCTGGGAAATCCCATAGACAGAGGAGACTGGTGTGCTGCAGTCCATGGGGTCGCAAAGAGTCGGACACAATTGAGTGACTTTCACTTCACTTTCCTCCTTACAAAACCCTGGGGTGTACATATGGGTTCTTATCCCACTTCCTAAATCAGGAAGCTTCAGTGTGCAGAGCTTACCCCACTGCCCCAACTCATGGAGCCAGTTAGGCAAGGTATGAGGATCTGAACTGCCTTCCAGACCTGATGGAATCCAGGACACCTCAGGAGAAGTGAGCAGGCAGACCCAAAGCCCCAGGCAGGTGCTTGCAGAGTGGATAGAGAACCCTCCTTCAACGCCCTGACCACTGGGCCCAGGGCTCATGCCAGTCACCCTCCTCTGCTTCGGGTCCTGCCTGCCTCGCACATCTGTGAGTTGCAAATCTGTCCTTAGTTCACATGCAAAGGCTCTGTGATGCCCCCAGAGATCCTAATTCTGTCCCCAGGGCCACTCCAGCCAGGGGACCCTCTCCTGCAAACCTGGGGTGTGTGAAGCTCCCTCCTGCCTGGGGCTCTTCCTCCATCCCTCCATCCCTCCAGTTGCTCAGGCCATGTGGGCTTGTCCACTCCATGACCTGGGATATTCTTTCCAGGATGTGGCCACTCTGAGCCTTAAGTATCCAGGACACGGGGGAGAAAATGCTCAGTAGAGCCACCTAAAGCTTTTGGATAAAATGAACTTGACACTGATGTGTGAAAGAGTAAAAGCTTGAAGTTCCCTGGTGGTCTATTGGTTAGGATTCAGCGCTTTCACTGCCACAGTCTGGGTTCAGTTCCTGGTTGAGGAACTGAGATCCCCCAAGCAGCTAAAATAAAATTAAAAAAAAAAAAAAAAGAGTAAAAGCTGGCATTAAGGGAATATGCATCAATTCATTCTCTAATGTTTACTCTTAAATTTCAAAAGATCACCTTCTAAAACATACAACAGAATGGTATCCTGGGTGTGGGCCTGCTCCAGGGGTCCTAGGGCTTGGAACCCTCCCCTTGCTTCTCCTCTTGCTGAGCCATTGAAGGTTCCAGAACAGCCCTGGGTTGACCCCTGACTCCCTGGTGTCTCCTGGCCCCTGGAGGCTGAGAGGCTCCACAGATCCCACTAGAGCACTGAGACAGGAGGTCAGTGCCCCCTGGGCCCAGGTTGAAAGGGCTTGGTGCCATCCACACCTCACTCTCATGACACCATATGAGGTGGGTAACAGGGACCTGGCAGGAAGCTGGAAGCCTGGGGGGCACACTGGAGACTGGAGAGGGGGTTCAGAGAACATCCACAGGTGGGGTGAGGGGACCAATGTCCATGCCGCTGCCAGTCAGAGATGATGTGATTGCATGCAGCCCCTCCTCCCTTGGCACCTCCTGTCAGTTGGGGGTGCCCATTGACAGGGGAGAAGGTTCCAGAGCAGGTAGAGAAGGAACTCCTCTGCTGTGAGCCTCATCACCTCTCCCCTCCCACTTCTCAGAGCCACCATGAGGCCTGGAGACTGGTACAGGCCCATGGGCTTCCCGAGGGCCAGCCACTTCACTGTCTCTTAATCTGTTCCCAAAAGAAAGAGGTAGAAACACATTTATTATCCTAATATCTGGCTCTGGAATTCCCCACTGGAAGATGCAAAGGCTGGATGAGCCCCAGACCGCAGGGTGGGTGCTGGGCTAGGCTCCTGGCTGCTCTGAGCCACCTGCAGAGTGTTTATATTGGGGAGGGTGGGTGAAGGAGAGGCTGTCCTCCTACCCCGTCCCAAAGGCCCAAGACAGACAGATGGGGCTATGAGGCTGGGAACCTGGGCAGGGGTGGGGCAGAAGTGCTGAGCAGGTTTATCACACCCATCCCATCTGGGGCTGTCACGTGAGCGCTTGCAGAGCAGAGGGGCTGCACTGGCAAGACAGCAGAGACAAGGCTTGGCAGTTGGCAGAGGCCGCTCAGAACAGGGCCCAAGAATCTCAGGAATGCCTCAGAGTCAGCAGCAAGCTCTAGGCCATGCCCTTGTGGGGGTGCTCCTGGCATGGATCCTGGGAGCCACTGTACTAGTTGAATCCTACAGGGACTCTGTCAGTGGGGTCTGTGCTCTGAGACCAGGCTCTGGGTGTGGGGCTCCGTCCAGGTGTCATGTTCAAGGCTTCCCACCCAGACCTGTCCGGCAGGTGTGCAAAGTGATCCAAACTGTGCCCAGCCCTGGACCAGCGCCTGCCTGTTCCCTGGCCTTGCCCACCACGGGTGCCCTGTCTTCAGACCCTCGCCTAGGGGTCCTCTCCAGTCCCACCATCAGCCCCCCACCACCCCACCCAACCCCCCCCCACACACACACACACAACCTGTGTCCTCTCTCCCAACCTGGGGCTACTTTCCTGTCGCCACTTCCAGCAAGCAGGCCACCTGGACCCCCTCTCCCTTTCTGCACTCCAGCACACCTCCCCACTCTGCCAGCTCCCACCCACCTCAGAGCATGAGTGATTCTTATCCGTTTTTTAGATTAGCCAAGAACGACCAAGTCTATGATCAACCTGGAGGACAAGTCGTTTGCAGGAAGAACTTAATGTATATGGATTGTCTGTTCATGACCAGATAGTCCAAGCCTCTTTGAATAAATGTGTGATGCTGTGGTGGAGCTAATGGTAAAGAACCTGCCAAAGCAGGATCTGTAAGAGACTCAGGTTCAATCCCTGGGTTGGAAAGATCCCTTGGATGAGGACATGGAGATCCACTCCAGTATTCTTGCCTGGAAAATCCCACGGACAGAGGAGCCTGGCTGGCTACAGTCCATGTGGCTGCAAAGAGTCAGACACATCTGAAGTGACTAAGCACACATACACACACTGTCCACCCAACACGAATGCAAGCTGCTTCTAAGCCCCCTCATGCAGGGATGGAAAAGACCACCTTCCAGGTATTTGAACCATGTCAGTCTGCTCTGTATGAGACAGGGCGTCTGACTTGCCACTGCTTAAAGAAGTTGGTCTGGTACACTACTCCGGCTGCCCTAACAGAATGGCACAGACTCTTGGCTTAAACAAGAGCAATGTGTGGTCTCACATTCTGGAGGCTGGAAGTCCAAGATTAAGGTGCTCCCAGGTTGGTTTCCCCTGAGGCTGTTGGGCTTGCAGGCGGCTCCTGGCATCACTGACTCAATGCAAGAGTCTGAGCAAACTCCGGTAGATAATGGAGGAGAGGAAAGTGTGGCCGTACTGTAGTCCATAGGGTCGCAAAGAGTCAGACACAATAGAACCACTGAACAACAGCAACAACCCTTCTTACTGGGCCTTCCCAGGTGGTAAAGTGGTAAAGAACCTGCCTACCAATGCAGGTTCCATCCCTGGGAAGGTTCTTGGTTGGGAAGATCCCCTGGAGGAGGGCATGGCAACCCACTCCAGTATTCTTGCCTGGAGAATCCCATGGACAGAGAAGCCTGGCGGGCTACAGTCCATGGGGTCACAAGAGTCAGACATGAATGAGTGACCGAACATACACAGATGTGCACCTTCTCACTCAGTCCCACAAGGTCCTGCTCTGAGCACAGGCAGAGACAGAGAAACTGCTGGTGTCTCTTCTTATAAAGGGCCCTCTCCAAGCAGTCGCATGGGTGGGTTCTATATGTGAAGTTGGGTGGGGGAACACAATTTAGTCCTTAATATGGCAATAATCTGCCATCAGATCTAGTTTTCCTAGGCTCAAGATCTATGAACTAATGGGGATATGATGGGACTCCCACCCCGGGTTACTGGATGACTCATCTCTGCTGTCCCCTCGAGATGGGGTATTGTTTCCTGACCAGGGAAGGGCAAGGGCCAGATGCTTCCCCTTGGCCCTCTCCTCTCTCGTAACTCTTTCCTGAGAGGTTAAGGAGCCCATATGGAGGTTCTGCTGATAGCCAAGAGGCTTCATCCCAATGACCCCATTGGAAAGTAGGACACGGGTCACTGACACGGGAGCCAGACCTGAGCCCTGATCCCACCTGCTCCTCCCCACTAGGGGGCTGTGGTGACCCCTGGGTTCCACTTATTAGTATCAATTCACAGACTGTGTCCAGTAGTCCTGAAAAGTCTCTGTGTTCCCCTTCCCCGTATGGGGTCCCCCAGTGAAAGGCTGAGCTTTCTTCCAGGAGACCTACACCCACCATGGGGTGGCCAGGCCTCCCACTCAGAGCTGGTGTCTGAGTCTGACCGCTGGCTCAGTTATCATAATGTGGCTACTCCCAGCCTCTTGATCTTCTGCCCTCAGTGTTATTTACTCTAGAAATGAATCAGGACCCTTGCTGACTGCCCATCTTGCTGGCCTCAATGGATCCAGGTCCCAGGAGCCATCTACTCGACAGACAGGTCCCCAGCTGCCACTCTGATCTTGGAATCACTGAGATCACTGCCTTCCCCTTGCTCTGACCCCACCATCTGTCCTCAGTTCCATGGAGACCCTGCTGTTACCATTGCTATAGGGTCCTGTAGCAGCCTCCACCACCAGCCCTGCCCTGCTAGGAACATTCACAGAAAGGCACTGTGCCCCTTGCCAGCTGTGTCATGTGGGTAAGCAGGGCTCTATCAGCCCTTCCTGGGTTTTCCAGCCTCTATCTGAGCCTTTGATTCCTTGGTCTTCTTCCCTCCCTCCCCGCCTTCTAAGAGCTAGACCGAGGGCACAATGTAGCACCGGTCTTCTAGATGGTCCCCCCAGGGCGTGAAATGTGAATCACAGACAGTATGCCTGTGTGGGCAGCTCTCCTTATCTGAGTTCCGCCCTCCTCACTCCTGCATCCTCAGGACCCAGTCCTGCTGGGTCCCACCTGAGCCCAACTTTGGCAGAAAGCCCCTTCTGCCCTTTCTGACACCTGCTCCAAAACAGGTGAATCTGGAAGACCTCATGCTTAGCAGAGATAAGCCAGGCACGAAAGGACAAACAGAGGCTGCTTCCACTTTCTGCGAGGTCCCTAGAGCAGTCGAATTTATAGCAGAGAGTAGCCGGTGGTTTCCAGGGGCCAAGGGCGGGGGCGGGGAGCTGGTGTTTGATGGGGGCAGGGTTTTCGGTTTTGCAAAATGAAAAGTGTTCTGGAGAGGGCGGTGGTGACGGTTTCACAACAGTGTGAACCTACATCACACGGCTGAGTTACACGCTTAAGGACGGTTTAGATGGTGGCTTTGTGCTGTGTGTGTTTTACCACAATAAAAAACAACAATTTAAAAGCTTTCCCCTCCCTCAGTGGGTCCACGCCTCCCCAGCGGCTGTGCTGGGATTTAATGCCAGTCAGGCTGCCAGAGGGAGGGAGGGAGGGAGGGTGGGAGGAGGAGGGTCCCCAGGGAGCCACTATCTGGTTAGACACCTGCCACACAGTGCGAGCCTCAAGCAGGATGCAGGTGGGGGACCACTAGAGCCTGTAAGGGGAGCGGTCATCCACCTAGTCCTTCAAGTTCAGGGGATCTGAAATTCCAAATTCTCATCTGCATCTACCCAGACCTCCCCCAGGCTCCTCACTGCGTCCCACCCTTTCAGGGCCCTGACCTTGTGGAAGTCTCCCTCCAAGGTTGAGAGCTCCACCACTCCAAGAAAAAAAGCCAGCCTCATTTACCCCTCCTTTATCCTCCAAACCTCACCACCCACCAGAGATCAGGGTTCCTGAAATGCCCCAGGGAGCCCTGCTGGTCTTCATGTCTTGGGCTGAATTTGTCTGTCATGTCTCTCTTCCACAACCAGCAATCTCAGAGCAGCCAGCCCCTACCCGGATCCTAGGTCCCTGACGCCTCCCCCATGCAGTCGCCAGGTCCTTGTCTATCCGCTGTGTCTGTGCTCAACCTTGGTGAAAAGGCTGAGCCCCCCTGGCTATGTTACATTCCACCCACTGCCTGTGCTCAGACCCTCTGTGCCAGACAGTTAGTAGCAAGCAATTCCATGCAGGGGACGCACCCCAAAAGTGTCAGGAAGGGAAGAGGGCAGGACAGGGCACAGGGGGGAGGAACCCAGGATGTCACCACCTCTGAGGCCTCAACTGACCCTATAGGTGCCCCAGGGCCTCTGAGCCACCCTAGAACAGAAGGGTGCCAGCTTCTGTACCCACGTGGCAGCAGGTCTTTGGTGGGGCGGGGGGGCGCACATGGTCTTGGGTGGTCTTTTTCACAGGGGGTGGGTGGAGGTGGGGGCTTTCCAGAAGGGATCTCAACAGAACTCTCTGCTGTTTCCAAGCACAGCTTTTCTTCTGCCTTGAACTTGACTCTCCCTGCTGGTGTGGCTGCCTCAGACTGCCTCGGGTAAGGCTAAACCCAGATCCCTGCCCCCCAGTTCTGCAGTGGTTCCCCAGGCAGGGCGCCCAGCACTCTTAGTCTAAGAAAGGCCCCAGTAGACATAGCCAGTTGGATATGTGCCACCCCTGCATGGGCCCAGAGCTTAGAAGGGGCCACACTTGGGGTGCAAGTTTCTGCAGTCATCTTCTTGAAATTCTTAACAGTTTTATTCTTGAATTTGTGTTTTGTGAGTGAAGTCAGTGGAGGATGTCAGGTGCTCACGCCCTGGGGGGCCCAGGCAGGGTATGGGGAGGGTGAGGCACACACACCCCACACATAGATGTGCAGAGTCCGGGTGCCTATGAGGGTCTGCACTCCCCCCACAAGTGCAAGGTCTGAGGGAGACCAATATTAAAGAGAAAGCTTAACCAGGACAGATTGACAGAGAGATTGTGGAAGAAAGGGAAACACATTTTTCCACCTAGGTACCAATTACTTATTAGGTCGATACATTTTTGTTTTTAATTGGAGTATAGTTACTTTACAACGTCCCGTTGGTTTCTGTTGTACAAGGAAGTGAATCAGCTATACGTATAGATATATCCCCTCTCTCCCTCCCATCCTCCCATCCCGCCCTTCTAGGTCAGCACAGAGCACCGAGCTGAGCTCCCTGTGTTATACAGCAGCTTCCTACTAGCCATCTATTTTATACATGACAGTGTCAATCCTAATCTCCCAATTCATCCCACTCTCACCTACCCACACCGTATCCACACGTCCATTCTCAGGGCCTGCACTTTGATTTCTCACTGGCCCCTGCTCTGATCTCTGCACCCAGGTCTGGAAGCCCACACAGCCTTCCTCACCACCCAGGCTCGGTCTGCAAGCTTCCAGAAGCAGCCAGCACAGCCCCCATATCTGGCCGGAAAACCTCACCTTCTTTCCAAGATGTTCTCTTCTTCATCCAGAAAATGTATGGAGCAAGTTTATCCTCTGAGCCCCAAACTTACAAAAATGATTCCAGGACCCCATGCTCTTCCCCTGGGCAGAGTGGGGCTTAACTTGGGCTCACCAAGGATTTCTGTGCTTTTCTGATATTAATAGTACAGAAGACTGATCTGGGAAAACTTGTAGGGAACCCAGCCACATCCCAGCCCCCAGTCCCATTCCTGCAGCTTCAACAGTGACCAGATCATTGTTGATGCATCAACACCCATGTGCAAATCCCACTCCCACCCCAGCCCAGACAAGCTGTCAGGGCCATGAGTGCCAGTTCACAAAAGGTCTATCACTGGCTCCCTGCTCTTGGAACAGTGTGTTTGGAGTTCATTGACTGTAGGTTTTCCTTCAGGGTGTGACAAATGAGACGTAGCCCCCAGTACCAGAAATCCAAACAGGGTTGGATTGGGGGCTCAGGGGGTCCTGAGGATGCCTCACCCTCTTCCCCATGTCCTCAGAGCCCCTGGAGCCCCATGTTTGTTTGGGTGAGAGCTCTGTGTTTGTCAGGCGGTGCAACAGCTCTGAGCAGAGAAGGCGGTGCCAAGCGGCTAGCCAGCAACAGCTGGGCACAGGCTCCAGATGACACACGCCAGGCGGGGGTGGGGTCGGGAAGCCCTCCCCCGCTGCCGTCCAGTCCTGGGGGAGCCACCTCCCTGATAATCCCTCCCGCAGCTCCCCCGGGAGGTGGGAGAACACAGGACGATTGTCACAGATCATGTGCTGGGGAGAGAGCCATGCAGACCTGAGGCGGGGGAAAGGGGGTGATGAAAACAGCCTTTGTCCTGCGCCGGTTCCCTGCACACTGGGCTTGTGTTTCGTGCTTTATGACAATTGGGTGAAACATTAGACCCAGGCATCAATTATTCAGATTTCTCCACGAGGTCAGAACAGCAGCCCTGTCCTGCCCCCTACTCAGAGCGACGGGATGGGAAAGCATAGGCGATTGGTTCCAAGAGGGAGGCTGTGGGGCTTCAGATAGACAGGCTGATGGCCTGAGCCCCTGCACCCCTAGGTCTCAGCTGGCCACCCCTAATCCCTCTAACTCCTCTGCCGATTCCAGTCAAACCGCCGGTCAGGCTTTTCTAGGGATTTGAGTGGCAGTGAACTCCAGAAAGCATGACTCCATCCTCAGACGCAAGGGGCTCAGGCCCTACCCCAACCCCAACCCCTGCCCACCACCAGGCACCGGCTCACCTCTCTGGCTCCTCTATTTGCTCAGGACCCTCCGTGTCAAACCCCTCACTCTGCCCATCCTGTGTCATCCTTACCCTCTCCCAAAGTTTCAGGAGTACAGGTGTCACCCACCCATCTCCTTTCTTTTTTTACTTTTTAATTTAATTTTTTTTTGGCTGTGCCCTTTGGCAAGTGGGATCTTAGTTCCCCAACCAGAGACTGAACCCTCGCCCCCTGCAGTGGAGGCATGGAGTCTTAACCACTGGACCACCAGGGAAGTCCCCGCTTATCTCCTTTCTAATACAAGTCTTTAAAGCCCTCAGTTTCCCTCAAAACACTATTTATCTGTCTCCTAAGATTTTGATAGGTAATGTTTTCATTATCATGCTATCCAAATGACTTTTTAATCCTCTCTTATTTCTTCTTTTTCTGGTGGAAATTTTAGGAGTATCCTGTGAAACTTTCAAATTTGGGAACTATCCAGACCCTTTCAAGTCACTGATTTCTAGTTGAATTCCACTGTGGTCAGAGTACTGTAGCACTACCTTACTATTTCCAGCTTTTTAATTAATTAATTTATTTATTTAAAGTCTTTATTAAACTTGTTACAATATTGCTTCTTTTTTTATATTTTGTTTTTTTTTTTCACCACTAGGCATGTGAGAACTTAGCTCCCTGATCAGGGATCAAACCTGCGCCCTCTGGATTGGAAGGTGAAGTCTTATCCCCTGGACTGCCAGGGAAGGCCCTTCCAGCTTTTTTAAATGTACTGAGATCTGGTTCATGACCCAAAACACCTTCTCTTTTGGTGAGTGTCCCATATGCACACAAAAATAATGTGCCTTTTCCAGTCGAATGATTAAATGTCAATTAAGTCAAGTAGGTTGATAGCATTGTTCAGGTGTTCTGTATCTTTCATGCTTTTCTGTGCAGGTGGTGATGAAATCTCCCATGAATAAGAGATTTGTCTGTCTCTCTTCTCAATTCTGTCTATGTTTGCCTAGTATAGTTTAAGTCACTCAGTGTGTGTATGCATTGAAGTCTGCCTAGTATAGTTTGAGTCACTCAGTGTGTGTGTATGCATTGAAGTCTGCCTTTGTGGGCTGCATCACAAAAAGCACAGACTTGTTGCCTTAAACAACAGACTTAATCTGGAGGCTGGAAAGGCCAAGATTTGACTTCATCAGGGTTTGGTTTCTGGCAAAGACTCTCTCTGCTCAGTTGTGTCCAACTCCTTGTGACCCCATGGTCTGTAGCCCACCAGGCTCTTCTGTCCATGGGATTTCCCAGGCAGGGATCTGGAGTGGGTTACCATTCCCCTTCTCCAGGCTATCTTTCTGACTCAGAAATCAAACCCATGTCTCCTGCAAGTCTCCTGCATTGCAGGAGGATTCTTCACTGCTGAGCTACTGGGAAAGCCCAAAGACTCTATCTTAGGTAGTCTTTCCTCTGGGCACATGAAGATAGAGAAAGAGAGAGACTCCTGGTCTCCCCTTCTTACAGGCTCCTATGGGATCAGGGCCCCATGGTTATGACCTCACTGAAACTCTTTTTAAGGATTTTTTTGATGTCAGCAATTTTTAAGGCCTTTATTAAATTTATATTATGGTTTTTGCTTTATATTTTGATTTTTTGGCCACAAGGCATATGAAATCTTGACCAGGGATCAAACCCTCAGGCATTGGATTCTATTGGAAGGAGACATTCTAACCACTGGACTGCCAGAGAAGTCCCATGACCTCATTGAAATTTAACTGCCTTTTAAAGACAATCTCTGGATACAGTCATACTGGGGATTAAGGGTTTGATTTATCCATAGTAGATGATTACATCTTTTTTGGTGAATGGATATTTTTATTAACATGAAACGCTCTTCCTTATTTTAGTACTATTTTTTTGTATTCCACTTTATCTCATATTAAGGAAGCAATTCAAATTATCTATGATCAGTGTTTGCATAATACATATCTTTCCATGCTTTGACTGTTTGCCTTTCTGGGATTTATATTAAAAGTCTATCTTTTATAGATACTACATTCTTTGGGTGTTTTTAAATGGCTTTAAATTTTTCATCTTGCTATTTACTTTCCTTTTGGCTACCTGTTCAGGCTTTTTTTCTCCTTTTTTAGATTTGCACTTCTAAATATTCTATTTGATCTTCTGTGTTGACTCATTGTTGTTGTGGTTTTATTGTTGTTTAATCATATGACTCTTTAGCAACCCCATGGACTGTAGCTCACAGGGATCCTCTGTCCATGGGATTTCCCAGGCAACAATGCTGGAGTGGGTGGCCATTTCCTTCTCCAGGGGACCTCCCCACCCAGGGATCGAACCCATATCTCCTGCATTGCAAGCAGATTCTTTACCACTGAGCCACCAGGGAAGCCTTTGTTGGCTCATTAGCTATGCCTATTATCTTTATCCTTTTACTAGTTGCTTTAGATTTATAGTGTCCATTGCTAACTTTCAAGTAACATTCTACTTGCTCAAATAAGATGTAAACCTTAAAGACTTCCCTGGTGGTCCAGTAGTTAAGACTCCATCCTTCCAATGCAGGAAAAGCAGGTTTGATCTCTGGTCAGGAAACTAAGATCCCATGTGCCATAAGGCTCAGCAAAAAGTAAAAAGAGAGAAATAGACAAAACTAAAAATCACAGACTTTCATCTCCCTCTTCCACCCTTTGTTATCAGATATATTACATTTACATAAGTAAAAAAATCCCATAATGCATTGATATTATTGTTGTAAATTGCAAGAAATTTTTTCTATGTTCCTTGGCCTCCAGCACTTTAAAGACATTCATTTGACTTCCTGTACTGTGCCTTTATTCTGATGGGCATTGTTAACTTTGTTCTCCATACAAAGTGTGTCTTTTGTTCCTTGTTGATTTTAAGATTTTCTCATTACAGGTTTTTAGTGATTTGAATAAAATGATCTTTGCTGTGACTTTCTTTGCACTGACTCTTCTCAGTTTTCATAGCACTCTTTAGATTTGTGTGTTTATATTTTCCCTGCAGCGTCCTATTGTTGTCCGGGTCCCGCCCATCCTCCTTCATGCAGGTAGTACCCATCCATAGATGAACAGGGACCATGTGCAAGTTTCCAAGTTTCTTTTCTGCCTGGATCCCTCCTACTCAGATCTCTACCCTACAAATTCCAGCTTCCTCAGCCTCCCCAAACTCCAACCTTTGTCTCCTCAGCTCAATGGGACTGCTGTTCTCTGCTGGGGTCTCCTTTCTGCCCTAGTGTCCAGCAAATGCCTATAGGCAAGAAGCCAGGTAGATTATGTGACTCATTTTATTTGTTTAGCTTCTCTGAGGGATCACATTTCCTCTCTGCTTGTTGTCCAATGTCTGCAAATACTGGTTTTATATGGTTTTTTTCCCCCAGTTTTCACCTTATTTGTAGCAGGAGGGCTAGCCTGCTGCCACATGCTCTGTCAAATCTAGAAGTGAAAGTCTATTTATTTCTAGTGGAATGATGGAATTATCTCACTGCTTTGATGCCATGTAGACAAAGCCCTCAACAGTTTTTTTATTTTTTAAAAAATATTTTATTTATTTATTTTTGGCTGTGCTGGGTCTTATATCACTGTGCATTGACTTTCTCTAGCTGCAGAAATCTGGGGCTACTCTTCACTAGCTACACCAAGGCCTTTGACTGTGTGGATCACAATAAACTGTGGAAAATTCTTAAACAGATGCGAGTACCAGACCACCTTATCTGCTTCCTGAGAAATCTATATGCAGGTCAAGAAGCAACAGTCAGAACTGGACATGGAACAATGAACGGACTGGTTCTAAATTGGGAAAGGAGTATGACAAGGCTATATATTTAGCTTGCTTATTTAACTGATATGCAGAGTACATCAATAAAATGCCAGACTGGATGAAGCACAAATAGGAATCAAGATTGCTGAGAAATATCAATAACCTCAGATATGCAGATGACACCACCCTTATGGCAGAAAGTGAAGAGGAATGAAAGAGCCTCTTGATGAAAGTGGAAGAGGAGAGTGAAAAAGCTGGCTTAAAACTCAAGAATCAAAAAACTAAGATCATGGCATCTGGTCCCATCACTTCATGGCAAATAGATAGGGAAGCAATGGGAACAGTGAGAGGCTTTATTTTCCTAGGCTCCAAAATCACTGTAGATGGTGACTGCAGCCATGAAATTAAAAGACACTTGCTCCTTGTAAGGAAAGCTATGACAAACCTAGACAGCCTATTAAAAAAAGCAGAGACATCACTTTGCCAACAAAGGTCCATCTAGTCAAAGCTATTATTTTTTCCAGTAGTCATGTATGGATGTGAGAGTTGGACTATAAAGAAAGATGAATGCCAAAGAATTGATGCTTTTGAATTGTGGTGTTAGAGAAAACTCTTGAGAGTCCCTTTGACTGCAAGGAGATCCAACCAGTCAATCCTAAAGGAAATTAATCCTGAATATTTATTGGAAGGACTGATTCTGAAGCTGAAGCTCCAATACTTTGGCCACCTGATGCAAAGAGCTGACTCATTAAAAAAGACCCTGATGCTGGGAAAGAATGAAGGCAGGAAGAGAAGGGGATGACAGAGGACGAGATGGTTGGATGGTATGACCAGCTCGATGAACATGAGTTTGAACAAGCTCTGGGAGTGGGTGATGGACAGGGAAGCCTGGCATGCTGCAGTCCATGGGGTCACAAAGAGCTTGACACAACTGAGTGACTGAACTGAACTGAACTGAGGGTTACTCTCTAGTCATGGTGCATGGGCTTCTCACTGTGGTGACTTCTCTTGTTGAGGGAGTAGTGGCTTGAGGCACATGGACTCAGTAGTTGTGACATGCGGGCTTACTTGCCCCGTGGCATGAGAGATATTCCTGGATCAGAGATCAAACCCATGTCTCTTGCATTGCAAAGTAGATTATCAACTACTGGGATACCAGGAGAGCCTCCTCAACAGCTCTTGTAAATGTTACCCAATGAAGGGGATAGTGTTAGAAATTTAACTGAAGTAATTTTTGTGCAATTGGGTTCCACCGTAAGAGAAATTTCTGGCTTATCCACATGGAAGTGTCTTATGAAGACCCAGTGAAGCTTTTGGTTAGAAAAAGGTTGCCATGCCCTAAGCAACTGCTCTGTAATAATATTTGCAAAGGGGATTAAGAAAAAACTTGTATTCCTTATTGGTATTACAAAAGTAATACTTATCATCTCAGAAAATATAATGGAAATCAAAAAATGAAAGAATCAGGACTTCTCTGATGGTGCAGTGGATAAGAATCCACCTGCCAATTCAGAGGACGGGGTTTCAATCCCTGGTCTGGGAAGATTCCACATGCCTAGGAACAATAAAGCCTGTGTGCCACAACTACTGAGTCTGCACTCAAGAGCTGAGGGCTGAAGCCCACTGCTGAAGCCATGTGCCCTAGAGCCCATGATCCCCAACAAGAGAAGCCACCACAATGAGAAGCCCGAAACTGGAGAATAGTCCCTGCTCTCTGAAACTAGAGAAAAGCCCATATGTAGCAAGAAAGACCCTGCACAGGCAAAAATAAGAACAATTTTAAAAATAACAAAATAAAAGAATCATTCATGGTCCTCATCATTTAGCAGCTGTCACCCTATTGTAACGAACAAGCATGTGTACTCTCATACAAATAGGGTGTTTTTTTTTTGACCATATTGTACATCATGTGGGATCTAGTCCCTGAGCAGAGATTGAACCTGCTCCCGCTTTCACTGGAAGGCAGAGTCTTAACTGGACCGCCAGGGAAATCCCTTCCACACAAATAGTTTTATATTAAAGTTGATTTCCTTTGTATGAATTGTGCAAATATTTTTGAGGTTTTCTAGCAAGGTGGATCTGATGGAAGAATTGGGGAGAAGTTTGTCAGCAATGCCAATTTGCCAGCAAGTTATTGCACTGACTTGAAGCAGGCTGTGCCTGCATCTGGGTGGTGGCTGGATGCTTGTCAAGAGTGAATGAATTGACTGAAAAGCCACTAGGATGGAGGTCACCGGGGTGGCAGGGGAGTGTCTCTCCTGGGTGTGCAGCAAGGCACAGACACAATCCTTAATCATGTCAGCCCCACCCCCGTCTCCACCCGCCAGGAGGCAGGAGGGCAGACGGGGACACTTAGGGACCATCTGTCCCAGCAGTCTCTAGAACCCTCTGGATTCACTCATTTGTGATAAGTTTATATTCATTTTGCCTAAATAACAATGATGTGAAGCAGGTAAAATTCAAATCAAAGACATAAATTCAAGAAAGCTATAGGGCACAGCTAATTTTTTTAAAGCAAGTTGTATGAAGACATAAGGAAATTTCAACTCACTCGTGTTCTTGCCTGGGAAATCCCATGGACAGAGGAGCCTGGCAGGCTACAGTCCATGAGGTCACAAAAGAATCAGACACTGACTGAGCAATTGAGCACATGCACATAAGAAGACAGGATGATTCTACTTGGAAACTTTACACAAAGACTAGCTGCTGTGAATAAGTGTAATCACTTAAACCTGACCTTCTTGGCAGCCAGGGCAAAAAAAGGAAACTAAAGCGTATTACAAAGTTCCTGCTATTTATCACAGTTCCACTGCTGCTTATCAGAAGGCTTGGGGGAGAAGGCTTTTCTGAATTCAGAACATGTGAATTTTAGACCGGAAATAACATGCATATGCTCTATGTTAAGTTAAATCCTTATAAGATTTAAGACAGCAACCCATTATCAAGTGCATTTCTATATCTGTGGTGAAATGGGTAAATTCTCACTCTAAATTCTCACTCTCACACCTGACCGGGGCAGGTTTTCCCACCAAATGAGTTGGCCACTGATTTATGAAGAAAGTCTTGATTTTCAGAAGTATTCAGACTTTGTCACTGTGTGTAAGAGACTATGGGCCTGTGACAGAAGCTGTTAATTAATCTCTACAGAGAGACAGGAATGTTTTCCTAGCTCAGACTTCTAATTCCATGTGAATCTCAAGGATGTTACCCAACAAAACAGGCAGGTTTGCCCATGGGTGTTTTACAAGAAATGCATCCTTCCAGCAAACTCTACTGAACACCTTGGAGGTGTTTGGCCTGCAGCCTGCACTTGGAGGGCAGGGATGGGGGAGGGCAGGGTGTGGAACAGATAAGAGATGACCTCTGACCTAAGGGATGCATTGGGGAAGGGGTGGGGCTGATCCTGGGAGGGGGCAGAGCTACCTGCAGAGTGTGCTTGGGTTGCAAGTGAACAAGACCCAGGCTCAAGCTGGACAAAGTGGCCAGAGATGGGCCATTTCATGGCAAGAGGTCAGGGAGAGGCAGGGGTAGCAATGAGCACCTTAATGCCAGGCCTGGCCCTTGTCAGGGTGTGGCTTCAGCCTCAGCTGGTAAGAGATGTGACATCCTGATATGGCAAGTACTGTGAGGCTATTTTAGCAGAGAAGAAGCCCTCCCTGGGGACTCCCAGGTGACCTGAGCTCCTATCTCGCAGGCTGGACAGAAAGAGGCTGAGGGTAGGATGGCTGCCATGACCCTCAGGGCTGACCCCCGGGTCACCGGGGAGAAGAGGGGGACCCAGATCAAAACTGGCCCCAACTGGATGGTAAGCATTCCCTGTGCTCTCAAGGGTTGGAAAGGACCAAGAAGGAGATCACTTCTAAAATCTGAGGATGGCATGCAAAGTCCTGGGGTTAATGTGCCTGGAGAACATGAGGCAGGTATAAGGGCCAGTGCCAGGCCCTGGGGCTCCAAGCTGGAGCTGCTCCTTCCAAGTGCAGAAGGAGCCAGGTCTGGCCTTGGTGTAAGCACCTGGGGAGGAGAGCTGGGGAGTGTAGCTCACAGCTTAGGTGGCAATGGCCAAGGAGGGGATGGGCTAAGATTCAGGCAGAGATCCTAGCTAAGCTTGCCTGCTCTGTGTCCTAACGTGGAGAGTGACCGGTCAAGCTGGATACACTTTTTTTTTGGTGGAAGTGGGGGTTATTTTTTAATTGACCACTGGAATCTTAGTTCCCTGACCAGGGATAGAACTTGTGCCCTCTGCCGTGGAAGCTCAGTTTTAACCACTGGACCACCAGGGAAGTTCCCGGACACACCATTGATGAAACATCTTCTACCCACTCACCTTGACATAAAACTGCATGGATGGCCAAGCCCAAAGCTGGACACCCAGCTCAGCCCAGGGAAGCAGCCTGGCCTGGTCACACCTGCTTCTGATGACCTGGGAAGCAGATGGGGATATCTGGCAGGGAAGTTGAAGGTCCCTGGTGTTGATTTCAAGGGTTGCAGGCTCTGGGTGGGTGTGTCCACTGCAGAGAGGGGCCCAGATGGAGAAGAACTCAGGAATAGGGTCCTCCTGGGGCTCTGAGGGTGTGGGGCACTGACCTCCATACAGTGTGTGATATAGCAGAACAAGAGGAGGGAGGGTGGAGGGCAGGGGAGGATGCACCAGGCCAGGAGGAGGGCAGTAGCCTCTTCAACAAGACGGGGTCTTCAGAGACATAGCTGGATGTATATGCTTTTCACATTGGTTTGTATTTGTTTGTAAGTGCTTTTTCAACAGTGCAGTATTCCACGATGAGAAGAGGTTTCAATACACCAACTGTCCTCTCATCATTCCAGAGTCTGGAAAGGGAACGGCTGCCACGGCAGGTGTACACACCCTGGCGGGCTCTGGAGGAGCCTCTGCGTTTTGGTTGGGGTATTTGGGGTTGGCTTGCTTTACAGATGGTGACCACCCCAAGCAGATCTGGGGGCTCCCTGCAGGGGTCAGCAGACACAAGCAGAACTGTCTTGCTCTTTTCTGTTGTGTGGAAATCGCATGCCTGGGGGGTCACCTCTGAGGGGGCCCCCGAGTTCAGGGGTTCTGTTTCCTTCCTGTCTGTTGAACATGGCCTGTGCTGGAGGCCCCAGGTCAGAACCCTTGTGCCCTGGGAATGGACAGGCTTGTGCCTACGATGGACCCCTGGTGATACCCAGCCCCGCTCTGAACCTCAGGTCAAGGCTCTGAGGGTGCTAGACTCAGAGTCCCTCTCATGGAGAAGGTGTCAGGGTAAGAAGCCAAAGGACAAGGCCCAGACGAAGTCCAGGTCCAGGTGCTGGGCACACCGTGGGAAGAACCCCCATTCAAAGACTCTGGACAGAGACGCTCCCGAGGGCACAACAACTCTGGGTTTTCTCCTGTCCCCATGGCCCCCAAACCTGGCTTGGCTGAGCTCCTGCCTCGTGGGGTCAGATGCAAGGAATCAGAGCCCGGACCTGGAGGAAGGCCATGGGGTACAGCCGGAGGGTCCACTGCCCACCCTCCACCGTCACGTGCTCACCCACCAGACAGAGCCCCACAATGCGGCTTTGTGTGGCAGCTGGCTTGGCTCACAGGCAGCGCGTCTGGGGCAGCCCTGGCCAGCAGGCGGTGCCAGCTCTGAAGGCCAGAGATGCCAGGCTGGGGACGGAGGGTATCTCCTGCTCAGTCCTCCAGGGTCCCAGGCCAGGTGCCGTCTAGAAAACACCTGGGCTGGCCTTGCTGCTTCCTCGGACATCTGGGATCCTGGGACCCCAGGGCGGGGGCAGGGGGCGAGGTTGCTTCCAGGGAGTGGGTAACTGCAGCAGAAGCCTGGCCATCAGTCCCGCTACTGGCAGGGCCTGCAGGCCACCCTGGCACCACTAGGCCAGCTCAGCCTGCCTTGGGGGCTCCCAACAGAGCTTCCTGGTCTAAGGGGAAGAGAAAACCAGGGCAGCCTGGTCAATTTTTATAAACCTAAATGTATCTATTTAAAAAAAATTTTTTTTTTTTGTAATAAAATCATCATGGTAGGTAGAGGCTGTTTCTGTCACAATAACTTTAATTGACAACATAAGAATTTGGTAAGGACTTCCCTAGCATTCCAGTGGTTAAGACTGCACTTTCACTGCCGAGGGCATGGGTTCAGTCCCTGGTCAGGGAACTAAGATCCCACTTGCTGTGCAATGCAGCCTAAAGGAAGAAGAAGAAAAAGAAACTGGTGACAATTTTCATGCCTTAAAAAAAGTACTTTGGTTCACGGAGGCCCCAAATGCTGACCCCACAGCACTGGCCAGACCTGGGTCTCCAGAACTGGTACTGGGGCAGGGGTGAGGCCCCCACTTTTCTCCTTTCTTGACCAGGGAGAGAGTTGACTGTTGGGGTTCCTCAGTGATGACTGAATCTCTGAGCAGGGCCGGGTGTAGACAAAATGTGAGCCTGGGGGTACAGTGCCCACTCTGCTCCCATCCCTGCCCTCCTGTGTGGGGCTTCCATCCTGTGTGGGGCAAGTCTGGGAGCAGGTCAGAGTCAGGGCCCAGATGTCCAGCCAGCCCAGCTCTCAGGAACACCCTGGCCAGGAGGACCCCGTCTTAGTTCTTCCCTTAGAGGACAAAGGCAGTACTGGTGGGCTGCTCACATTGTTCCCCCTCCCCTGACTTGCCTGGCTTCCTCTTTAAGTGGAGCAGGGTTTGGGGGGGGCGGGCAACAGGAAGATGCCTCAAGGCTGAGAAATCGCCTGGATCTGAGAAAAACAGCTGTCCCTAGTCCAGTAGGCCCTGACTGTCCCCCTGCCTGCTGGGTCTGAGTTTGCAGGGACTTAATAGGACCAAATTCACCGCCGGAGACCTGATCAGAGCCAGAGAGGATCCCAGCAGAGCAGGCCCTCTGGAGGGATGGTCCAGAGCACAGGGTTCTCCGCTGAAGGCCTGGAAGAAAAACAGCTTTTCATTCACTAAAATGTTCAGGAAAGAAATGCAGGGGCATGTCTGTTCCGGTTCCACCTCTCAAATGACATAGTCATACATCAAACTTCATCTAAGAAGGAATACTCTCAGATGTTATTGGACTGGCTTTGCAGCAAGCTTTTTAAAAAATGCAAAAAAGGCTTTCTTACCTGGGCCTGAGTCTCCCACAGATCTGAACTCATTTCAAGTCTGTGGATGCTTAGGAGGGGACTGGCTACTGAGACAGACTTCCCCAGCCCGAGGGCCCCTTCCTCCAACATACACACACAGCACAGCGTAGCAACCCCCCTAGTCAGGGTGAGGTAAGTGGAGAGGTGCCTCTGGGTTTGAGAAACCCATCCCCCACCCAGTCCAGACCATTCTGTGTGCCTGGCGAAGGGATGGGGGCACTGTGGGGTTGAGGAAGCTGCCATGAATGAGCTGGGACCTCATGTCCAGCCCAGGAAGTCACAGCCTGGGAGGAAACCTGGGGAGAAAATGAACAGAAGATGCCCCAGCCTGAAAGTCACGGCGAGAGGAGTGGGCAGAGGAGGCCCCAGAGCAGAAAAATATGCTCAGGTGTGCCATCCTTCCAGGCCAGGAGGAGGATCCCTCATCCCTCACTGACCCAGCCAGGCTCCAACCCCCAGGGACTAGTCTCTGCAGAGCGAGGTTCACTGGCTCCTCCCCAGGTGCAGAGAACCGGGGGGCCAGATGAAGGGGGTATAGCCAGCAAGTCAGAAGCAGCCAGGGGTCCCCTCTCTGAGCCAGTGTTCTCCTCTGTACCATGGAGACCCCTGGAAGCAGTCACTGGGGTCTCCACTGGGAGGGAGGGGAGAGATGTCATGCCCTCAGGACCTGGGTGGGAGGTGGGGGGCAAGGGAAAAGAGAAGGAGAAATGAAGGAGATTCCCCCAGCCTGAGTGGAGGAGATGGACCTCCAGTGCCTAGCTGAGCTGGGGTCTGAGCCCACTCTCTGGAATCTCAGATAGGGACCGGTGTGGCCCAGAGAGACAGAACACTCTTCCCAAAGCTGCATAGGGTCACACTGCCCCGTGGCATTTAGAATGAAAGGAATATAATCTTTAAACAGGTTCAACTTAAAATAGAGTCTTATCTCTAAATGGCAGATGCTTCAATATTCAGTGTCTCTGTCATTTGCTCGTGGCAGATAGTCTCCGTTTGTTCAAGACCACAGGGATGTTTTGTGATTGTACAGTATAAAGGAAATCAATCCTGAATATTCGTTGCAGGGACTGATGCTGAGGCTGAAACTCCAATGCTTGGCCATCTCATGCAAAAAGCCAACCCACTGGAAAAGACTCTGATGCTGGAAAAGATTGAAGGCAGGAGGAGAAGGAGGTGACAGAGGATGAGATGGTTGGATGACATCATTGATTCAATGGACATGAATTTGAGCAAACTACAGGAGATGGTGAAGGATACAAGGAAGCCTGGCACACTGCAGTCCTTGAGGTTCACAAAGAGTCAAGCATGATTAAGTGACTGAACAACAACAGTATAAAGGGACCACACCTGAAATATGACTGTGGGCAGCCCTGGCCCAAAGCCAAGCCCATGGGAATCACCTCCACTCCAGGAGTGTGTTATGCCAACCGCCCAGAGCCCTGTGCCTCACCAGGGCCCACTTGGCTGGGAGAGAGGTGTCGGGGTCTGACTCCACCTGGGGGAGGGTGCAGATTGGGGGACCTCAGGCTGCCCCAAATCCTGGCCATTCAAACCATTCTCCAGGCCAGAAACCCCTTTGAGAAGATAAAGCTTTTCCTGCACTCACTGGGGATCATGCATTAGTACAGATGTCTGTGAAAGACAGAGAAGCATCATGTCCCACCTTGGAGGTGGGGGTGGGGAGGGGCAGCAGGGAGACCGTTCTCCAAACCCATCCCCCACCAAGGGCATCCTGAGAAGCCACCCACACAAGGTGACACTTAACCTAGAACGCAGTGTGGATTTTCCCCATTTCTCATAATCACTGTAGGAGCTGTTGCACACCGGGTGTGGCCCACCCTCCCACTCTCTGAAACAGCTGGAGATCTAAGCCTCCACCTAATTCCAGCCCTGGTGCCTGTGTGAGTGAAGCACGGGGGGGAGGAGGGTGACCACGGGGGGGGGGGGGGGGGGGGGGGGGGATGAAGGCAGAGAGTCTTGATAGGCTGATGGGCAGGCTGAAGAAGAGGGACTGGGAGGCGATGTCTGCAGCCAGCCTGCTCCAACTAGGCAAGGGTGGAAGGGACAAGGCATCCCCCTAGAGACAGAAAAGCTGCATTAGGAGGGAAGTAGACAGGATATCCCCCAAATCCTTGCCTCCTGTGTCCATCAACAGGGCTTCTCCATGGGGAAAGAGCCCTGTGTGTCCTGGAGACAAAAGAGAGGCTGCCCACTGGACTGGAGTCACCATGCCCAAGGGTCAGAGATCCCCTGCAGCCCTTCCCAGCAAGGTCAGGCCTGGGAGATGCTGAAAACCAGAATCAGACCCCCCCCAACCACCCACCCATATGGCTCATGATATACCAGGGGAGGTTGACTTCAGACCATGAAGCTAGACAGGAGTCGGGGTGGGAGAAGGGAGCTGGGGACGGGGAGGGGGGTAAGGTGGTAGGATGACTTTGCAAATAGGTTCAAAACTGAAAGGACTAGGGTGGGGGTGGAGGTAAGGGGCTTGGGTTCAGGCAGCAGCCCCTGTGGGTGGCAGGGCCAGGAAGCCTCTGTCCAAAGCCGTCTGCATTCTTCTTCCTCTCTAGTCCTTATTTATCTGGGGGCTCTGGGGACAGGAACTCAGGGCTGCACACAGTCATCTTTCACGAGGGTGACGGAGGATAGATCGTGGCTGAGCCGTCCCTCTGGGCCTGCAGTGGGAGGCTGACAGCCCTCACATCCATGGAGCCCTGCATCTGCTCTCATGTCCGCTCCCAGTGCTTCCGGAGGTGCAGAGGCCTCACGGGTCAGATCCTCATTTTACAGATCGGGAGTCACACCGCTGTGGCCACATGCACATCCAGGGTGACCCAGAGGCAGCCCTGCTGGGGCCTGCAGCCTCTTCCTGGGCTCAAGGCCTGCCTGCCTTCTGAAAATTACAACTGCCCACTGTTGCCATAGTGACTGGTTGCATCAGCCTAACACTGCAGAGCTGGGTGCACCACCTTGCCCCCAAAACAGTCTGTTTCTGTAGGAGAGACTCTCAATCTCCAGGTGTGTGTGTGTGTGTGTGTGTGTGTGTGCGCGCGCGCGTGCCTGTGTGTCCACTGTCCTGGCCCTACTCGCCACCCTTCCTGGCTCAGCTGCCCGGCTCCCTTGGCCGGTGGACCCGGGAACCCTGTGACGCTGGGCCCCCTCCTTTCCTAGGGCACTGACTTTGCTGTGCAGGGTGAGTGCTTGTACCAGCACACAAACACATCCCAGTTCTTATTTCAACTGAAAGAAAGCGAAAGTGAAAGTTGTTCAGTTGTATCTGACTCTTTGCAACCCCATGGACTATAGAAAATAGCTGCCATGGAATTCTTCAGGCCAGAATACTGGAGTGGGTAGCCTTTCCCTTCTCCAGGGGATCTTCCCAACCCAGGGATCGAACCCAGGTCTCCCACATTACAGGCAGATTCTTTACCAGCTGAGCCACAAGGGAAGCCCAAGAATATTGGAACTGAAGGAGACTCATACAGGACTTCCCTGGTGACCCACTGGTTAGGACTCGCCACTTTCACTGCCCAAGCCCAAGTTCAATCCGTGATGGGAAACTAAGATCCAATAGCCATGCTCTGGCCCATCCTCACCAAAAGAGGACTGTTACATGAGTGGACAGATCATAATCCATGTGACTGACCCTTGGAGGTAGACACTTGGGTAATTTCCATTCTCCAATTGCTGCAAACAAATCTGCAAAGAACACTCTTGAATGTGCATCATTTTGTACATATGAGGACAATCGCAGGATAAATTCCTGAAAGTAGTATTACAGGGAAATGGGTGTTTGCACCACTAAGTTTGATAAATATGGCCACATGTCTGTCCATCGTTATCAGTCACTGCGTGCCTATTGCGTGCTGAGCAATGAACTCAATAGTTTATCTGGATTGTCCGATTTCATTTCACCAGGATCCTGTGATAGAAGCTATTCCTATCCTCATACAACAGGCTCAGAGAAATTTGGAAATTTGTGAATTCACCCTCCAAGTTAGTGTGTGGTGGGGCCAGAGGGTCCCCTGACTGTGTCGACCTGGGGTTCAGGCCCTTTCCTTCGGGCATGCAACCCCAGGGGTAGGGAACCGGCCCTCCTCCCACCAGCCAGTCTCCTCCTATGACTGGCCATCCCACATCAAGACCTTGTCACATGCTGTACCTCTGCCCATAAGGCCATCCACTCCAGATGCTGTCCGAAGGCTGGCCAGTGTGGCCTGAGCCCTGCCTGCACAGAGGAGCCTGGTCTAGTATTTCTGGCCAGTTGTGTGGTTCCCCTTCTTTTCTCTGGTCCTGGCACCTCCTGGCTGAACCCAGAGTCCCTGAGAGCCACGGCCCAGGTGGCTCAGGGCCCTTCTGGACAGGGGTCACTAAGCCTGGCCAGGAGGGCCGGAGGGGGGGGCTGGGGGGTGGGAAGGGCAGGAACAACCTGCCTAGCACTGAGAGTCTTGCTCCATCTGCATCACAAAGGGGCAGGGGCGGGGGAGGAGAGGGAGTGTGTGCTCCCCACCCTCCCCACTGCCACATCTGCATCACAAAAGTGGGGCCCAAAGTGCGCAGTGGCTTTGTTGAGAACCCACATTAGAGCCTGGGCGATTGTTCCCTAGCCCAGGTTGTCCCGAGCCCCACAGCCACCCTGGCTGACAAAAGCCACATTGTGGGGCTAGCGGCAGCTGCCAGCATCTGCTCCCCTCGCCACCACCCAGGGGCCTCCTAGCTTCTCCACGGGGCGAACACAGCCTGTGCAAGGGACACAGCCAGGGTCAGACCTCAGGGCCAGGGCTGGGGGAGGGGCTGACCTTGCCTGATGAAGTGAGGTCCGGGTTGTCTGGTGACTCGTGGTAACCCTAGACTCAAAGGAGGGAGGAACACTGCTCTGAGACAGGCACCTGCCACACCCAGGCTGGAGCATGGCAGTTTCTGGAGTCCCACTTGAAGCATCCTTTTCAGATGGACAAGCAGTTTCAGAGAGGTTCACTAGCCAGCCTAGCGTCACACAGCAGAGCTGGGAACCCAGTCCCTCAATGGCTAGATGGAGCCCTCAAGGCTCCGGGCCCCTCCTCCTCCTTTCCTGTAGTGACGTCTCAACCTTTTCTCTCCCTTGCTCACCCCTCCCTCCCTAGGGAGTCAGCCGGCTGGGCCAGCCTGCAGACTCCCCTCGGAGCCCCCTCCCACCCCGACCCCTGCCTGTGTGGACCCCCAGTACACACCTAGCCAAACTCTCTAGTGTCCTGCCATCAGCAGGCACCCCCCGCCTCCTGGAGTGCTGTTCTCCAGCCAGGCTGAACTTCCCGGCCCCTCAAGTTCCTCTCTCTGGTCCTGGGCTGCCTCTGCCATCACCCCTCAACCTTCCATCCTTGGTAGACCCACTCAGCCCCTGCAAGTCTCATCTTCCCTGGGGGCTCCTCTGGCTCCCCAGAGCTGGGCTGTCTTCTTCACAGCTGGGCTGGCTGTGAGCTTCTGTGCTTTGGCACCCTTGGTGCTGAGCCCGGAAGCCACACCTCAGTGCCTACCCTCAGCCAACATTCATGGAACTACATCCACTTCCCAACTGTATCCAAAGGAGAACATTGCAGCTACTCTATGGGCAGCTCCAGCTGATCCGGAGGGGCGAGGAGCGGGCTGGCTACTAAGGCAAACGCATCCACATGCCTGGGAGAGTGCATGTGGCCTTGAAAAGGACATGGGGCAGGGCAGGCAAGGTCCTCCTGGGGCATGGGCAGTGCCTGGGACCAGGAAATAGCTGAGTGGAAAGCGGCTCCCTCAAAGCCCTATTGGGGTCCAGCCTGTCTGCATAGACTTCAGGGGAGGGCTCCTCTTCTCTTCTTGTCATTTCCTTCTGTGGATCCCCATAGCCCCAAACTGACCAGAAGCCCAACGAAGGTGGAGGGGGCCTGGGATCTTTGGGGCGGGGGGGTGAGGGGTTGGGGGGGCAGAGATGGGGAACCCACTGGAAGAGTCCCAGAACAGGGTCCCCTTGTGGAAGCCTGAGTCCAGCACAGCCGACCAGATGATAAAAAGATATGGCCACAAAGGAGATAATGCCCATTGGTCAGGGAAATCAGGGCTAAGCCCAAGTCTCAGGAGGAGAAATGGGGGCCAGGGAGGAGCAGAGGCAAGAAAGGAAGTGGGGGCGGAGAGGCTGCAAGCAGAGGCTCCAGCTGGGTTGGGCATGGGAGAGGGCTAGTGGGCTAGGGAGCAGTGGGAGGGACCTGGTAACCCCAAACCTCAGTGTCACAGTGGAAAGGCAGTGTTTTTAGCAGCCTGGTGGAAACAGTGGCTGACTTTATTTTTCTGGTCTCCAAAATCACTGTAGATTGTGATTGCAGCCATGAAATTAAAAGATGCTTACTCCTTGGAAGGAAAGTTATGACCAACCTAGACAGCATATTTAAAAGCAGAGACATTACTTTGTCAACAAAGGTCCATCTAGTCAAGGCTATGGTTTCTCCAAAGGTCATGTATGGATGTGAGAGTTGGACTATAAAGAAAGCTGAGCACTGAAGAATTGATGCTTTTGAACTGTGGTATTGGAGAAGACTCTTGAGAGTCTCCTGGACTGCAAGGAGATCCTACCAGTCCATCCTAAAGGAGATCAGTCCTAGGTGTTCATTGGAAGGACTGATGTTGAAGCTGAAACTCAAATACTTTGGCCACCTGATGCAAAGAGCTGACTCATTGGAAAAGACTCTGATGCTGGGAAAGATTGAGGGCAGGAGGAGAAGGGGACAACAGAGGATGAGATGGCTGGATGGCATCATCGACGTGATGGCCATGAGTTTGGGTGGACTCTGGGAGTTGGTGATGGACAGGGAGGCCTGGTGTGCTGTGGTTTATGGGGTCGCAAAGAGTCGGACACGACTGAGCGACTGAACTGAGTCCCTGGAGCAGGAACTGAACTCTTGCCAGGGTGATCCCGTGTAACATCTTAGCAGGAGAAGGCAGACCGTGATGCATAACTGAAGGAAGACCAGAGAGTCCCCCATCCCACCCACAAGAAGGCCCTCAGGGATTCCAGCCACCTTGGCCAAGTCCATGGAGAGCTTGAAAAACCCTCCAACAAACAGGCCAGCAGCTCTCACCATGAAAACCCTGGAACATCTAGAGGTGGGTCAGAGGTATGGAATGAAAAACCCTCATTCTCTCTTCCCTTCCCACTAGGAAAACAAGCATTATAATCAAAGCAGGCTCATTTGTTAGAGATCCAATTAAACCTTACAGGCACTGTGAATTTCAGTGACTTCCTGGATTGTCCCACCTGGTAAACACCCTAAGTCAGAAAGCAAGGTCTAAACAGGTGCTGAGAGGGTGGGGGTAGCGACACAGGTGCCCCAGAGAATTGCTTCCTCAGTCTGCCTAGAACTGGCATGGCTGGGTAAGGTGAAGCAGAAATCCTACAGGTCCTGAGGTTCTGCCTTCTTCTCCAGCCCCTTGTCCAGCTTCTAGTTCCAACTGTAGACCTAGAGCTTTGGCCTAACAACTGAAGGCCTGCATTTAAGGATGGTGAAGGGGTGGAGAGAAGGCACTGGGCACCCATGGGCACCCTGAGCCACTTCTCAAGCCCTGTCATCTTTTCATGGGATACCCCTGTTTATTTAAGTGACAACTGCCTGGGTTCTGTTACTTATAATGCAAAGCATCTCTAACTGATCAGTTGGGCTTGGAATCCAGACAGGGCCCTGGGTGTTCCTGAGCCTCTGTGCCTCTCTGGGTAGGCTTCACTGTGCAGCGGAAAGTTACCCTGCCTCCAAGTGACTGCAGCCATGAAATTAAAAGACTTGCACCTTGGAAGAAAAGGAATTGATGCTTTCAAATTGTAGGGCTAGAAAAGACTCTTGAGAGTCCTTTGGACAGTAATGAGATCAAACTAGTCAATCTTAAAGGAAATCAGCCCTGAATATTCACTGGAAGAACTGATGCTGAAGCTGAAGCTCCAATACTTTGGCTACCTTATGTGAAGAGCCTACTCACTGGAAAAGACCATGATGCTGGGAAAGATTGAAGACAAGAGGAGAAGGGGATGAAAGAGGATAGAATGGTTGGACGGCATCATCAACTCAACGGACATGAGTTTGAGCAAGCTCCAGGAGATGGTGACGGACAAGAAAGCCTGGGATACTGCAGTCCATGGGGTTGCAAAGAGTTGGACACCACTCGGCAACTGAACAACAACAGGCTGTTTCAGTCAACTCCAGCTGCTATAACAAAATTCTGTAGGTTAGGTGATTCAGACAACAAATATGAATTTCTCAAAGTTCTGGAGGCTGGATTTCCCAGGTGGCACAGATTCAAGTTCTGGTGGGAATTCTCTTTCTGGTTTGCTGTGTCCTTATGTGGTGGAGAGAAAGAGATCTCTTATGTTTCCTCTCTTCTTTTAAGGGCAGTAATCCCATCTTGGGAGCCCCACCCATGATCTCCTCTAAACCCAATTACTTCCTACTTTTTAATATATTAAGTGTTGGAGCTCCAACAGATGGATGTGGGGGAGACAGAAATATTCAGCCCATACAATGGAGTCATTTCAGGGACCAAATACAAGTGCATGGTGTTATCCATGGGTGGACAAACACGGACCATTTTCTAGTGGTCACTGCTATCTTCCATGCATGATCCCCTTTCTTCTGAAGGGGATGCATGTTCTTTTCTGTCTTTATGCATGCGTGTGTGCTCAGTCTCTTTGTTGTGTCTGACTCTTTTGTGACCCCATGGACTGTAGCCTGCCAGGGTCCTCAGTCCATGGGATTTCCCAGACAAGAATACTAGAGTGGGTTGCCATTTCCTTCTCCAAGTCATCTTCCTGACCCAGCAATCAAACCCATATCTTTTGTGTCTCCTGCATTGGCAGACAAATTCTTTACCACTGTGCCACCTGGGGAGCTCATGTCTTTATGAGAAGAAATGAGATGGTGACCAGGTGGGGACAGGGGTACAGATGACTGGGGGCTGAGGGCAGCCCTGTAGCTTGAGATAGATGAGGGTGAAGTCCCAGGGCTTGGGACCAAGCCAATTAAAGGCAGAAAAACCCATACCTTTATCCAGACTCAACTCCATCCCTTTAGGGCCAGATGAGGATGGCAGGGGGACAATGAGATAGACTGGTCCCTGGTGACTCCCTCACAGCGCCCCCCACCCAATGGGCAGGCTCCACAGAAACACTTGCAGTAGGGTGTGTTCGGGAGGGAGTGCAGCTTTCTCAGTTTGGTTGATAAAGAAGAGATGTGTGGCCAGAAAAGAGATTAAAATCCATTATAAACAATTTAAATATGGTTTGTATATTATGTAATCATCATTAAAGGATGATGAACATTTTGAATGCAACTATGGCTTCTTGGTTTCTCCAAGCCAAGAAATATTTAGGAGTAAGGTGTCAACACTGTGCTTTCAAATGATTCAGGAAAAAAATAGATACAGAAAGATATACAGAGAGAAAAAGAGAGGAAAGGATGGCAAAAACTCAACCACTGGTGAGTTTGCATAAAAGATGCTCATTTCACTTCTCTTTCAGGGAGAAAACTTTCAAAGTTAAGTGTTAAACAGGAAAGCAAAAGGCATTTGACTCTCTGCAGTGCCCCCTGAGTTAGAGGAAGCCTGAGACACCTTGCCCTCTTGCCCTTCCTGCTACCACCAGGGACATCTCTCATAGGCCAAGCATCACCCAGAGCCCTTCCTAACACTGAGGTGTTTATAGTGTAATGGAGAAGCTTAGGATTTTAGGATGAGGACGCCAGGTGTTAGAGGTGGTCCAGCTGGGACTCCAACCCAGACAGACCCCACTCCCCTCTGCTGGCTACATGTCCCCACTAAGACATGGCGGGGCTAAGACTCCCTGACTCCAACTGCACACTTCTCCCCATCCTCCCCCTGCAGCAGGCGGGTCTCAGATACTCACCTAGGGCAGCTGCTCTGCTGGCCAGGTCCCTGGGGACACCTGCTGTGTGAACCACCCACTAGCAGGGTCCCTCTGTCCATCGGGCCTCTGCCCGGTGGATCTGTCCCTGGAGCCTCAGAGGGGCAGCAGAGGGTGCTGAAGCCAAGCCGCCTAGAGACAGCTGAGAGAGGAAGCCAGGGTGCAGGAGCTGATGTACACAGCAAGTGGAGAGAGGCGGCTACAGTGCCCTCAGAAGGAAGAACCCAAAGGATGGACAGATGGCAGCTCTCTTGTCCAAAGGTCCCGCTGCCGTGCTTCTCTGGGCCTGGTCCCTCCAGGCCAATCCTACAGAAAGCACTCAGGGCCCAGCGGGCTCTGCTGAGACATCCTTTCCTGGCTGAGGGACCACGCCCGCTCCAAGCATCGCAGGAGAGAGGCCCTGAGCCAAGGGGCAGGCTGACTACATAAGAGAAAGCCCAGCCCAGCCTGATTCCTCCCCCAGGGGAGCAGCCCAGAGGTTGGGGCAGGACAGGCATGACTGCTCCCAGAGCCCTAGATTCCAGACAGTGGTACACTGGGAGTGGAAGGCAACAAGTGTACACATCTCCCCATCCTGGGGTTTCCGGGACCCCGTATCTCCATGGTCCTCTTAGATCCTGTTGGTCCAGATGGAGTCAGAGGCATGCCCAGGTCCAGGGGAGGCCGGGAAGACCAGAGACTTCATTTTCCCCTCTAATGCAGAGGCCCTGGGGAGACCCATCCAGAGCGCAGTGGGTCTCTGCCAGAGTCACTCTCAGCACGACCTTCTAGGAACTGGCCTTGGCTCCATCTCTCAAACTGCTGGAATCTCTCTCCCTCTCCCACTGGACTCAGATTTCACAGGGACCACACGTTGCGTGGAGACCTACCTCTCCTTAACACTGATGAAACGAGAGTTTATCTTTAAAGGGAAATAACACCTCTTTTTCTTGAAAAAACTTTGATTTCCTTGAAGGAAGGAAGGGAGATTGGGCTGTGGCTTTTCAGGTCTCTGCCATGTCCTTATGAGCTGCAGAAGAATGAGACACCATCCTGCTTCAGCATGGAAATGCCTCCACTCTTGCTCCCAGTGGCAGGTTTCATTTCCTAAAGAATGCCACAGCAATACCTCTCACCCTGTATGCTCTTGGAGAACCTTGCCACTCACCCACCAAGAGGTGTCCTCCCCTTGAAGCAGGGAGGCCTTGTGACTGCCCTGGTACAGAGAGTCCTGTGGGAACACTGCTGTGTGACTTCTGGGTGTCAGGCTTGGTTTTTGTTTGTTTGTTTTTTTGAGTGGGGGTTGCTCTGCCAGGTATTAGTTGTGGCATATGGGAACTAGTTCCCTGACCTGGGATTGAACTCAGGTCCCCTGCATTGGGGCTTCCCTGGTGGCTCAGCAGTAAAGAATATGCCTGCAATGCAGGAGCCACAGGAGATGCAAGTTTGATTCCTGGGTCTGGAAGATCCCTTGGAGGAGGGCATGGCAACACACTCGTCTTTTTGCCTGGAGAATCTCATGGACAGAGGAGCCTGGCAGGCTATAGTCCACAGGATCCCAAAGAGTTGGACATGACTGAAGCGATTTAGCATGCATGCATGCACACACCCCTGCTTTGGGAGCATGGTGTCTTAACCACTGGACCACCAAGGAAGTCCCAACAATAAATGTTTATTGCTATCTCAAACAAATGAGTTGCGAGGCTTTTTGTTATGTAGCTAAGACAGTAAACAATTCTCAATGATTATCACAACGAATATGTAGAGAAAAGATGGCAGAAAGGAGCGAAGAAGTGATTCTTTTCATAGAGAGAATGGAGATTATTGGCAATGGTTACTTTTTAAGCTTTTGAATATTTTTCAAACTTAATAGTGTTACAATAAGGATGCTACTGAAGCCTGGAATTTTAGAGTGTGTGTCAGAGGGGCCAGGCTTGGGATAGTCATAGTTCTGGTCACCTTCCAGAGGAGGAGGTTGGGCTGCAAAGACCCCCAAATGGGTCAGGTGCCAAACAGAGGTGTGGCATGGATAGGGGTCCACACAATCACCTCCACCTGGCTTGTTGGAGGGTCTGAGGAGGCAGGGAGCTCACCACTGGGGTCTCTCCCTGACCTATGAGGGGAATCTCAAGTCAGTCCCTAAGTCAAACACAGAAGAGGTCAAGTCCCTTGAAAATCTCACAGCTCACACATAGAGTCCAGACTTCAGACCCAAGCCCACTATCTTGACTTTTCCCTCACCAAGATGGAAAGAAAACCTTTTCCTTCCTTCTTTCCTCCATCCCTCCCTTCCTTTCTCTTTACTGTACAACACAGGGAATACAACCAACATTTTATAATACTATAAATGGAGTATCTTCAAAAATTGTCAATCACTATGTTGTACACTTGTAACTTATATAATATTGTACTTAACTCTACCTCGATTAAAAAAAAAGAATGCAATTCACTTTGAGAATAAAAAAAGTAACCAGATCACCACACATAGAGAAATACTTAAATGAATTTGATTTTTCTCAGTATGGAATATTATGTTGCTTATAAAAATTATGTAAATTTTTATAAAATTTACAACAAGGACAATAAAAACCTTTTCCTTGAATGAGCACTAGGTCAGACATTTCTTAGTTTACAGGGACCATGTTTATTTCAGCTAACTTATTTTAGTTTCCCTGATGGCTCAGATGGTAAAGAATCTGCCTGCAATGCAGGAGAATCGGGTTTGATCTCTGGGTTGGGAAGATCCTCTGGAGAAGGGAATGGCAACCCACTCTAGTATTTTTGCCTGGAGAATTCATGGACAGACCATGGGGTCAAAAAGAGTCCCACGAAACTGAGCGACTAACACACTTTGCTCCATAACAAATGACCCTGAATGTAATAGCCTATAGCAACAACCCTTGATTCTATGGATCAGGAACTTCAAAAGGGCTCTGAAGAGATGGTTTGTTTCTGCACCATTGATGCTTGGGCCTCAGGGCTGCTAAGACCCTTCTACACTCACACGCAGACGTCCAAGTCAGGGTGGTAGGACGTCTTACATGAAAGCTCAGGGAAGTCACACCGCTTCCCTTTCATTGGGCTCCGTGCATTGAAGCAGTCACCAGTGTCAAAGTGTTCATGGCTAGTTTTTAAAACTGCCACAACACTGCAACAATATTTTAAAGCGCCTTGCGATCTTGCAACAATTTCTCCCTTGAAGAGTGAGCTCCTGCAGGCGGCGCAGGTAAAGCTGCTGTAAGTAGAGCTGTGTGCATCACTGGGATGGTTCAGATGATGAGCCTAGCTCCCTCCCCCTCAACCCACCTACGAGTTTGGGCTGCAGTCTTTGAGTCGGGCCCTCCCACCCCAGAAGTTACTGCTTCATAATGATGCGTGGGCTGATAAAGGTCTCTAAGGTGAGACTTCAAGGACACAGCAGAACTTGTCCCCATTCACTGAGGACTCCTCTGGGAGGGGCTGCACGCCCTGAAGCACCACATATGGCATAGCACTGTCCAGTGGCTGGCTCAGAGCTGTGGGCATCCGTGTCCCCTTGGAAAGGAATCTTTGGAGGACCTGCCTCCCAGTGACCTGCCAGAGCCAATGCAGACCACTCGAAGGGCCTCCGTCAGCTGTTCCCAGTGGGAACTATTTCTGCTCTTCAAAGAACCAACTTCTGATTGGAGATGGCAACCTCTTGGCTGCTCTCGAGTTACCTGAAATGTGATTAAAATGAATTCATGGGACTATCCCTGGTGGTCCAGTGGTTAAGACTCTGTACTCCTGATGCAGAGGGCCCAGGTTCAATCTCTGGTAGGGGAACTAGATCCTGCATGCCACAACTAAGATCCAATACAGCCAAATAGATAAAAATCAATACATTAAAAAAAAAAAAAAAACCTAATTCATTTTTAACTTCTCCTTTCCTTTTCCTTGGGGGAAAATGTTTCTTTCTTTGTCACCCTGAAACATCAGTATCCCTGGTTGTGCAGTTCTCTGCTTTATGCATGAAAGAAGTTTCATACTAAAGACCAAATCCAAATTCCAAACCAGAAAACTCTGGTTCAAAGACCCTTGAATAAAAACAACCAGCTCATACTACATTTGGAATATTTTAAATCAACCAGTTTAACTATAAAATCAGGTCTAATAGCTACTGACTCTCTCATTGCATGGCTTCCCTGATGGCTCAGTGATTAAGAATCCACCTGGCAATGCAGGAGATGTGGGTTTGATCCCTGGTATGGGAAGATCCCTCGGAGAAGGAAATGGCAACCCACTCGGATAGTCTTGCCTGAAGAACCCCATAGGCAGAGGAACCTGGTGGACTACATTCCATGGGGTCGCAAAAGAATCAGACATGACTGAAAGACTGAACAACAACTACTCTCAATGTACTGTCCTACATAGGAAGCCCACAATCCAGGAAACTAGGTATGCATGTGAGGATGTGAATGATGGATAGATATTAAAGGTGACCACACAACCCTTGTGTCCATACTAAAGAGACCACCTGACTGGGCATGACCCTGCCCCACTTTCTAACTCCCTTCTGCACTAACCAAAAAAAATACTGCTTCCCTGTATCCTGTCAACCATCCTTCAGTCCTTCCTTAAGACCACAAGCCAACAACCAAGAATTAAGAAGTCTCTATCCTACATTGTTCATGGCAAATCTGCCCAATCCTGTTACCAGGAATACTCATTAGACAGAATTCCCCTGAGAGCCCAGAATGGACTAACCTGGCTCTTATTTAATTGATCTGATAAATTCTCACATTAATTAGCTAGCTTCCCAGAGGCTGGGGATGCAGGCACCAGGACAAGGCCAGACAGAGAACCTGGGCTCTGCCTCTCGCTAGATGCGGCCTCAGAGAAGTCTCTGGACCTGACTGAGGCTTGGTTTTCTTACCTGTAGGGTGGGAAGGCATGGCCCTTTTCTTGTGCCATCTCCAAGTGAGTCAATAGGTCAACATGTCAGGGGAGCTCTCAAACATTCCCTGGAGGCTGGGACTTATTGACCTTGACGAGTGCTATGCAAGAACCCCAGAATCAACTCAAACGGATTAAATGCAGAATTTGGCCCAGAACGCCTACCGGGGAGGGGATTGCTACTGCTGCTGCTAAGTCACTTCAGTCATGTCCGACTCTGTGCCACCCCATAGACGGCTCCACCAGGCTCCTCTATCCGCGGGATTCTCTAGGCAAGAATACTGGAGTGGGTTGCCATTTTCCTCTCCTGGGGGAGGGGATTACAAGTTATGAATGGACATTTGGGTGTGTGTGTCAGAGGTGGGGGTGGACAGTGCCTGAAAGAACAGATAATCCCCACTGAGACCAGAGACCCTCCCAGATCATCGTGGAGGAGGGCAGGTCCCATGTGGCTTGTGCTCAGGCATGGAAGCCATCTGCTCCAGGAAGCCTGGAAGAGACCATCCATCATTTTAATGTGCCTTCCTCACACATTGTTGCTGACCCTGTAGATATCTCTTAAGTCTTTGGATAGCAGAGTCTCAGAAGCATTTCTGGTTTTCCTCTCTCCTCTGTGTAAACCTGTACCAGATGTGAGGCTAACTCTCATTGTTCAGGCCCCAACAGGTTATTCTGCCCTCCGGCACCACTGGGAGACTGGACGTGAAGACAGTTTTCTGCTCCATCCCCATGTCATACAGCAGAAAATGGTTTGTTCCCCTACTAACACGACTCCCTGGGAAAGAGGAAGGATGATGCCCAGAGTTGTCACCCCACAGCCTGGCTGCCACCCAGAAGCCAGCCCCAGAGGAGAATGCTATAGAACAAAGCACAGACCTCACTCCACCTGCCACCAAGCTTCTCTCTGTAAACCATGTTCTGTTGTTCCCCTTCGGTTACCTCCTCGCACTTTTGTATTCATGAAGGTGGGCTAAGTTGCAGTAGGCCCTGGATGAGTGACCATCTGCAAGCACCCTTGGCTAGATTTCTGGGTTTCAGTCTGCTCTATTTTGTGACTTCATCATCTCCCATCCCCAACAGCTTTGTTGACATAAGCATCCACTGGGCAGAGGGAGAAGAGAAGATGCAGGAGGAGAGATCCACTCTCTAAAAGCCCGCAGCCCCTCTGCTCACAGTTCCACCCTGTGGACTTAGTCACCTGGTCACATCTCACTGTACAGGTGTGTGGGAAGTATGGCTGCTCACTGCTATAGAAAGGGGGTATGGATTTTGTGCATATCTTAGGCCAGTTGGGCTGCTGAAACAGTATCTGGTGTCATATAAACAATAAATATTCATTTCTCATAGTTCTGGAGGCTGCAAGTCTAGGATCAAGGTTATCAGCATATTCAATGTCTATTAACTAGATTTTTGAGGAACAAATAGGACCAGAGAAACCATGTCCAAGCTTTAGTAGAGTTGTGTCTTGAACTGAAGATAACCCTTCATCTTTAACCTCCTACAGGCTGGAAGCAGGATGGGGAAAGTGCTCAGCCCTGTAAGGGAGCCAGATTCCCATTGCCCACCACCACCGCCCCCCACTCCCAGTACAGCCAAGGAGGATGATGGTGGATGGGGATCCCCTTGAAGTGGAGGAGCACCCCATGGTGACCTGGCCTCCCAGGGAGTGGGGCTGGATTGTTCACACACTCACTCCAGGATGAAGAGCAAAATTTGCCCAGCAGGGTTCAGAATCACTGTGAACACTGTCTGCTGGGGCCGCCCATTCCTCCCTTTTCTGAATTGGTCTGTTTGTTGTGTATCCTGTCCCTTCCCATCACTGCACATTGGAGTTGTGTATTGGGGCTAGGGGTGGGGTGCAGCAGCCTACAGAGGTAATGGATCTCCAGCTGATGCTTGAATCTCTGTCTTCTTGCCTGTCTCTGATCTCGAGGTCAGTATTGATAAGGTTTCCCGCCAGGGGAGGGGGACAGTGTATTTTGTGTATGGAAAAGCAGGTGTGAGGGACACTCTGGGTCTCTCTGCCATGGCAACCAGCATGTTCTAGACAGAGGCTGCTCTGTCAACTTGGGTGTCCCCAGGTAGCTCACGAAGGAAGTGTAGTATTGCCAGAAATTAACATTTGAGATTTACAGGCAGTCTTTCCTGCAGCATGGCCCTGCTTCTCCTGACAGGTATACAGATCTTGTCTACTTCACCTCCTGAAGAAGCGTCCATGGAGCTTCTGCCCTGCTCCAGCCTGGCCTGGTGCTTCTATGGCCCTCCCTTTCCTCCTGCATTGACTGCCTCTTTCCTGTATCACACGCTCCCTCTTTCTTGGCTGGCTTCTTTATTTTGGTGAAATAAAATTTTGAGACCTCATTCATTTCAAAGTACTAGATTTATACTTTTGCTAGGTGATGACTGGAGAATAATTTTCCTTTAGATCCCCTAGGCTTTGCCCCTTACCTTCTGACCCCTGACCATCCATCTGTGACATGCTTCTAATGTCAGGACACTTCTGTCCCCATTATTCTGCACTTTTAACAGTGATATGCCTTTGGGAAGAACTATTTTTTCCCTGTTGAGCTTCTTGTGGGTCTTTCAACACATGCTCTTGAGTTTGGGAGATTTTTTAAAGGACGAATTCATTGATGATTTCCTCCCTTCCACCCCTGACCCTGTGTTTCTCTGATCACTCTATTGGGGCTCCTATTCTTTCATCAATGGACTTTCTGGATGATCCGCCTTTGTTTTTTCTCTCCTATTTCCCATTTTGGAGGTTTCTTTTTGTTTTCACAGAGATTCCCTCAACTTTATCTTCCAGTCCTTCCTGGCAGTATTTTTAATTTTGCATGTGCAGTTGCTAAGTCATGTCTGACTCTTTTGAGACCTCCACAGACTGTAGCCCACCAGACTCCTCTGTCCATAGGATTCTCCAGGCAAGAATACTGGAGTGGGTTGCCATTTCTTCCTCCAGGGAATCTTCCTGATCCAGGGATCAAACCTGTGTCTCCTGCACTGGCAGGCAGATTCTTCCCATTGAGCCACCTGGGAAGCCCTTCATTTCCACTACTTCAAATTCCCATGAACACTTTTTGTTTTCTCACTGAATATTTCTTTATACATGGCCTCCCTTCATGGGTTGCCATATTTTCCTTTAGTTACTCTGACAACATGACTTCAATTGATGACTACACTGCCATGTACTTCTCTCTGCACAGTCTCTGTTTCCTCCAAGTTGCTGTTAAAAAATCTACTAGGGCTTTAGATTTCATGACACAGGATTTCCTGAGATGCTGGATCAGCTCTGGCCACCTGTGAAAGCTGGATTAGAGGCTCTGTATCTGTCGGGGCTCGGGAAGTGTAGCCTTCCCTGGAGTGTGGTCTAGTGGGTGGTTCCACTGGGCAGCTGCAGATGTAAGGAAACTAAGGTGTTCCTCTTGGCCTGTTTTAATGCCCCAGGAAAGACCCTTCTAGCCTCTTGGCTGCCTGCATTTTGGAAAAACCAGAAAGGAAGCTGGAACATGGCCTCAGCCTCTAATATCTACAGGTTCATTTAACCCCTCTGTTCCTTTTATGGCACCTCTGCCTTTCACTGTGCATGGTATCTCTCAGTCCAAGATGCTCCTATTTACCTTATTTATATTATTAAAAAAAAAAAACTTGGCCATGCCGGGCAGCATGTGGAATCTTAGTTCCCTGAATAGGGATTGAACCCATGACCTCAGTATTGGAAGCACAGAGTTTTAACTGTGGTACAACCAGGGAAGTCCCCTTTAACCTTCTTTAGATGACAGACATCCCATCTTTGGTCAGGACAGGGAAGGCAGCACAGATCTGCTGAGACAGTCTGGGTGCTTCTTTTTTTTTTTTTATTTTTTGGGTGCTTCTTAAGCAGACTTTCAGTCAATTATTGTCTTAACCCCCATCCAAACCCCCCATCCAGAGGTGCCTAGTTCCATCCATTGGTGGACTTTCTGGGGACTCCAGAGTTTTTTCATGGTTCCCCACACCCTATCTCATCCCGCTACCATTTCAAGACTTCATTGTCTCAGGTCTGTAGAGTATTTCAGCTTCAACAATTGTATTGCAGTTACTTGTTCCCTTGCTTGCCCTATTCTTGTCAATTTCTTTCTCACAACAGGCAAACACTGCTGTGAAAGGAGGCTCCACAAGTCAGAGTCAACACATACCATCCATACGCCATCTCCAGTGGAAACCTCAGCCCCCTTTCCAGCCCAGCCTCTCCACTCTCCAGACACATTCCCATTCACTTGCTCTGGGTTGATCTTTCCCACCCTGAATTGTGTGCTCAGTCGTGTCTGACTCTTTGCAACCCCATGGACCATATACCCCACCAGGCTCCTCTGTCCATGAGATTTTCCAGGCAAGAATACTGGAGTGAGTTGGCATTTCCTCCTCCAGGGGATCGTCCCAACCCAGAGATTGAACCTGGGTCTCCTGCAGCTCCTGTTTTTGTTTATTCCATTCCTTCCATCTGACACCTGATCCCCACCCACCCTCAGACATACAGAAGCCACATCTGTCAAAATCTGATGAAGCAAGGAAAACACAGGCCAGCTGTTATGGTGAGATTTTCCTCTGAGGAAGAGAATGTATGTTTCTGGAAGATACTCCCATGTGGGGCTGGGAAGAGGGTTGCTGGGCCCCAGGACCTCCTTCTATGAACAACCGTTAAAGGCCTGAGAAGCTGGCCAAGGGTCTGAGTTTTGCCCCCAAGATACCCTGAGAGTGCAGCCAACACACTCAGGGAGGCTGCCTCCATGCAGAGACCTGGGGACTGTTCTGGGCTGTGGATGGGGGTGGGGTGTGTGTGCCTACAGAGGACCCTTGACCAAGGCCTACCTCCCTCACCCAAAGCAGAGGATGGTCAGTTGTAGCCCAACACCTAGAAAGGTGCCTACTCCTAGGATCCCTGCCAGGGTGTGCCCAGGCTGGGGTGCGTCAAAGGGGGTCACGGAGCTAGTGGTACCTTGGAGATTGAGCAGAATCCTACTTGCTGGAGAGTGGGGAGGCAGGGTGGACGGCTGGTAAGTCAGCACAGGGCCAGCTCCAAGCTTAATGAAGGACTGACTGTGACATGTGGTGAGACTGCAGGAACATTCTGAATCATTATTTGGTCAGAACACAAATCTCTTAAATGTCATCAACACAATCTGGCTGGGAGAAGAGAGATTACTTCCTGCCAGCAGGAGACCCTCTTAGAGGAGGAGTCTGATCCAGGGGCCCAGTACAGAGCCCCACCCATGCAGAGCACACTATGTGGTCTTCGCAGGGGGCGCCGACTCCACCAGTGAGCTGTAACTTTAGGGTTTTAATCACAGATTCCCAGGGCGCCCAGACGTCCACACCAGTTTACAGGTCACCACAACATGCAACCCAAAACACGTTTGTCCTTGGTGACCTGGAAAGTTTTTCTACCCAGTCCCCAAGATAATTTGTTGTGAGATGGCTGCTCTTAATTTTGTGCGCAGAACAACTCTGTCCCACCCACCCCTCTTCTCTGGTCCGAGGGATCCAGTGCCTGGGCTGCCCTCCTCCCACTCTCCCCCGCGCTGGCAGCTAACACGCTTGAATGTCCATTAAGGGCGGCAGACCCTGGCCGGTCTCTCTGGGCCAGGGGCTTGCTGCGCTCGGCTTCGGCCTCTAACCTCTACGCTGATGGCCTAGGCCTCGAGAAGTGCGGTGGGGTGGCCTCGGAGACAGTGAGGGTGAGGGCGCCAGCGAGACCCAAGGGCAAGTGGGCGGGGCAGGGCAGGGAGCTTTTTCCTCAGCAGGGCCAGGCAGTGGGTGGGCGGGGCCCGCGCTGTCGGTGGCGTCCGAAGCCTCCCCGGCTGGGTGGGAGAGGGGCAGCCGGGAGAAGTTGGCAGCGGGCCTGGAGAGGGGAGGCGGAGGAAGGGGCCCCGCGTTCTATTAGCAGCGGCGCCGGCACTCCGGCACGTAGTTCACTCCTGCGAGCATGAGACGCGGTGGGCACGTCACCCGAGCTGCCAGGCTAACCACCAGCCTGGTGCCAGTCCGCCTCTGGTTGACCCAGGTTCAAGGGCAGTGCGGCCCGGCCCAGTTCTCGGCTGCCCGGGACGATCGGGAGCTCCGGGTCCCTCCCGTCAGTGCAGCCCCAGCCCCACCCGAGACCCCGCTCCCTGCTGGGCCGCGCCGAGCTCCCTGCTGGGCTCGGCAGGGGAGGAGCTTGCAGCAGGCAAGCGGCCCGAGTCTCGGGGCGCGGCCGCCCAGGAACCCAGCTTCGGCGGGGTGCGGCGGGGTTGTTCCGAGCTGGCCGGAGCGGACACGCCTCCTCGCTGGGCACCTCGCTAGCGAGGGGAAAGGGAGAAGCAGAGGAGAGCCCTGCAGGGCGCGCTCACCCGCGCACGGCAGAGGCGGGGCGGGAGGGACAAAGGGGCGCCCTCCTGAGCGCTAGCCTCCGCGCCGGGGTTCAAGGTTGTCACAATACAAAAGCTCCAGCAGGAAAATACCCCGCGGGGTCCCCGCCGCGGAGGGGTGCGGGGAGCGACCCGCGCGGCCACGCCCCGGCCTGCCGCCCTCGGACGTGGTGCGTCAGCATGCCCGGCTCACGGCTCTAATTTCCGCCCCTCCTCCCGCCCGCTAAGGGGGCACGCCCATTGGCACGCGCAGGCCCCTAGGCCGAGTGGGAGTCTCTCACTGTGAGGATTGGCCGAGCCGCGTACCAGCGAGCCAATGGCCGCCCGTCCTTGTCCTAGGCCACGCCCCTTCCCCAGAGGCGGGCGCGCGACCGCTCCATCTCGCCGGTGCGCGCTCCGGGATCCCCGCCCCCTCCGCGTGCGCGGCTCCCCGCGGCCGCCGCCGCCGCCTGTAACCTGCGCCGCCAGGATGTGGCTGGGGGCTGACGTCGGGTCCAGATGTGGCCCCGGCCCCGCCCACCCCCGGGGCCGGGCCGCCCACACCGAGCCGCGGCGCGCACGGCTGCTGTCCCGCCTGCCACAATGCGCGGCGAGGTTGCGGCCGCGACTTGGCGCGGTCGTCCCTAACGTCGCCGCTCGGCATCCTTAGGACAGGCCGCCCCTGACGTCGCTCGGGGATCCCACTCGCCCGCGCCCCCCATGCGTTCACTCTTCGGAGCTCAGCCGGGCGGGCGCCTAGCATACGCGGAGCCGCGCGGGTGACGGCAGAGGCGGCTGCGCGCCCAGCCCAGCCCGCGGAGAGGGCGCGCCTCGCCCCCGCCCCCCGCCCGCTCTCCGGAGGCCGTGGGTGCGGATGCGCCGCTGACGACTCGCAGCGACCAGCAGTGCCGCCCGTCCGCCGGCTGGATCCCGCAGTATGGCAGCCGCCGCCTATGTGGACCACTTCGCCGCCGAGTGCCTCGTGTCCATGTCGAACCGCGCGGTCGTGCACGGGCCGCGGGAGGGGCAGGAGCCCGGACCCGAGGGCGCGGCCGCTGTCGCCGCCACGCTGCCCCGCGTCGAGGAACGCCGCGACGGCAAGGACAGTGCCTCGCTCTTCGTAGTGGCGCGGATCCTAGCGGACCTTAACCAGCAAGCGCCGGCGCCCGCCCCAGCGGAGCGCAGAGAAGGCGCCGCGGCCCGGAAGGCGAGGACCCCCTGCCGCCTGCCGCCCGCGCCGCCACCCGCCCCCGAGCCCGCCTCCCCCGGCGCCAGTGGCGCGGCGGCCGCGCCCCTCAGCCCGGCGTGGAGCGAGCCCGAGCCCGAGCCCGAACCCGAGGCGGGGCTGGAGCCCGAGCGAGAACCGGGGCCCGCGGGGAGCGGCGAGCCCGGCCTCAGACAAAGGGGCCGGCGGGGCCGAAGTCGCACCGACCTCGAATCCCCGCAGAGAAAGCACAAGTGCCACTACGCTGGCTGCGAGAAAGTTTACGGGAAATCCTCGCACCTCAAGGCGCACCTGAGAACTCACACAGGTCAGTGGGGCGGCCCGGAAGCCCCGAGCGCGCGACCCGGGGCCAGTGCTGGTCGTCCGGCCACGCCCCCGGAGCCGCCAGCTGGGTGCGAGGGCGGTCGGGCTGGGAACGGTCGGGGCCTCGCCCCTTCCCCGCGGCTCCGGGCCGCGGGCGACCCTGCGCACCGCCCGAGGCGGGTCCTTGCGCTGGGAGCCGGCGCCCGCCGGGCGACCGCGCCCCCGCCGGGCACGCCCCCTCCTCCGGCGCTCTCAGGCGGGGCCGCGGGGGCGAGTGTCGTCATCGGCCCGGGGGCGGGGACCCCGCCCAGGCCCCGGGGCGCGCGGGCAGGTGCGGGCGAGCTGGGTGGGGGTCGCGGGTGGCACAGAGGGAGATTTGCGGCCGGGTCGCCCGGGAGCCGCGGGAAAAGGGTGTCCTTGCCCGGCCCCTCCCCCGCCGGTCGGGCGCGCGCTCAGCAGGGGCGGGCCCGGCCCGGGCGCGCAGCGGGCGAAGTTCACGCGGGGACAGGGCTTTCTCCAGCCACTCGGCACATTCTTCGCTCTCCTCTTCCTGTAATTTTTCCAGCGCTCTAAGGTTTAATTTGTCGAAACCAGAGCCAGCGGCTGCCGACGCGGGGGGCGGTCCCGGGTCCTCGCCCCGGGGCTCTTTGTGGGAGCCCCGCCCATCCGGCCGGCGGGGCCGCGCCGGACCAGAAGGGCTCCCCGGAGCCTCGGCGCTTTCTCCCAAAAGGAGCGCCCTGACTTCTGGCCGCGGATCTACACCGCCTTCCTCCTGGCCTCGCTCTCACCTGCCGGGGCCGGATGCGGGCGGGCAGCACCTGCACGGGGGCGGGCGGCGGGAGCCGACATTCTGGGAGCCGCGGATCGCCGCCTGCCCCCCACCCCAGGGCAGCATTTTCCTCTCACGGGTCCAGGACTTTGTAGATTCCTCTGTAGTTGTTTTTTGTCCTTAAATACAAAAGTGGAAACAGTCTTTCAATGGATGGCATGCTTTCTCTCCAGTTTGGTTTAAAGAATTGTGTATTTCCTCTGAGTCCACGCGAACTCTTCTGGACACAAGTCTTCCACTTTGGGGACCAGTTCAAAACACTCCTACCGTTAACCTTGTTATTAAAGGTTGAGGCGTCTCATTTGTCAAAAAGTTCACAAGCTGATTAAATGACTGATTTAAAAGCCGCAGTTGTCAAGAACCTAGAGCTGAAAAGCTTTTTCTCCCGATAAATTTGCAAATGAACCCCCCCACGGGCTGCAGGTGTCAGGAACCGCGTATCTCACGAACTGCACCCCCCACACCGGCCCCGCATTTCTGGTCCCGCGCTGTGACCGCTCAAACCGCTTGCTAGGTGGTGGGGTCGCGGGTGAAGGTGGGGCCATTTCTTGGTTGAGTCAGAATTCGGGCTGTGTGGACTCGGGGGTGGGGACGTTAATGCAAGAGTGGGTGTGGTCGTGGGAGGGGCCACACTGGATTCTGAGCGAGGTGGACCCCGTTCCCCAGTAGCGGGGCCGCGTTTGGTTTGTGGCTGGAGTTGAGCACTCGGTTGAGAGCTAGGCCAGTACCGAGCAGGGGACTGTATTGGAAAAGCTTTCTGAATTCTGTATTACTGTGGCCTCCCAACCCGGTAAAGAGTCTGGCTGCAGTGCGGGAGACCCGGGTTCGATTCCTGGATCGGGAAGATACCCTAGAGAAGGAAATGGCAACCCAGTCGAGTATTCTTGTCTGGAAAATCCCATGGACGGAGGAACCTGGTCAGCTACAGTCCATGGGGTCGCAAATAGTCGGATAGGACTGAGCGGCTTCTCTTTCTTTTTCCCAACCCGGCAGCACCCGGTAGCCAGGTTCGCGAATTGCAGAGGGACCGGCCCCGGGGCGGGGCTCGCCCGGGCCTCCGGCGGGGTCTGCCTTCCAGATTGCCTCAGCGCCCCCTGGTCCAGGCTGCCTGTGCCCTGCGCAGCACGGGGCAAGATGGCTAGATGCTTAGGGCAGGGGAGCTGGGAACCCGCGCCTTCACAGTGGGGCCGAAGCCAGCCTCTCCGGGGTGCCTTGAAGCCAGAACAGGATGAATCCATTCTTTGGCCTGCAGTGTGCTAGTCTGTTCATTCTTAGAGTAGGGAGCCGGCCCTGCCTTCCAGGTGTGCAGAAACTCGAATCTCTGCCTCCAGAACAAATCTCCAAGTCAGGAGTGCACAGGGTCCCTAGGGACCCCTGGAAATGTAGGTTCCCAGGTCCCAGATGCTGACTGTAGTTTAAGGGGTCCCCCCAGGTGCATCTGCTTATGAACCAAGGGCCTACCTGTGGCCCAGGGCACCTCCAGGAAGCCTGAGCCCAGGTGTGCAGAGTATAAGTAACTGGTGATCATAGAGGGCATAGGAGCAGCCCACAGAAGGGAGAGACTAGGCAAACTGGCTGCAGGGGTTGACCTAGAGGTGATTTGCGAAGACCCAGGAGGCAGACCCTGGTTTGTGGGCTCCCAGAGTGTTTTGGTGGGGAGGGTCTGTGCAGGTAGTGACTCAGGTCATCCCAGGCCTTTCAAACTGTTAGGGGACCCCCCCACCCCCCATAGTGATTGTATGGTGTGGGGGAGTGAATACTAATATGACTTTAGCCAAGGAGACAGTTGGAAGCTTGCTCTGCCTAGCTCTTTGACCAGGAACTAGTTCCCATGCCTCCCTTGAACACACTGCAGGAAACAGGTGCATGTATGTGACAATCCTTCCGGAGGTCCTAAGGTCAGCTTTGACTTCGATCTCCCACCACCACCCGGACCAACTGCATGCAAAGAGCCGCCTGTCCTGGTTAGCTGTGTGGCAGTGTGGTCCCCTGTTATGTCCCCCACTGGACATCCTCCGGACTGATGACCTCTGTCACCTTAAGGTAACTGGTGTTAGAACACGTGCATGATAGAACAAAACACACAGTCATCTTTCATCTGAATCCCCTTACTGTTTAGTTGATCATAACTTCCCAGCCCAGACCTAGGAAGTTTGCTTAACCTCGCTCTGGGGACTCCCTCGTCCAGTAGCAGATTTTCTTGGAGGCTGAAGGGCTTTGATTTGAAAATTCAAGGACTTGGAGAAGGGAAACACTGGATCCCTCTGAGGACACCCCCAAACCCCCCTACCTGGTAAAGTCCCACATGTAAGGTTTCCTGCCTGCTGGGCTTGGTGGAGCCCAGGAGGAGTGGGCCCAGGCTTTCTTGGCAGACACATCCTGGATCCATTTCTCCCTGTGGGTTCTCACAAACAATTGTTTTCAGATCACCTTTGTACCCTATTCGCCCTCTAGCGCCAGCAGCCAGAACCTCTCCTTGTACCCTGGGCTGGGCCATCTCAGCAGGTCTAGGGGCCTGGCTCAAAAGGTGGATCCAGCCCTGCCCCCTGCGGTCCTGGAGTTAGTTGCTCCTGCTCACCTGGCCTGTGTGGGGTGGAAAGTAGAGAAGGTTGCGTTGCCTCAGCCATTACCTATGATTACTTGGGGCAGGGTTTGTTTAAAATTTGTCTTGACCCCCTGAACAAGGAATTTGATCCCCAGGGCAGTTATGGAGGCCAGGATTTATTCCTAACTCTCCCCCGACTTGAGCTCTGGCTTTAGAACGTGGTATTCCAAACACACTGCCCGCCTAGACCCCTGGCAGGTGCTCCCCAGGCAGCTGTGTTGGGAAGGCAGCCCGTCAGCGTGGAGGGTGGCTGCCAGGATCTCCTTCACCCAGAGCAAGCCACGCTGGCAGAGGGCCAGCACTTTGTCTGGGCCACAGCCAGGCCAGCATCTCCCGCCCCTGCCCCCCCACAGTCCTAGCCTGATAGTCAGCCTGGTTGTGAAACTCTTCAAACAATGCAGAAGTGTGCAGGCAGAATTCACGAGCCCTCCCCTCTCCTCCTCCAGCTAGCCACTGTGGCTCTATATTATAGATACATCTTTTTTCAGACTCTCTTAATGCATTTTTGTGTATATACACATACATATGTATCCACGGAGTAGGTGATTTAAAAACACACATGTAGGATCCACAGAACACATCCAGTCAAGGCTTTTGTCCTGTGTGTTTGTTTAGGGAGGCAGCTTCATTCTGTTTCTTGGCTGCTTCATACTCCAGGGTGCAGCTCTGGCCGTACTGTCAGTCACCCAGCCTCTTACCTGCTGCAGGCTCAGCTGTGCTTCTTTTCTCATTTGTTTGCTGTTTGAAACCATGTAGCAGGGGACTCCGATGTGTGTCTTGGTGTCCACCTGGCGTTTGTGGGGGATCGAGACCTAGTGGTATTAGTGACAGCTTAGGTGGCGTGTGTGTGGTGGAGCTACTTTGTTGACGTAAAGGACAGGTTATATTTTGAAAGGAAACAGACCAAAAGATCTTGGTCTCCCCAGGGCTAAGGGTCCTGCTATATCTCTGGCTGCCCTTTCTTTTTTTTTTCTTAAAAAAAAAAACCTCCTCCCAGTTCTCCTTTTGTACATGTGAAAGCATTACATCAATAATGTTTTTTGAAGCAAACTCAACAAAGCCATGTTAGCCATGCCTCATGACCAGCCGTCCTGCCATCCTGACATGGCTTACTCGCTGGTGCTCAGCCCCCACTGCAGTGAGATATGCCCCGTGGGCTGCCCCGCACAGCCTGCACTGGTGGGGGAGTGTCATGTGAGCTATTTGCTCCCCACTCTCCTGCCTGGAAGCAGACTGGAAACCCCCCTCCCCCCTGCCACATACCCGCTTCCATGTGAGTGGCTGGTAGGACCAGGTTTCACTTAATCAGAAGCCCTGTCTGTGTGTGGCCTCTGGAACCAACAGAGTTGGGGGAGTCCCCTCTTCGGAGCAGGTGCTGCTGCCAAGTCCACTCACTGAAGGGGGCTCATGGGGACCCCTGGCTCTCAGGGCCTGTCTGCCCCAACATGACTTCAAATGCTGGTGGTTGTCTAACTCCTGGATGTAGTACATCAGAAAGGCAAGAGTGAGATGCACTGCTGATGGCTAAAAACCTGGGAGAAAGGAAACCAAAGGCTTATTCACATGTAGTAGTAATGTGTTTAAATGCATCACTTGAGAAACCCCACACACCCCACAGCACTAGAGCAGACAGACCTGGGGGGTCTGCAGAAGCCATGCCATCCTCCTCGCCATCCCCGGGGCCTGCGCCCCGTGACACCTGACCTTCCCAGCAGAGGTCTGGAGCTTTCAGGGCATCGTTAAGGTGTGCCTGGTTTGGGCTGAAAGAAGGCAGCAAAAAGAGTTTTTAAAATAAAAAACCTGTAGAATGACACACTCAGCTCTCAGGTCGTGTCCAGCATACCCACATTGCTCGCCAGGGGCCAGGCCTTCCATTTGCAATAGGTCCCCATGGAACAGGCACTGCCATTGCTACTCCTTTTTAAAGGACAGCCAGGCTCAGAGTGGTTAAGAAATATGCTGGAGGTTGTAGAGCAGGTGAGGGTGGAGCTGGGACCTCTGCCAGGCAGCCCCACTCCAGAGTGTGGGTGTGTCTGCCTCTGTGACAGCTGCACCCATGTGAACCCGGGGATGGCGGGTAAGCAGGGCCTCAGGGTATCAGAGCCCATGTGCCCCTTGCACACTGCTTCCCTCGCAAGTCCTTATTACTTCTGAAACATTAAGAGATGGTACAGTGTACTTGCATATATTCTTCTAGTCGGTAGTTAATATTCTCTCCCAGTTTAAAAAAAGTCTTTCTTCCCTCTTGCTCGCCTCCTCTCTCTATTGTATTTTTTGCCTTCTTTGCCTCTCAAAATGCTATATACTATCTAACATACAGTCCATATTCAGTTTCCCTGATAACCACCCTCCCCAGGTGGCCCACATAGAGCCAGGATGTGGTTAATCACACATTTCATTTGGTTGTCCTCATTCTTCAGCATCCCTCAGTCTGAAAGCACCCTCCTCCCCACATCATCGGGTCTTTGGTTCATTGGCATTTTAGGACCCAGGCCAGTTGCCTTGCAGAAAAATCCCTCATTTGCATTTATCTCATCATTTTCTCATAATCAGATCCCATGCAAACCATCTTTGGTCAAAACCACATCACAGGTAGTGCTGGTGCCCCAGAGAGGGGACATGTGGTGCCGTATTGCGAATGAAGGGGTGTTTGCCAGGCTGCCCCACTCTACAGGAATGTCCTGCTCTCAACCATAAGTACCACTCCCAGGCCATGGCTTGCCAGAGGGTCCTGCTGGTCCTCCGTGGAGCCAGGTGCCATGCTGGGGTGCTGTCTTCACTCAGCCCCTGGTGCCCGGTCCACCTGCCTGGCTTCTGTGCATCCCCCAGCCTCCGTCTGGACCAGTGCTGGTTTTTCAGGTTTGTTGTTGGAAGTCTTTTTTAAAGTCAGAGGACAACTTGAGAGTCTCTGGAGCTCCCTTCCCCAAACAGACCAGATCCCCTAATGTTAGGTTGAATCAAATGTTTCTGGATGGTCTTCGTCACGGTTTAGGAGGTGGTCATGGGTGTGTTCTTCACGGTCAGCGCACCCACACCCGGCTTTGTGCTCACAGTGATCCGTCTCCCACACCTAGGTGGGCGGGTCCTGCAGCCCATGACACCCTTAATGTCCTAGTAGGTCTTGACACACTTTCCAGAAAAAACCCAAATCTGGATCTAAGTCCACACTCCTGAGCCCGCTTTCCATTCCTTTCACAGCCCCAAGTTGGAAGTCAATGTCCTGTCAAGATGGGAATAAACTTGTTAAGTCAGGAGCAGCTGCTCCCGTGTGACTGGAAGCGGGTGGAGAGGACACAGTCCCCTGGAGCCAAGAACTGGGCTGAGAGGCCTCGGTCCCTGCCCTGGGCCAAGACAGTGGAGGCTGGAACTCTGAGTGTTTACTCTGAGGGCAGTGATCTAACATGAGGCAGTTAGTGTAGAACAGGAAAACCCCTCACCCAACCCCGAGTTCTGCTATTTACAAGGTACTCTGTCCCTTATAGCTGGCCTGAGTATCCCAGCCTGCAGCGTGTTTCCATGGAACCTGTTTCTATGGAACCCATGACTTCTGGTCCCATCATCTGTTTTACATGTTGGGGCCCACACCCGCCCCCAGCCCTTTTCCAGCAAGGAGGCTGTGCAGTGGGCGAGTGGGCCCTGGAGGGGAGACAGCACTCCCTGGTCCTCTGGTGGCCTGGCTGTCCCTTGTCCTCCACCTGCTCCCTGTCCCCAGTGAGTCAGGTGGGGCAGGGCATCCTCCCCATTCACCATGGGCCTGGTGTGTGCAGTGAGGGGGCGGCCTGGCCCAGTGCGGCAGATGGGTTGGGTGTCCTCCCTGTTCACTATGGGCCTTGTGTGTGCAGTGAGGGCAGCCTGGCCCAGTGCAGCATCTGCATGACATCATTCTGAACCTGCAGCATGGGTTGGGGAGCCACACTCCAGGTTTTTACTGTATGAAGAGGGGGTGGGGGTGGGCGTGATCTGTTGATTGTTCTCCTTTTCTCAAGTTCATCACGCAAAAACACTTGCTAACCAGGAACTTGGCCGCCCTCCGTGGCCATTGGCCAGTCTGTCCCAAGGTGACCTGTTTGGAAAAGTGCTGAGACTTGAGGCCTTGGATTAAACATCCCTGTGCCGTGGCCTGTCCTGCATGGGTGGGTGGCCCATGGTCCCTGAGCACAGGCCTGCCTCCTGGAGCCAGAGAAAGAGCTTTGCAAGAAATAGTTTGGGGCCCAAATTGACGATCACTCACTGGGGCGGGGCGGCGGGGGGTGGGCGGCGGGTGAGGCTTGGCCTGTGCCGGGTCCTGTCTTGGGAGGAGCTTCTGGCAAGGCTCGTGTCCTGCAGACATGGCCAGCTGGAAGGAAGCACAGGTGTGGGAGAGGGAAGGGGCTTGGGAGTTCAGGGGGCTTCTTGGCCCCCACCTGGGGCCCCAGCAAGGTGACAGTTGGGAAGCCTGGCAAGGGGTCTGGGGCCCAGGACGGGGCTCCTTACACCCTTGGGTTAAGTTGAAGGTTGTCCTCCTCCAATGGGAGCAGGATAGGAACTTCCTTCCCCTGTACATTCCTTCTCTGAGCTCTTCATTTGTTTTTAACTCTTTTAGTATATTAACACTCACTTTAAAAAATGGAGAAGGAAATGGCAACCCACTCCAGTAGTCTCACCTGGGAAATACCATGGTCAGACAAGCCTGGCGGGCTACAGTCCATGGGGTTGCATAGTCAGACATAACTGAGTGACTAACACACTTTCACTAAATAAAAAAGGATAAAGAGTTTGTTTGGGGGCTAGAGGAAGAAGCTAAAGTTAATGGCAGATCAAGAGTGGAGGTTTTTGCAAGAAAGTGTTGGGAAACAGAGAGGAACCATAAAAGGCGCACACAAACCTCAGCACTCAGCCGCCAAGAGGGGCCGACCAGGGCCTGGTAGGCCCAGGCATGTCCTTGGGAGGACAGTGGTGTTTTGCCTGGGCCTTTGGTGGGCTGAGCTGTTTGTCTGAGATCTGGGGAGGGTCTGGGAGCTGGGGGGTTAGCATCTTATAGTAACAAACTTTACAGGTTTTCACTAGGGGGAGAGATAGTAAATGTGGATTAATTATACAGTTGCCACTGATACTAATCTAAGCTGTATGGTGAGTGATAGGCAGTCTGGCCACCTAGGGGCCCTGCCTGCTTCCCTGACTTCTGCCTGCTGTCCTCCTTCCTACTTCAGGCCACTCTGGTTTGCCCACTGGTCGTGGGTGATCCTCTCCCACTGGGCGTGAGCTCAGTCGAGCAGGCGGGTGGGGCTCAGGCAGGTCTCCATCCATCACTGACGTCTCGCCCACTTCCCATTCTGGAAGGACTTTCCTATGTTTGTTCATCAGTAGTCATTTTTGTCCCCGAGGACAGGGAGTGTAGGGTCAGGAGAACCTCTTGGGACTCCCGCTCCTGCAGCCCTGGTGCCCAGGGCCGTTACCCAGGTTTCCTTGTCTTTTCTAGAGAACTCCTTTGGGACGCTTGCCTGGCAAATCCTGTAGCCTGTAGCCTTTGGAATTCCCTGGCAGCCCAGTGGTTATGGTTGCCTACTTTCACTGCAGGGGTTGCAGGTTCAATCCCAGATCAGGGAACTAAGATCCCAGAAGCCTCATGGAACAGCTAAAAAATAAAAAATAATAACTTTGCCTTGTTGTTTGGCTTAAGGCATCAGGGTATTCCCTGTAATAGTCTGAGGGACTTTGCAGGATGCCATCTTTTATGATCATGAAATGTCATTCAGTTTTTTCCCCGAGCCCTCTTCTGGGTAGGGCCTGAGCATTCACTGCACAGGCATTACACTGTTGTGTTGGCATTTGAGGTGGTTGCCCTGAGTTACCATCAGGCCTCTGGGGTTTGCAGGAAGTTCAGCCTTGTCTTCTTTGTTGTTGTTCAGTTGCTAAGTCATGTCTTAGTCTCTGCGACCCCATGGACTGCAGCACGCCAGGCTTCCCTGTCCTTCACCATCTCCCGGAGTTTACTTAAACTCATATTCACTGAGTCGATGATTCCATCCAGCCATCTCATCCTCTCGTCCCCTTCTCCTTCTGCCTTCAGTCTTTCCCAGCATCAAAGTCTTTTCCAATAAGTCGACTTTCACATCAGGTGGCTGAAGTATTGGAGCTTCAGCTTTCGGCATCAGTCCTTCCAATGAATATTCAGGGTTGATTTCCTTGATGTGCTCTCCTTCCTGAACACTAGGCTGGGTGTTATCTGCTCTCATCCTACTTTGGACAGGTGGCATCACCCTTCAGTTCACTCCCTTGAGCCTTTGAGAAATATCAGTCTTGATCTCCCTTCCCCGATCATCTCCCTAACTTGTGAGCAGTTGTTTTAACTTCTTCCATTTTCAGTTTCTCCCATCACGTGTTCAGCTCTGCACAGGGCCTTGGAATATAGACACTGACACACATATGTGCAAGTGCTGTGCATGCTTATGTGTGTGAATGTGGTCAGCCTCCCGCCAAAGCTCAGGGCAGTTGTTTCTTTGGAAGGAGGCCTGTCAGGAGGCCTCTGGCCAGGTGGCTCCAGCTGCAGCAGGTGTGTCGTCACGCCCAGCGTCACCCTGCAGGAGCCTGGGAAGGCACAGTGTGTCCAGAGTGGCTGCAGGGGCAGCAGGGATACTGGAGCCGTGCTGGAGGGTGTGACTCCCTGCTCCCCAGTAGGTCACTTGTTCTGGGCTGTTCTGCCCCAATCTGGGCCGGCAGCCTGGAATGGGGGTCTGGCTGTGGCTGACCTGAGCTAAGCAGCAAGTCCAGCCTGGTCCTCACGTTTCCTCCTCCTTTCTTTCCTCCCTTTCCTTCATCTCCTCCCTCCTTTCCTCTCCTCCACCCTGGGATCTATGCACACTGCCAAGGGTTTCCAGTCCTGGGCAGAAGCAGGTGGGTGCGCTAGGGAGCAGGCCCAGGATGCTGGAGAAGCCCTTCCTTTGTGCTGTGGCCTGGCTCAGCCTGGGAGAGTGGCAGAGGGCTGGGTTGGGCTGTAGCTTCCTCCTCAGTCTTCTGGGCCCCTGGGGACACCCAGGCGGCCTTTCCTGTGGGGTGTTGGAGGTGGCAGCTTAGCTATTCCCAGTCAATGGTCAGCATCCTCCTACACAGCAGAGGGAGAGGTAAACACTGGGTTGCCTTGGCAACTGGCTGAGCCAGGGCTCAGAGTGCTTGTGGGGAGAGAAGCTCTCATTGTCTCAAGTTTCTGGGATGGGCTTCTATTTTGATTTTTTTTTTTTCCTTTAATTAGCTGGAGTGACTAAAATACCAAGATGCCTGACCTGGTTCCTAGAAATTTCTTAATAAACATTTATATTCCTTTTATAGGAGGCATGTTTCTTCCCATGATTCATAGGCTTTTTGTTTTAAACTGTGGAGAGGCTCTGGCATGGCTGGGGGCGAGGGGGGTGTGATGACAGGGTCCTGGCCCGTGAGTGCTTGCTTCAGCACCACCCAAGGACTTTGTTGACTTTGAGGTTGGTGAAGCTCCCTGGAGAGATTTGGGGAGATACCTCTCTCATCTCAGGGTGTTCAGAGCCCTATAACATGTTTCCAGAAGTCTGTCAAAGCCAAACAGTGCCTTCCCCTCCGCCCCCACAGATGCCAGGCTCTGCTGAGAGGCCAAGATAGGAGCCTGTGTACACCTTGATAGAAGGTGTGCTTTGGTGTTTGCTCTTACCTTGCTGCTCTCCGAGGTGGCTGGGCTGGGTATTCCTGGGCGCAAGAGAATCTGGCCAGGAGAGGGCACCTTGCTGGGTGACACTCCGTGACAGGCTCTCCTACAGGCCTCTCCGTTTACCTGGCACTGCCCTGCTCCATCCACCCCAACCGAGGAGGTGCCAGGTAAGTCTGCAAGGAAGCTGAACTTGTTGGTTTTATCACGCATAGAGCAGACCCAGGTGGTCATCTACAGAGTCGAGCCAGGCCTGTGTCCAGGGCCAGTCTTGTAGGGAGTGTGCAGGCCTCTTGGCTCCCTTCCCTCAGCACAGACAGGGCTGCCTCATGGGCCCCCCAGCCCTGACTTTCCCACATGAGAAGCAGCTCCCTGCGGAGGCGACTGTTGGGGTCGCAGGGACAGCGTGTTGGGGGTCCCGCCATCTGTAAGTCCTGACCATCTGGGGTGTGCACTTGGAGCCACGTTGTTGCTGTGTCTCTGGTCCCGGCCCCACAGAAGCTTGCCTGCATATGCATTGTGTCTTACTGGCCTCGGTCAAGAGCCTTTCAGCACTTTGTTTTCATCAGAGGAAGGGCTTTTTGTCTGATTATGTGCTGTCGTTTTAACAGACGTAAAGTGCGATGCGGTGTTGGCCTGGGAGGGAGAACAAATGGAGCCTGGCTCCAGGTTCTCAAGTGGGCAGTGGGTTGGGCCGTGCTGACCAGTGATCCCTGAGAGCATGCACAGGGCACATGGTGTGTGTGTGTGGGTGTGTGTCTGTGAGTGTGTGTCTATGAGTTCATGTGTGTCTACAAGTGTGTGTATCTACGAGTGTCTACTAGTGTGTATGTGTCTATGAGTGCATGTGTTTCTATAAGTGTGTGTGTGTGTGTGTGTGTGTGTGTGTGTGTGTGTCTACCCCATGAGAGCAGGATTCCCCCTACTGCTGCATTGCTCTTGGGCACCTGAATTAACAGACATTTTTGCTGACTTCTCTTTTGGGGAGAAACAGATGACTTAGAATGACTTTTTGACCAGGGCTCATCTTGTGGGTGAGCTGTGTCCCAACCTCAGCTCAGGTCTGTCAAGGGCCCCTCCATCCATTCTGGGCTGCAGAAAGGCGGTGGAGATCCTGTTGCTAGGGAGATGGCACCCCCACAAGTGATCCTCACTGATTACTGGTTACCAGGCACTCAGCCCTGACCACACACAATAAAATAGGAGCCGCGGAACTGGAGCCTTGAGGTAGAAGCCCAGGTCTCCATCCCCCGAGCAGTTCTGAACATGCCCAGGCCAGGGGTGGGAGGAGAGGTGGCATCCTCTGCCTCCCCACCGCTGAGTATCACTGGTCTTGACCGTCTCATGATGATGAGTAGCAGTGACAGTCCTGCCAGGACACTCCACCTGGATGGACAGGCCCTCTGGGTGGGGCTTCCAGAAGCTGGCCATGTTGGGAGAGGGGCTCACCTCAGGGAGGCCTCTTTGTAAACCATAGCCTCTTCAGTCGGAAGGACAGAGGTCTCATTAGCAGTGGCCGTGGCCCCTTCAGGTGGAGGGCTCTGTCCCTACGGCCAGGGGAGCCCCCTTAGGACCATGGGCTTCCTGAGCCCTGGGTCTGAGCAGTACCCGGGGTGTTTTCTGGGGTGACTTGTGCTTATGGACTCCAGGCCATCTGGGGATTTTCTCCGCTTTCTTCTCTCTTTTTGGGGGATGCAGTCCTCTGTTTGCAGATTCGAGAGTTGTGTCCTAGAGGGAACTGTGGGAGCCTTGTTGAGGCCAGCTCATCAGCTGTGGAACCACAGTTCTGCCCTTCTCGAGGCTCTCGCCCTCTCATCAGTGCCTTTGGCATCACGGCACTTCCTGTGCGGTCTGAGGGGCCACGTGGAAGGAGCACCTCTGTGCCGAGTGACACCTGGGCACCTGCATGGCTGTCCTTCCTCTGTCCTGCATCTGGTTGTTTCAGAGGACATTTGTGGGCATCTAGGCAGGGTAGGGGCTGTTCCACAGGGTCACTGGACAGAGGAGGATGCTAAGTGATCAGGCTGTCGGTGTGTGAGGTCCCCAAGCCAGATGCCTCCAGCACCCCTGCAGCCCTGTACCTGCGCGGCCCCACCCCTGCCTCCGCCCTAGGGATGTTCACCTGCTTGGAGATGGTGAGGAGGCCAACTGGGGTCCAGCCTTCTGTGGGGCCCACAGGGGGAAGGTCCTTGCATCAGCAGCACCCTGGGCCACAGTGATGCCAACCGGGTTTCTTCTGTTAGGGTATGATTTCTCAGCACAGGAAATGACTGGGAACCATTTACTGCTCACACAGTCCAGAGCTGCCCGGAGCTGGCCAGCTGGGTCCTGGGACACATTCTGGTTTACAGGCTCAGATGGTGGCCTCATGACCCGGATGGAGGATGGAGTCTTGCAAACCCTGGGTCAGGTGGCCAGAGGGTGCCTTGGCTCCCAAGCCAGGCCTGCTGTCTCCTGGTCCCAGTTCCTGAATCAGTTGGGGAGGGGGGAGGTGTCTGCTTCTCTGTCTTCTTGGAGGCTGGAGTCATCCATCCCTTGGGGGCCCCCGCCCACTATGCCTGGAGCCTATCACTTCTGTCTGGAGGCTGGCCTCACTCCTTCCCTCTTCTGCATACGGGACCAGTCTTTGCGGCAGGGCTGGAGGGTCAGCAGAATGGTCTCCTGAGCGTCTTCATCACCGCCCTCACCCCTGTTATCAGGCCGGGGTCAAAACATGCCCCTGAGTCCAGCCAAGGGTGTCAGGGTGCTGGGAACTGGCAACAGCTGGGTGCTCGGCTGTTGGGATGGCCTATCCCTGCCCCACCGACAAGAGCCTAGCTTGTGGGGAGTCACCCTGCACTTGGGGGCCTAGGCTGGGGGGCTTGTTTCCAGAGGTTGGCGGGGAGAGCTCAGGGAGGCCTGGGCTGTCCTTCCACCCCTCCCTGGGGCCAAACCCAGTCATCACAGGATCTGTCCTAAGAATGTGGAGAATGAATCCTGGTTCAGAGGTTTATGGATTTTTTTTTTTTTCCCTAAAAGCAATAGAACCTTTCTGTCAACAATACCTCAGTGGATTTCAGCACAGAAAGGAGACTGAAAGGATGGCTGGCAGGATAGGGGTGGGGGTGGTGAGAGGGGCTATGGCCAGGAGCTCTCCCCGCCCCTGGAGGACAGTGCCAGCCTCTCCAAGGCTGGGCAGGCTCCTGCTTCCACACGGTAGACACCCAGATGACAGGCTTCAACCTCCGAGGCCATGAGTGGGATGCACCAATCCTTGGGGCCAGGCCAGGGATTGGGGCCTGTGGTCTTGGGAGGATGCTTTTGGGCTGGGAGTATGCGTCCTCCCAGACATTCACAGACTTGGCTAGGGTGACGGGTCTGGAGGAGGCAGCGCTGAGAACCCAGCCATACCGAGGGGCAGGGTGGGCCGGCCAGGAATCATGTGAGGTCCCGCGTCCTCAGGCAGTGGGGTCCCGGCCACACTGTAGCCAAGGTCAAGGCAACAGGGCTGAAGCTAGGGGCTGGCTGGGCCAGTGGCACACACAGACTGAGTGTAAAGCCACATGTGCGGGGTGTGCCCCACGGGAAGGTGCCAGGGCAGGGGGTCTTTGTTGTCCTGAGTGCCGCAAAGGCCCCAGGCTCCCACTGGTGAGGGAGGCCTGCACCCCTCGTCCCCAACATCCTCCCTCCCTGACCGTGGGGCCCTGGGCACTTGTGTGGTGATGGGCCCTTGGGGGTGAAAGGAGGCACTGGGGGAGGGTGAGGAGCGGATGGAGTCTGGAAAGTGGGGAAGCTGAGCTGAACTGATGTCCCTGCTGGGCAGCACCTGTGGGTATCGCAGCCATGAGGCCACACTGAAACACCGGGCGGAGGTGGGTTAGAGCCTCAGTAGGTATGGTTACTTAGAGGCTGGGAAACCGGCCAGGGAGGCATGGAGCTGGGGTTTGGTGTCTGCCTTCCCCAGCATCACAGGCACCCCCTGGAGCTCTGCTATTGGCACCAAGGCTCCTGAGGAGAAGGCTCCTGCGGCCCACCCTGGGGACCACCTGGGGACCACTGGTCCTTGTGCCTAGATCTTGGTTTGGGAAGTGCACTTCCTGGCGCTTGTCGGTGGGGAGAGAAGAAAGGGGAGTCTTTCCAAAGCTGTGAACTAGTCTCCTGTAAGGCTGGATCGGGGGGCTTGAGTTTGGACTGTGGGGTTGTGGGAGCAGAGAGGCACTGCTCTCTCTGGGGGGTAGTCCAGAGACAAGTATGGGCCGGAAGGGTGTTGCCTTGGTGATGAGAGCCAGGCTTAGGGTGTAGGCATCCAGGAGCCAAAAAGGGGTGGTGGGAAGGAGGAGTCTTGTGGGAGTCTTCATCAGCAGAGTGGACGGGGGCCCTGAAGGAAGGGGTGGGTAACTCTGGAGGCCAGGGAAGAAGGAGAAGTGGGTGTCATGATGCTCTTCATGTCCCCCAGCCTCTGGGCCCCAGGGCTGCATGCATACCCCTCCCCTCCAAGGGTATCTTTGGAAGAATGCACAGGAGGAGGGAAGGCTCTGGCAGCTTCTTCCTGCTCTTTCTCAGTGCCCCTGTCTATTTCTGAAGACAGGACCCAAACCCTAGGTTTCCTGCTGATGGAAGAAAATGGAAAATGTACAGGACGTGGCAGGATGTCAGGCTGCCCATGGGAGGGTCCAGTCGAGAAAAGAGATAAGGGCACACTGGACATATACGGGAGCAGCCGTCAGCCCCCTCTATAACCCCTGACTTGGCTTTGTGCTCAAGTGACAGTGGAGACCAACGTCTGGCTGTGTCAACCCAGCCTGGTGCTCTCTGAGAAGAGGAGGGCCACGTGTGGCATGTGCACATGCGTGTGCACACACATGTTTTTATTGAAAATGATACATTAACTGCAAACAATTTTGGAAAATTTAGGAAAACTCAAGAGATTATGTGATAACCAATTAATGTTACCTCTTCAGAGCAGTTGTCTAGCTCTGTCCTCACCTTTAGGTCTCTTTTCCAAGACGGGATGGTGGATAGCCAAGCAGAGAACTCCACAGCGTCTCCTGGAAAGACATGTCTTTTCAGATGACCCAGATCCACCATCCGTGGACCCAAGGGCAGCTTCTGAGTCGGGTCCCATCAACAGTTGGAAAATGTGTGTTCCATCCATTTATGACTCGCTGCTGGTGCTCTGGTACCGGGTCAGATGTGTTCCTGTTTCTTATAAGAAGTAGCTTTACTGGAAACTGATTTCAATGCGTTGCACTTGTTTTTATTTCTGATTATAAAAGCCAAGTGTGTTCATGAAAGAGGGTTTGGGAAATGGAAAAGCATTAAGAGAAAAAGAGGAAAAGCAGTAACTTTAATCCCACCTCCCACAAGACACTGTATTAACATGTCTGCCTATATCTATTTTAACATGAAACGTGGTATCATCCCACACAGTCATTTTACGTTTGGCCCTTTCCCACTGTGACATTCTGTGGTGGTCACGTCTCCAAAGTGCCAGCAGGCCCCTCAGCCTGGTTCTCATGGTTGCCCTGAGCATCCTCATCTGTTTGTCTCTGGTGTCCTTACTAGGCCCTGGGTCGGGGGCTGTGATACCTCCAGTGACTTGTTCTCCTGGAAAGCCTGTGACTGTCACCCACAGTGGGCTTGTCCTGGTTATTAACCTGGGAGCAAGCACAAGAATGCACACTTGGGGCAGATTGCCTTCTAGAAAGGAAGAATGAGTGACACTACCAGTGATGCATGAGAGCACCCAGCCCAGCACCCTGGCAGGAAGAAGGGTACTCTTAGATGTCCAGGGGCTTTGCAGTGAGCTGAGCTGGCTGGTAGGGAAGGTCCCAGACTTGCTGTTTACCCCAGGCCCCTCAGACTGCTCTGCTGTACACCCCACCTCTGGGCCCTCGGGGCTGAAGGGCGTGTGGTCTGGCCTCGGACGCTGAGATCTCCTGGCCCTGGGAAGCGGCCATGGAAGCTGTGTTCATCATTGGCTCAGGCCACACCCACAGCTCTCCATCTCCTCTCAGCTCTGGTCTCCACAGGATACCCTCCACCTGGACTGCAGTTCCACCCCTCAAATTACCCGGGCTCCTTGCTCTGTACACATGGACTTGGTGGCCCAGGTGGCTGCCAGCTGAACCCTGGCCAGAGTTTCTGGAGATGTAAATGGCACTGAGGTCAGTGCTGGGCGAGTGTGGTGGGTCTAGGCCAGCCTGGCTAGGTGTGGGCCAGCACTTGCCCTGTGGTGGCTTCGAGGACTGAAATGTGCACACGTGTGGTAGTGGAGTCACTTGCAGTGCCTCAAGCTCATGGCCCTGGGCTGGCCCCGGGGAAGGCCCTCCAGCAGCCACTCTGACTTGGGAGTGGGCACCCCATCCTTGGGGCCACAGCTACCCCGTGGCCTCTGTGTTCCAGGCCAAGCCGAGCACCCTTAGGAGCGAAGGGGGGCTTTGCTTCCCCCTTCTCAGGAGCACTGGGCGTGACCTCTGGGGGAGCAGAGCTCCCTGACCACCAAGCAGCAACAAGGCCGGGCCCCCTGGTCTGTCTGCAGCCACTGTGCAGCCCGCCCCCCTCAGGGCAGTCAGGAGTCACAGCACCCACCTCCCAGCCATGCCTGTGTGCTCAGGGCCTCTGCCCGCCCAACCGTGTGACCCAGCATGTCACAGACCCTTGGGCCTGGTTTCCTGATGTGTCACCCGCATTCCCTATGGAACCAGGGCAGGGGCTCGTAGGCCTGGCTTCAGGGCACAGTCACAGGGGTTTATACCAGCCCTCCCTGGAGCAGAAGTCAGACAGGCTAGTGCCATGGAGGCTGTCCCTGCGGCCGTGGGAGAGAAGGCCAGCTCGCAGGGCGGCAGCAGCAGGAAGTCCCTGTGGGCAGGAGGAGGGGAGCCCCAGGAGGGGCCAGGCTGGGCCCTGCCATCTGGCCGCCCACCCCCGGGTGCCCCCTGTCTGGCTGGTCCCAGCAGGCCTTGGGTGGCGTCCAGATTTGTTTTCATTTTCAATTCCTTTTATTGCTCAAACCACCTCAGGGCCACAGAAAACAAACCGTTATCCTCAGCCGACCTCAGATCCCTGGCCTCAATTGTTTGCCGTTTGCTAATTTTAGCTTCTGATCATTTCCACCCTCATCCTCCCCCCAAAGGGAGACACACACCAAGAATAGCGCCTGGAAGGGGGGTGGTGTCTGTGGCCAGAGTTCCCACATCTATCTGGCCGCAAGCAGGGTGGCCGGGGCCTACAGCAGGACCCCCAGGTCCTCTTGGTGGGGATCCTGCACCCACAGGGCTTGGATGTGAGGAGGAGGAGGAGGAGGACTCTTCTGAGTCTGTTTCTCCTTTTAAACAGAAACCAGGCTCTTTCTGGGAAGTCCCCCTCCCCCATGGCCCAACCTGGCTCTCGGACCCCTGGAGACAGCAACTCCATAGCACTCCCCACTTCTGGGCCGAAGGGACTAGCACAGTCCAGGGGCCCATGTGGCATTTGGCAGTGAAGGTTCAACCCCCGCCCCAGAGCCAGGGCTCCTGCCCAGCCTACAGGCCACCACCCTGGCCTCCATAGGGCGGAACTGGAGTCACTAACCAAAGCCCAAGCCTAGGGTGCGGCAAGTGGGCCTCAGGCACTAGAGGAGGGACGAGGTCCAGTGAGCAGGTTGGCCTTGGAGCGGGCCTGCTGGAAGAGAGAGCAGAGCCTTTCTCCCTTGATTCTCTGCAGGGTCTCTAGGTTCCCCTAACATGTCAGGGCCCTGATTTGGAGCCCAGAGTCTGCCATGTCTTGGGCTAGAGTAATGCTCAGTAAGATGGAATAAAGACACAGAAGCCCAAAGGCCCCCATCCTCCAGTGACCACGGAACTGGGGAGTGGGAAGACAAGCATGCTGTCAGAGCTGCTCTGGACACGGAGTTTTACAGAAATCAGGAGCAATGACTGAAACAGCCGAGAGCTCGTGGGGTGATATGGGCTGGCGGGGATATTCTCTGGTGGGGTGGGGCAGGCACTGAGTCCATCCACCTGGTGCCCTCCATGGCTTTTGCAGACTGGTGATGAGGCCATCACAGCAACTCTCCGAGGAAAGGCTGGGCTGCCAGGAACGCTGGACCTGTCCCCCCAGTATTATCAGAGTCACTTGGGGGTTGGCTGGCAGGACCCGAGGCCCACATCCACGTTCTGGCTGTGACCCGTCCAGAGGCAGCCGTGTGGCCTCTTTGGTGGTGACCACCCTGCCCCCCTTCCAGGTCGCAGTTTGGGGTGTTATCCAGCTCCTCTTCAGAGGCGCTCAGGACTAAGAGACACAGGCTGCAGGCATCCCAGGTGTTGCTCACGTTTCATTTCCTGAAAACTAAAGTTGCCCTTCTCCCTGGTATTCTCAGTGCTGGTATTACTGCCTCGTCCCCTCACCCCCAGCCACGTGGCTCTCCCCACAGGGTGGGACATGCAGCCTGTCCTCTAGGGGCCTCCTCTCCAGCTCCCTGAGGCCCTGGACTGGTGGTGCTACTGTCCTGAGACCTGCTGCCATGTAGGCCCTGTTTCTTGGAGCCTCTGCTCCTCAGTGGAGCCTAGAAAGGCACAGGAGGCTGTTTTTGGAGACTCATGTGTCTTCAGTGTTTTGCTCCTGGCCTCACACCTGAGTCCTCTGGGCTGGATGTCTGGTCCTGGGTCTCCTAATCAGCTTGGGGTTTGGGGGCCTTGCTTCACAGTCTTGCACCTTTGCTGTGGTTGCTGGCAAGGCTGAGGGCACTCGACTCCTGGCACCTGACACACTCCCCTGTCCTTGGAACTGTGGGTGTGGTTTCTGTCAGGGGTCTCTATGGAGGGGGTGCATCGGGCACACCCCCTCCCCCCATAGACTCTGTTCTTGAACTTGGCCTCACTCTTTCCCACCCCAGGTGACAACCCACCCTGGTGTCCTCCGGCTCTCTGGGCTCCATACCTGGATCCTTTCATTTTCTTACTTTTGCCCTCTTGTCATCCATTTTCTCATCTTTTGCTCTTTGTCTGTGGTGCTGTCTCCATGTTCTCTGACAAGTCTTGAGATTGGATTTTAATCTCTGCCATATTCCTGTGTTGTGTGTCTTTGCTTTCAGACTCAGTTTCTGGGTCTCTTCTCTTCAAGGAGCATCCTGTTTTGCTTCACAAACGTCGTGTCTTAGCTCTGAGCACCAGTGACAGCTCCAGGAGTTGCCTCTCCTTACCTCTGCATCCCCCAGGCTGCCTTTTTCCTCTGGCTTGCCTGCCTATGCACGTCAGAGGCTCTTCTCATGTGTCTGGTGGCCAGTGGTGATTCTGACCAGAGGCTGGGATCTGCCTAGGGGTGTACCTGCCACACCACTGGGCAGGACAACCCCTTCCCCTCACAGGCGCCACTGTTGCCTTGGGCTGCAACATCCAGTCAGTCAGCTAGGGCCCTCCTTTTACTCTTGTCCGGAGATGTTATCCAGGAGGGACAGCTAGATCCCCAGCCAGAAGTCTTCTCAGGGTGTACAAGGAGGCAGCTATTCAGGGAGAGGAGAGTGCTGCTCCTGAGGCCAGTGATGGTGTGACCCTGGTGGTCCTGCAATGTTGGAACCCACATTGTGGCTGGGGAGGACTCGTTCCATGTGGGGAGGACATGGTCCAGGCAAGTATGAAAGGCTGAGTGCATATAGCCCCCTCTATTCATTATCTAGAACTCAATCACCAGAAATCAACCCTGAATATTCATTGGAAGGACTGATGCTGAAGCTGAACTCCAATACTTTGGCCACCTGATGCGAAGAGCCAACTCACTGAAAAAGACCCTGATTCTGGGAAAGATTGAGGGCAGGAGCAGAAGGGGGTGACAGAATTAGATGGTTGGATGGCATGACTAACTCAATGGACATGAGTTTGAGCAAAGTCAGGGAAATAGTGAAGGACAGGGAAACCTGGCCTGCTGCAGTCCATGGGGTCGCAAAGAGTTGGACATGACTTAGTGATTGAACAACTACAACAAATTGGGCAGAATCAGTTCCCAAAGCCCATTGTAGCTGCAAGGGAGTCGGGCAGGAAGCATTTCCCCCTGGTGCATTGTTGCTGCAGAAGCTGAAGTCATGTAATCTAGAAAAAACAAGACCCAGATAACAGGTGGTGGGATATTGGGCACTTGGCTGTTTCTGCCACAGTCACCACTGGGCAGTTCCTGCACATTCATCTTTGGAATGGGCAAGCATTCAGCAGGGAAGTATCTGGCTGGCATAAGTAGCTACTCTGTGAGCCAGTCCTCGTAACACATCTGAGGAACCTTGGAAATCTCTCACTTTCACCAGCATTTACTTTTTTCCCCAACAAGTGGGGCTGTATTAGCCCTTTGCAGTATCTAAGAAGTACTGACTGACTTCTAAGAAATAAACCAGGTAGCCTGGATGAGAGGGGTATTTGGGTGAGAATGGATACATGTATATGTATGGCTGAGTCCCTTTTCTGTCCACCTGAAACTATCACAGCGTTGTTAATCAGCCATAGTCTAACACAGAATAAAAAGTTAGAAAGAAGCCACGTGGTCACTGCTGCCATGATCCCACAATGTGACTGCAGAGTTTTCTGTGATTCACTGTCTGACTACTATAGTAGTCAGCTCTCCTGGGCTTCTCTCGACTGGGACAGGTTCCCAGACTTTTCCTTGTTTCCCTTGACTTGGACAGTTGTGAGGGGTGGTGGCCAGGGATTGTGTAGAATATCCCTCAGTTTGCATTTGTCTGATGTTTTTCTTGGAGGGAGACTGGGTTTATGGCTTTGGGGGAAAAAACACCATAGAGGTGAAGTGTTCATCTGTGCTCAGTCACTTGTGTCTGAGTCTTTGCAACCCCGTGGACTGTATATCCCACCAGGCTCAGACTCTGTCCATGGGATTTCCCAGGCAAGAATACCGGAGTGGGTTGCTGTTCCCTAGAAGGGTTCTTCTAGTCACTTTATATCAGTAGGAGAGTGACAGCTGGTATATACTTTGTTACTCAAACATCCCAGCCTTGGCCAGGGCCAGGTCAGGTTGGCTTCTGCAGCCCTTGGACCTGCCCGTCATGCTGACTTTTGTGCACTTCTTCACTGTCTGGCATTACAAGCTGCTTCCGGCTGTCTTGTATGTTTACCACTCCAGTCCCAGAGTGAGCCGTGTCTCCGAGGATCCCCATTTATGTTTGTTGTAAAGGGGTATTTAGAGACCAAGATCTGGGTGCCACGGGTGTTCCTTGTTTCCCGGGGTGTCACTGTTTCTTGCTCTTCCTGGGGGAAAGAGGCAGGATGTGTCCTCGCCCACAGTCTTGACTCACTTAGCTCTCTGTGTGAACACAGGACTGAGCATGAGTTCACACCATCTCAGATTTGGGGGCATCCCTCCCCCATCCCCCCCCAGGAAGGACTCACTGCCTCCCCTGGTCAAGAGGCTGTCGCCTCTCTTACAGCAAGACCCAGGCTCCCTCCCCCTGCCTTGCATCCACCTGTTTGTTCAGCCCTAGAGCACATGTGAAGCACTTTGGGATGGTCTGCCCTGGGTTCTCCTCCAAGAGGCTGGAGTTCTGTTGAAGCGCAGGCTCCTTTCTTGTTCCTGTCTCCCCACCCACCCAGACACCATGTTATGTGTTTGTAATATGGCTGGTGTCTACTGTCCCAGCCAGCCCCCATCCTGGGATCTCTAGCCTTCTCCAGGCTAAACATTTGCAAACATTCCAGTACATTCTTGGTGAAGTCCAGTCTATAGGTTTTGGCAAATGCAGAGAGTCTGTAGCCATCCTTCCAGTACGAGGCAGAAGAGTTCCATTGCCCTAAATTTCTGCTCTGTGGTTGGCCACAGCCCTCTAACCCCTGGTACATTTTCTGTCCTTACAGTTTTGCCTTCGGCGGAACGTCATACAATGTATAGACTTAGGGGTCTAGCTTCTTCTTTGTAGCGAGGTGCATTTCAGAGGCATACACTTGTGTGTGCGGGAACCAGTAGTTCGTTCTGTTTTGTGGCTGAATTGTGCTCCACTGTGTGGACATAGCTCATGTTCACCCCCTCACCCACAGAAAGTGCTGACTGCCAGTGTTGGTTAATGGTGAACTCCATTGATGAACGCCTAGGAGTGGGACTGCTGCGTTGTCTAGTGAGTCTGTGTTTTAACTTCTTAAGAAACTTCCCAGCCATCTTGTAAAATGACCATCTCACGTTGCATTGTCACCAGCAGCAAATAAGAGTTTCAGCTGCTCCACCAGTAGGGTCAGTTTTTTTGGATTTTAGCTGCTCTCAGTTGTGTATGGGCTTCCCAGGTGGGGCTAGTGGTAAAGAACCCACCTGCCAATGCAGGAGACATAAGAGATGTGGGAAGATACCCGTGGAGAAGGGCATGGTAACCCACTCCAGTATTCTTGCCTGGAGAATCGCCATGGACAGAGAAGCCTGGAGGGCTACAGTCCATGGGGGTTGCAAAGAGTCGGACACAACTGAACACACACACATTTGTGTAGGGTGCCACCTTCTTGTTTTACTTTGGTTTCCTTGATGACAAATGATATTGAGCACTTTTCACATAGCATTTGCCATCTGTGCATCTTCGATAGTTGAGTTTGGGTCTCTCATCAATATTATTATACAATCAAGTGTTCGCTTATTGTTGAGATTTTAAAATTTTTTATATATTTTGGATATGAGTTCCTTTTACTTACTTTTAATTTTTGTTTACTTTCAGGGGGTGCACTGGGTCTTCATTGCTGCCAGTGGGTTTTCTCTAGTTGCGACAAGCAGAGGCTTCTCTTGTGGAGCACAGGCTCTAGGCACACAGGCTCAGTATTTGTGACTCACAGGCTTAGTTGCCCCACAGCATGTGGGATCTTCCTGGACCCAGGATTGAACACATGTCCCCTGTATTGGCAGGCGGACTCTTAACCACTGGACCACCAGGGAAGCCCTAGTCCTGCTTTACTTTTGATTAGCCTTACATGAAGAATATTTTTATCAAGTGAGTAAAGCTGGATCTTTACTTGTGGATCCTAAACTCGTGTTCTCACCTTTCTGGGGTGTTTGAGAAGATCTCCAATGAAACTGACTGAAATGTGATTCCTGGGCTGTCCGGGCTGGGGTGCCAGCAATCACAGACTCCCAGACAGGCTGTTGAAGGCACACTGCTCCTGAGGCAGGAGGATTCTCCTTCTGAGACAGCAGGGAGAGGGCCGGGCCTTGATAGAGCTGCTCCTCTCAGCTCAGGGAAGACACTGGTGGGTTCCCTTTGGAGGCAGTTAGTGACGTGACCACCAGAACAGAGAGGAAAGAGATGGAATCATCTGTTCTTGGGGTTCAGCTCACATGAGTTGCTCATGGCATTACGTCCCCTGGAGGAGATCCCCTGTGTGGAGCAGTCTGGGGTCTGGAAGCATTCACGGGAGCGGGGAAGGTGACACACCTCACCCCACCTGTCCCTTCAGGAAAAGTACCAGGATGTGAGTCAATTATGTGTGTGACACGCATAGATGGACTCAAGCCCTTGTCTGGAGTGGCCTGCTGGCAGGAACCATTGGTATTTCATTCTTGCTATTAGAAATGGGACCTTGGGTACAGAAATTTTCAAATGTGTTTTGTAACCTTTCTGAAATGCCTGGTGTGTAGTCCTTCTGACCTTCACAGGCATGTGTGTCGGTGAGCACTGCTCCCTCAGCAGAGGCCTGGTGCTGGCTTCCACGGAGACAGGCCCAAGTCTGAAATATCTCTTTTAAGTTTGTTGAGCCCCTGTGGTTTAGTGGGTTAAGAATCTGCCTGCAATACAGGAAATGCAGGAGACCTGGGTTGGATCCCTGGGTCAGGAAGATCCCCGGAGGAGGAAATGGCAGCCCACTCCAATATTCTAGCCTGGAGAATTTCATGGACTGAGGAGCCTGGCTGGCTACAGTCCATAGAGTGGCAAAGAGTCAGACATGACTGAGCGGCTGGGCACGCACACGTGTAAATAAGTGTAAATGTGTGTGTACATCACCATTGTGTTGCGTTCTGACTGTAGAAAGCAGTGCAGCTGAAAACACATAGTGACAGCAGGATGAGGTCACCCCATCACTGTGGGTCCTTCCTGCAGTGATGGCTCTGGGGCACGTGCATCTCCCCTGCACACGGGATGGTGGGGCTGACTGCTCAGGGGTCTGTGTTCCTAGTTGCCCGGTAGGGACAGAACTGTATGTGAGTAGACCCCTGTCTGTGGTTTGTGAAAGCATCAGAGAGACAGCCAGGCTGGCTCCATGCCCACCCACCCCACCCAGCACGTGAATCCTGGTTGTGGTGACCTTGGAGGGTGACTCCAAGGAGCACCACCTTGGGGCAGCTCTCACTGGCCATCCTCAGTGTGAGTCCCCTGCCAAGCCATAGAGGAAGGGGGCACCCCAGCCCAAGACGTCTGAGGACACTGCCGAGAGTAGGGGCTGCAGAGTGGCTTCTGCTCTCCTTCCTGGCCCAGGTCCCTTGGAAACCTGCTCCAGGCTGGGCCAGAGAAAGGCAGAGGGCCAGGCAGGGTGTGCAGAGAAGGGCCAGCCTTTGTCCCGGGATCTGGAAGGCTCCCAGGAGGGCACTTCTCCCCAGAGAGCATGGATATCTTCAGGGAGGGAGAAGGCCAGGGGAGTAGGGGGGCAATGGGTGGCCTCCCCTTCCGTGTGTGCAGCCTGATGTGCTGACTAGCACCCAGGCTTACTGTGGAGCGATGCCCCCGAGTTCCTGCTACAGTGTCTGCTCCAGCAAACAGAATCGAGATGTAACTACCCCATGTGGTCGAGGCCGGCTGGACACTGGCGAGTCTGGTGACATGGGCTCCTTCCTGAGCATCTGAGGTAGGTCCTCTGCGTCTCCCAACTGTTGTAGCAGAAGTCAGTCAGTGACAGGATCTTTTTTTTTTTTTTTGCATCTGCTCCCTCAAAAACCCAAAGCATTTTCAGACAATAGTAAAATGGCTTACTTGTTTATTCTGATCTACTTGCTTTATGAAGTCAGCTCTGAAACGTCCACCTTTTGGCTCTGTTCTGTTCGAGTCTCGTGACTTTTTTCTCTAAGGCAAACGGCCTACTTCTTGTCCCTGGAATAGGCCGGCTGTAAGGCACCAGGCCTAGAGGCAGAGCCTGAGCTCAGGTTTTGAGGGTGCAGCCTCTGGGTGCTCAGGCCTTGCAGACAGACAGGCCAGCCTCTCAGGGAAGAGAGCTGCCTGGCTCCTTCCACATGGTGGGTGCCGACAGGGACGCTCTTGCCTGGAGTTGGGGATCTGCCAGCCCTACCCTAAGGAGTCGAGGGTGGCCTTGTGGCTCTGTGAGAAAGATGGTTGTGCTGGGCAGGTGTGGCTCCCCAGGCTGTCTGGATGATAGGCGGTGGCTTCCAGGGTTCCTCTCCTGCTGTCACCCCGGATGTTAGTGGCCAAGGTCAGCATGGGCGGCTGGCCATAGCCGAGCCTGGTCCATGGTGGGGAGGGAGGAAATCCTGACATGCCATCCCCTCGTGTGAGCAGGTAAGACCATTCTGACATTTGACCTCAGGCCCCATCTTACAAATGGTTCATCCTGTTCCCCCACGTGCCTCTTGGGGTGGGTGCGGTCCTGAATAGCGCACCCACGCCCATGCACCATGGAGGACTGGTTCCCTGCCTGGGAGGCCCACCCGGGAGGCACAGGGGGAGGAACCCAAGGGCTGGGGGAGGGGACACAGGAAGAGGAAATAGGGCCAGAGTGCTTGCATAGCCTCTGCCTGAGAGCAGAGGGTGGCGTGGCCTTCCTCCTGGGCCAGGCCCTCTCCCAGGGGCCCTGGTGGCCCTGCTGACCACGTAGAGCTGGCTTTTTTGAGGTGGGGGTAGTGTGGGGCCCCGGGTTGGCCGAGGGCTCATCTGTATCAAGGAGCAGTCTAGCCCCTGTGGGAGTCTCTGAGGACTTACGTGTAGCTACTGGTGACTATTGTCACCCCAAGGTCTCCCCCACCTCCGAGCCTCAGAGGCTTTTCCATCCCGCACACGCCCTGCCCTCATCCTGTCTTTTTTGGTCCAGGAGGAAAGCCTTTCCCAGGAGCCTGCACAGGACACCCAGCCCCTGCCTCTTTCCTGGCCCTGGCAGAGGGCTCCCATTCTCCTGCCTTGAACTTGGGGTTTTCATCCTGGCAGTGGATGAACTCTCCTGAGTTGCAAGAGGCGGATGGTGGCAGCCGGCGCCTGCCCTGTCCACCCAGGCTGGTGCTAAATGGTCAGTCGTGGGAGAGTGGACAGAGCGATATTTATGGCAGGAACCTGGGGGGCCTCCAGGCATGATTACAGCTCCAGGTGTGCTGATGTTGGAATACGACTCTGCTGTCTTTTAAGCCATACCAGGTCTGTCACACTATTTATCAGGGAGAGTCCTCCATCCAGCTGTCTGCAGTGTGAGCGGGGCTGTGGAGTCTGGGTGGACTCCCAGTCCTGCCCTGGGAACTTGTAGAAAGGTAGAATTTGTGGCTACCATTTCTGAGTTTGCTGCGATTTCTGTTTTTAATTTTTAGGCAAACACACCATATGTTTCAAAATCCAGGGCATTTAAATCCCTTTCCAAGGAAAGTTCCCCGAGTCCTTGCCCACCAGGCACCCAGCTCTCTGCCCCCACCAACTGCTGGTCCTCCGTCCTCAGGTGCCCACCTGGAGCATCTCAGATCCAGGGAGACCTGCATGCATGCACAACTTGGCCTCCGGAATGAGCGTCCTGCTTGGGAGCTCATTTTTCTCATTCAGTGCCATCCCCCAGAGATCTTTCCATCTCAGTTCAGAAAGAACCCTTTCAGCTCCTTCACAGGAGTCTGTGGTATGAGGGTCTGTTAAGTGTATGTAACAAAGCCTAGAAGAGCATGAGTTGTTTTGAGGCATTTGCCGCACTGCGTGAGAAAGCTCACATCCCATTTTGTAAGTGTGTGGGTGTAGTCTGCAGGATAGCTCCCCCAAGTTGCATTGTGAGTTCAAAGGGATACACAGGTCTGTCATTTGAGTAGTCATTGCCAGGCTGTCCTCTGCAGAGCTGGTGGCAGTATGTACTTCCATCAGTAGAGAGTGGGCGTGCCAGCTCCCACCATCTCAGCACCCTGATAGGTAAGGAGTGTCTGTGGGGTTTCGCTTATATCTATCTCCTGATGGGCAGTGTTGAGCATCTTTTTGGATGTTCAAGAGTCATTGTACTTCCTGTCTATGAACTGTCAGAGCCCTCACCCATTTTTCTATTGGGTGTTATGTTTTCCTTTTAATTTCTGTCATCTCTTCCAGTATTGGAAATTAGTCCTTTGTAACAAGAGATACAGATATATTTTTCTCAGTTTTTTACTTACTTTTTGCCTTTCCTTGTGACTTTGTTTGTGGGGGGGTGTATTTTAGACTTTTGTAGTCAAATGTATCAACCTTTTCATTTATGGCATCTAGATTTTGATTCATAGAAAGAACTTCTAGCGTTTAAAAGGGATGTTCTCTCATGTTTTCCCCTAAAACATCTGTGGTTTTACTTTTCCCGTTTAAATCTTTGACCCATTCAGAGTTTATCCTGGTTTAAGGCATGAAGCGAGAGGCAACTGTTACTTAGTTGTCTTGAGCAAGACATTTTTGGATCCTATCCCTTGAACCCTGCCTTAGAAGTCATTTTCTGCTCCATAATTTCCATGGTCCTAGAATCTAGTCCAGGCATTTCTGCTGTGCCCCACTTGGGAGTCAGAAGCCTGTGCAATGGCATGGTAGATCTGGTGGTCAGTCCCCCCACTTCAATATTATTTTTCAGAGGGTTTTTTTTCTATTTATTTTTCTACATGAATTTTAGGACCAAGCTACCCTATTCCAAAACAAAGCAAGGCAAAGCAACAACCCAGAATGCCTACTTTAAAAATACACTTGCATCGGGAGTTCCTTGGGAGTCTAGTGGTTAAGGATCCACCGTCCAGTTCAGGTGACACAGGTTCGATCCCTGGTCAGGGAACTAAGATACCACATGCCAAGCCCTCAAGCTGCAGCTAAGACCCAACACAGCCAAATGCATAATTTTTAAAAATACACCTGCACCCACTGTATAAACATGGAGACACAAGGGTCTGCAGAGGGCAGGTTTGCTTGTATAACTCGAGCCCCCAGGCTGTGTGTAGCAGTCTCCAGCCAGGAACCACCTCCCTTCATGTCCTGCTAGCCCTGGCATGTGCAAGAGTGCACAGGAGCGTGTGATGAGCCACATGCATGCACCACAGCATTGCTGGAGGAGAGCACCCCAGGCAGGGCCAGGCAGTTTCGGCAGAGATGAGCACTGGCTGGTGTCTGGACAGGGATGCTTCCAGGAGCCCCGCCAGTGATAACTGCCTATCTCCTCTGAACACGTGTGTGTTCTCACACTAAACCTTCACAGTTACTGTGAGATGCAGCCAAGACAAATGAGCAGGAGTGCAGGTGCAGGAGAGGGGCAGGCGCTGACCTCGGCAAGGGTGGCTTCCAGGCAGAAATCACTGCTTCTGCCCGCTGAGTCCCAGGGCAAGGGGGATCCCACCTGGTGGCAGTTCTCTCTTCTGGGCCTCACCTCCCTCACCTGTACAGTGGTGGGTAAGAGCTTCCAGCCTGGACTCCCCAGGACACAGGCATCCAAGTGTCAGCTCCACGTGGGTCTTTAAGTCACCATCAGAGGAGCCGAATTGTCTCCTAAAGAAAAGTCATCTTCCCCCTCAGAGAACAGGTCTTTCTGTTGACCCTGAGGCTGCCGGTCTGGCTTTCTTTGGAGGCTGGCAATTGATCGGCCCCAGTGGTCAGCCATCTGCCGAGATGCCCGGAGTGGGAGGGAAAGCAGGCCTCCCAGGAGTGAAGAAAGTGGCCGTTTTGAGGTTAGGAACTGGAAGCGGACGCATGCCGGAGACCACAGGTTGGAGCGATCTATTGATGAATGGCAGGCTGCTTGCTGGCAGCCAGTAACTGGAGCCTGGGAGCAGCTGTTTCTCTATGGAGGCCTCAGTCCGTGCCTCCCTCTGACTGGACCAGCCTTGCCCCTCCCCCATCCTCCTCCACACACCTGCACGGAGGCTGCGTGCTCACCGAAGTGTTCTCTTGTGGATCTGGGCACCCCTGGAACACCTGCTTTTCTGTCCCGGGCCCCGGGTCGGACTTCTCCTCCCTTCTCCCTTCCCCAGGCCGGGAGCTGGGAAGAGCAGGAGCTGGTAGAGCCTAGCACTCACTGCCCAGAAGGGGCCCTGGTCTGCAGGCGCGGCGCCGGTCCCGGCTCAGGGCACCACCAGAGGCTCACACACAGAAAAGGACCACGACGTAGTTGCTCTCGGAGCCAGCACCTCCCTCACGCTGTGGAGGCTGGCAAGTTTGGCCGAGGCTGCATGGGCCGAGTGAGGTCAGGGGGAGCACACGCCCTTGATAGAGGGCAAACGGGAGGCGGTCTCTGGACCCGTCCGAGCATGCGCATTGGTGAGCGCAGCTGCACCTGCGCGGGGCGGGCCGCTGTTGCGGGGGTTGGGCGAGGAGAGCCCTGGGCTCTCGCCCTGCCTCTTGTGGCTTCTCAGAAAGAACACGCTGTCCCCGCCCAGGCCTGCGGCTTGGGCAAGAGTGTGGGACGCCCTGTTCCCTGATAAGATGAGGCAACCGCTCTCGGCTGCCTCGCAGGGCGCCAGGGAACGTTTATGTAACCCCCGCCCCGCGTGCCCCTACCTCACCCCCACGACCCGCTCCTTGCGGCACCTTGCTCCCAGCAACTGCACACTGCCAGGCCCGGCCCCCAACCTCATCCCCACACTACACGCCTATGGATCAGCACCCGCAGATCCTCAACCTGCCCCCACCGTTACCCTAGTCCCTCAGTCCTGGCTCCTTGGGGCCTAGCATTCACTGCCGGGTACCCACCCCTCCAGCGTGGCAGGCCCTTACCCCAGTCCGTGGATCGCCAAGGCCGGTACTGGGACCCTGGCCCTCCTCCAGTTTACCTCCCTTCTCCCTGAGCATCCCTTTGCTGTCACCCTGCCTCTCTTCACAAGGTCTCTCGTCATCCTGTCCTACGGCCCCCTCGGCCCACACACCTGCCGCCCTCCTGGCTTCTGAAGTTGGGGGTGGTGGGCAGGGAGGCTGCAGGAGACCTGGACTCCCTTCAAGGGTCTGGGGTCTGAGTCTTTTCTGCGCTTGGCCGAGCGCCCTCGGGTGGTAGCTCGCGGTACCGCTCCTGTGTCCTGATTACATCCTAGGAAGAGGCAGGTGCAGAACTTGAGCTTGGTTTCTTCTGGGTTTTACTTAGTGCATGGGTGGATCTCCCCGCCCGGCCTGGGCCTGCTGGCCTCCCGCCAGACTCTGGGTACACCCCGCGCGCACACACACTCAGCTCAGCCACCATGCCACCTGGGGCCAGTCTCCGGAGCCCCACCCTCCAGAGGTTTTCAAAATGAGGCTCAGAGACACCTGCAGGTACTGCAGACCCTTCCAGGAAGCCATAAGGTCAGAACTATTTTCATAATAGTAACATTATTTGTTGTTTATTCTCTCAAAAGGATACAGTGGGATGTCCCAGAGGCTGTGTGATGTATGGTGACATCATCCCTCTGACAGCTACTGGGATGTGTACTTGAGTTTAAATTTTTTGTTTTAATTTCTTCGATAAATGTCGATGGGCATAACCCAGGTGAACAAAAGCTCCCTCTCTGGGAGGGAAGCTCCCTCTCACCCTTCCTAAAAGGATGAGCAGCGCTGTTGGGGAGGACAGCGCTGTTGGGGAAGACTCCCATCCATGCTGCCTTTGCCCCACGCCTCTGGTCCACCTCCTGGGTGCTGCTTGAATGTCACCACTCAGAGGCCAGCTCAGCTGCCGCTCCTTGCCAGCATGAATCATAACTTCTGAATGGTTTATCCGTCTTGTCTATGGACTGGCTTATTGGCCGCCGGGAACAGGCTGCTGGAGGAATAGAGAAGGGAGCAGGGAGAGCTCTGTCTGCCGGCATTACACCCACGTCCCCAGGGCCAGGCATTATGTTTGTACTCCATAAAAGAGTCTTGCTGCTGATGCCTGGGCAGGCTGAGGGCTGCTGGCTAGCTGAATGGTGATGCTGGACCCTCCCACCTGCTGCCACCAGGTTGCCAGGCACCAGCACTCTGTCCTGTTGAATGTTGCCCCTCGCTGCTGCCCTGAGATCCTCTCTATATCCACCTAAGGAGCCTCCCAGAGTTGCAAGCAGAAGGATCCTGAAAAGGACAAGCACCCAGCAAGGACACGGGGGCTTATTAGGAAGCAAGGCTGAGTGTGACTTTGGGTTGGTTTTGTGCCGCCCCCCACCCCTGGCTCCTCCAAGCAGGCCCAAATCTGAGAAGACTAGTTGATAAGAATAATAGATAAAAGTGACAATAGCATCTCAGGAGTATCATTGGGCATGTACCAGACCCAGTGCCAAGGGCTGATTGAGTTCAATCCTGTAGAATCACCATGTGGACTTCACTATTAGGATGGGGCACTGTGTTCATTTCCTGTGGCTGTTGTAACCCAGTTACCACAAACTGGGTGGCTTGAACACCCACAACAGAAGTGTGCTCTCTCACTGTGGAGGGCAGCAGTCTGAAATCAAGGTGTCAGCAGTGTCAGGTCTCTTCCCCTGTGTCTGGTAGCCACCCCAGATACTGAGTCCCTTGGCTTATGGGCCCATCATTCTCTGGAGTCCTTTCCCTTCTCTTCTAGTCTTTCTGATTCCATCCCATGATCTGTACCTTATCGTATCTGGAAGGACATTTTTCCCAAATAAGGTCACATTGCCATCCACATTGCCATCTTCCAGGGGTTAGGACTTGGGTATATCTTTGGTGGAGCCACTCTTTACCCCATGGCAGGCAGTGAGGCACTTGTCTGAGGTCTCAAGTCAGCACACAGTGGAGAGAGGGGCTGAGCCTCACCTTGAGGCTCAGGACTGGTCATGTGAAAGGACACCACCATACCCTGTGCTGGACCTTTCCGAGTACTTTATAACAACCATGTGCTGTAATTCTGCTAGGATGGAATTTGAACTTTTTTTTAAGTTAAAAATGTTTTTGCCGGGCTTCCCTGGTGGCTCAGTGGTAAAGAATCCTCCTGCCAATGCAGAAGACAAGGGTTTGATCCCTGGTCCAGGAAGATCCCACATGCCACAGAGCAACTAAGCCCATGCACCATGACAAGTGAGCCCACGTGCCGCAACTCCTGAAGCTCTCATGCCCTACAGCCCGTGCACTGTGACTAGAGAGCAGCTCCTGCTCTTCTCAACTAGAGAAAAGTCCTTGCAGCAACAAAAATCCAGCATAGCCAAAAATACATAAGTAAATACATAAAATTATTTTTAAAAAATGTTTTCGCCATGTGTCATGTGGGATTTTAGTTCCCTGACCAGGGATCGAACCTGCGTCTCCTGCAGTGGAAGCACTGAGTCTTAACCACTAGACCACCGAGGAAGTCCCATCATTTGGCATTTTAGTTTACTTCTAATTTAGACAATTTTCTTGCATGGCTTCTGTTTTTCCTGGAGTTTCTAATTGCCTCTTTTTTCTTTTAACCAAAGAATACTATGTGCTTTCACTGCATCCTGAATTTCATTCAGCCTCTTGACTATACTCTCTGGTGTGTGGAACTCCCTTTCTTATAAACCTCCCTGTGTGATTCCTGGCCCACAGCTCCAGTGCCCCATCAGGTCTCTTCCCTCACTCCTGTCCGGAGATGACCCTTCATTGTTTACTCACTTCCCTGGCTTCTCCTTTTCTTCTTATTTTTGCTAGTGTGTGAGAGGTACTCTTGGGAGGATCTATTGCTCTGTCATCTAGTGTGGCTTACAAGATGGCTGCTGTCTGTCGCAGCCTCTTTCCCTGTAAGATGACCTGCTTCTCCCCTTTCTCTCAAGTAAGTTCTTCAGTCTCTTCTAGTGTTCCAACATTGCAGATACTCTTGGCAGGAGCCTTTATTCACTTCTCCACGCACCTCTGTGCTAACTCTTTCCATGTTAGTTTCCTGTCTCCTTTTTTTTACTGTAACAGATTGCTGTGGTTGTTCAGTTGCTCATTAGACTCTTTACAACCCCATGAACTGCAGCACAGTAGGCTTCCCTGTCCTTCACCATCTCCTGGAGTTTGCTCAAACTCATGTCCATTGAGTTGATGATGCCATCCAACCATCTCATCTTCTGTTGCCCTGTTTTCCTCCTGCCCTCAGTCTTTCCTAGCATCAGGGTCTTTTCCAGTGAGCCATCTCTTCGCATCAGCTGACAGATCCTATTCTATTGTTTCTTTGGTAATTTCCTCTCTTACATTTTTTTGTTGTTGTTGTTCTTTTACTCAGTAGTGTCTTCTGTTAGTTGTTGCACCCACAGGATCAGTTCCCTTTGATTCTGAACTGTGACCTCCTGCTGTTTGTGACTATCAGATGGGAAGTGGTTTGCTTGCCTGCTTGATTGTGAATCCCCCTTCCCACACACCCTTCTTCCCAAAACAAAGTCAGTAAGGAGAGCATACAGAGCCATACAGAGCTCTTAGCTTCAGCATTGTTAGGAGACAGAGAACACCACAATATTCACATATTTTCTAGAGCTGTTTCTGTTTTTATGTTTGTTTTTTTCTATTTTCCTGGAATAGTTCCTTGAGTATGTTTCTAGTTTTTCTATGGGATTTTTGTTTGGGCAACAATACTCTCAATTTTTAAACGCTTATTCTCTGTACTCTGAACTTCCTTTTTATGGTATCCTGTTTATGCATAAAATTTTGTCTGAAATTTCTTGAGAATGCTAGTCAGAATTTTTAGGTTAATATTCTCTTCTGTTTCCTGGCTTCACTCTTTCCTCTGGAGTCAGTGGTTTTGTTGCTCTTGGCCTTGCCCTTTCATGCCACTGGTTTTCCTTGGCTGCCTGGCCATCTTTAGGTGTCTGTTTGTATTTAAGGTTGATGGCCTAATTGGGGATGGGCAGTGTCGATTTCCTCTGCTGGGCCCTGATGGACAGGCTTCAAAGATCAGCTCTCAGCTTGAGGACCAGAGTCTGGGAGGGAGGGGGAGAAATGAGGCAGGAAGGGGAACTCTGTGGCCACCCCCAGTGCCAGAGGCTGCCCTCTATGGTGCAGGAACTCCCTGCTGGTTCTCCCTGAACAGTTAATGCCTTTTTTGTGTGTGGTTCAGAGTTTGCCTGGGTAAAAGCTGGCCTCCCTCTTGCTCTAAGCTGTCCTCACCTTCCTCTCTTGGGTGTCACCCCCAGTCTCCTCTGCTTACTGTTAGCCAGGTTGGAACTTCTCAGGGAGTAACAACAGTAGACTCTTGGGAGCTGCAGTTGGAGCTGCAGTCAGACTCTTGGTCAGTGCTTCAGTGCCCAGTCATGTCTGACTCTTTGCAACCTCATGGACTGTAAGCCCACTAGGTTCCTCTGTCCATGGAATGTTCCAGACAAGAATACTGGAGTGGGTTGTCATTTCCCCTTTCAAAGGATCTTCCTGACCCAGGGATCTAATCTGCATCTCTTGCATTGGCAGGCAGACTCTTTTTACTACTGCACAACCTGGGAAGCCCATAAACAGACTCTCAGTCCCAGAAAACTGTCTGTCCTGACCTGTTCATAATACAGATGAGGAGATTGCAGAGGGTCTGAATGGCTGGGTGCTGGGGTTGGCAAACTGTCTGCAGATCCTGCAGGACTTGAGGCACTGGAATTAGGGCTTCCGTGGGGTTAGAGTGATCGGTAGGGTCAGGGTGATGTGGCCAAACTTGCAGGCTTGTGAACTCTCCCGGAGCCTTCCCCCTTCCCAGCTCCCATTCTTAGAGTCCAGGGACCAGCCTGTGTTTCTCGCCGTTCAGGCACAGCTGACCCAACACAGGCTGCTGGGTGGCACGCACTTGAGGGGTTGCAGCACCTGGTATCATGTCATTTCCTCCTGTGAGGGGTCGGATGGAAGCAGATGGGACGGGACAGGAGGGTGCCGGCGCCCACACGGAGGTTGGCGGAGGTGGAGCGCCAAGGAAGGGGCGCGGGGAGGGCGGGGCAGCAAAGGGTGTGCGCTGAGACTGACCCTCTGTCTTCTCACCCGTAGGAGAGCGCCCCTTCGCCTGCAGCTGGCAGGACTGCAACAAGAAGTTCGCGCGCTCCGACGAGCTGGCGCGGCACTACCGCACACACACAGGGGAAAAGAAGTTTAGCTGCCCCATCTGCGACAAGCGCTTCATGCGCAGCGACCACCTGACGAAGCACGCGCGCCGCCACGCCAACTTCCACCCGGGTATGCTTCAGCGGCGCGGCGGGGGCTCGCGAACCGGCTCGCTGAGCGACTACAGCCGCTCGGACGCCAGCAGCCCCACCATCAGCCCAGCTAGCTCGCCCTGAGCGCCTGCGCGCGGGGCGGGGCCCGTGGCAAGCCACGCCCCCACAAGGCCATGCCACGCCCTGAGGCCCCGCCTCCTTACCACAGCCATGAGCAGATGCTCTCACTTCTCTTGATTCCGTGTCTTTTCCTTTTGTAATAAGAAGAGAAAGAGAGAAAAAAAGAGAACTTTATGAAGTCGATGACAACAACAACAAAAACAATTTTCTTCACCTCAGGTGTCAAATTTGTAAAAAACAAAAAAAAATTTAAAAAAAACCACAATGAAAAAATTCCAAAAAACACCATCCACAATTGCACAAGAGACATACCCATGCAGGTGAGATTCAGCGGTGTTGAGCCCCCCCCCTTTCTCAGGGATGGACATGTTCCACGAGGTCAGTGAGGACACCCCCTTCCTGCCGCCTTACTCTGTACATAGATTTCCACTCTGGAGTTTCCTTTAAGGCTTGGGCACACACTGGGGGCGGAGCAGTGCAGATGGAGCTCCCCGCGGGCGGCAGATGGAGCGGTGGTCACCAGCCTTGTGCTTTCAGGGCAGACCCCTGAGCAGGGCCCACGGCTCCCTCTTTCTGCCCCCTGCCCAGCCTCAGGCTCACCCCAGCGGCAGTGGGCTAAGAATGCAGAGGGCTCCGAAGGACACCTCAAGCCGTGATGGGCAAGGGAAGCAGTCCTCGCCTCGGGGACCCTGCCCAGGTCCCTCTCAAGCGCTGGAAGCAGAGATGCAAGCCTGGGTTGGGCAGACCGATGCATTGTCTGATGTCCACATGGCTATATATACTGTGTCCCCTCAGAAGGCGCCAGGACCTTCCACTATTATACCAAGTTCTCTGACTGGCCTCCTGCAAGGATGTCCAAAGGTGTCACCGGTGCATCCAGTCCTGCATTTTCCCCGACTGGCCCTGCTTGCAAGACGCCTTTGTTTGACATGGTGGGTAAAGCGGGGCTCTGTGCATATGGCCTGCAGTGGCTGTGCGTAGCACTCCACAGACTGTTCAGTAGCAAGAGACCGGAACATTGTGACTTGGAACTTTGGGGGGTAGCAAGGCGGACGCTATGGGAAATGCAGTTGGAGAACATACATTCTCTTTTCTCCCTGGGGAGCACTGGACAGAACTTGTGGGAAGTGCTGTTTTTCATACCCACCATGTCCCCAGCTGAGACTCAGCGGACGCTCAGCTTCTCCATGAAATGTGTCTCCTGGACTCCTCCCTCCCTGGTCTCCCCCTCCCACCTGGGAGGCCCCAGCCCACCCCCAGCCTTGGGGCACTGGGGTGTAGGGTCCCCATTGCCAGCCTTCCCTAGCAGAGAGCTGGGGACATCTCTCCAGGAGCCCCGACCCAGGCAGGTGGGTCAGGCAGGCTCCAGCATGCTCCTCTGTTGAGGGCTGGGGCAGCCCCCACCCAGGCACCTCCCTGGCCTTCCTCCAGGGAGTCAGGGCCTGTAAATACAAGTCCCCAGGACAGTGTGTGTATGTGTGTGTGTGTGTGTGTGTGTGTGTGTGTGTGTGTTGGGGCAGGGATGTGGGTTTGGGAAGGACTTGCGGTATCTTGTAGAGACCTCTGTTCATTTTGATGAGGAGGAATGACCCTTGGGACCTCAGAGGGCCGTAGAGGGGCTTCCCTGAGCCCAGAGTGCCTTGGTTGTGGCCATGTTGCTTCTGCCCCCACCTGATCACAATGAGGGGTACAGCACAGAGGAGCCCCAGAGACCCAGCCCCAGCTGGTGCTCATGGGCCCTGGGCAGCTCCAGAGCACATGGGCACCCCATGTCCTTAGCAGCTGCCCTCCTCTGTGCTCTGGGTGCCCATTTCTAACTATGCTGTGTCAGCTGGGGTCAGCCAGTGGTGTGATGGTGGCTTCTGAAAGCATGGCAGGTATGAGGTGGGCAGGTGCGTCGTTCTTGCTGTGCATGGGAACCGGGCAGAAGCGGCATGGTGAGGCCTCACCCTGGCCTCTGTTAGGGCTAGGCGACAGCCCTGCTCGCATTTGGTCCAGGACAGAGAACAGAATGTGCTGGACACCTGGACAGAGCAGCGCCCTGAGTACCGGGGGTGAGAGCTTTTCACACCCAGTCCCCAAGTGAGGCCAGCAGGGCCCTCGGAGGTCCCTCCCAAAGCCGTTTCTGTGTGGGGCCGAGAAAGCCACACTCCGAATACATTTCATGTCTCAGGAACTCACATTCCAGGTTCAGGAATTTTATTCCAAAGTCCTTTGGTGCGCTCACTGCCCACGCGGTCCCCAAAGTCAGGGAGGGGGGTCACGTGCCCCGCGGGAGCCTGGTGTCTCCTCGCGACCTGGCTGTGGCATTGCCGAGGAAAGAGGGTTTCAGAGCTCACGTCTCTCTGCACATAGGAAGAGGGGAAAGGACTCTAAACCCAGTCATCTTGGAATAAAAGAAGAGCTGGTTTGTTTTGGAGGGGGGAGGGGGGTGGGGGAGGGAGGGAAAGCGGGCGTTTGCTGTTCCCAAAGAGAGCACTTAATTTAATTTTTCCTCTTAAGTGACCCAGGGCTGTTCCGTCTGCTAGATGGAAGGGTAATATTGCCTTAAAACAGAAATATGCAGGCGCGGGCTATTTTTGGCAAATGAGTGTGTCCTCGTTCCCAAAGCAGTTTTGGTCTAATGGCAGGGTGCAGACCTTCCGAAGTGGGCCTGGCCCCGGACATGGACTGCTGCTTCTCTGCCTTCGGGCACCTGGAGAGAACTGGCTGGCACCCGGAGCACTTGGCCTGGAGCTCCAGCCAGCAGGTCATCCTGGCTTATCTGAGGCTAAAATTCATCTCACTTGAAGGTTGGGGAAAATCCATGCATCTCAGGCTAGGTTCGAATGGGCTTTCGCTAGCATCTCATCATCACGACATGTAGAAGGAGGAAGTGCAAGGCCTCCCTCGCTCAGACCCCCGTGGGAAGTGGTTGCATGGTGGTGGGGGTGGGCAGAGGACACTGCTGAACAGGCTACATTTTTTTTCTAAGAAGTAGAATGTTTTCCTGGCCCAGGTCTGTTTCAGGGTCTTTCATTTTTCTGGTTTATGGCCATGCTTGCTGGCTTCAGTGTGACAGCTCCTAGAAACAGTAGTGAAAACTCCAACCTTTATTGTGTGCTGACTCTAGTTCTTATAGGCCAAGGGGGCAGAGATCTCAAAACGAAGGTTGCCCGAGTGAAGGGAGAGATTCCCCTCTAAGAAGGCCTCAACCTGGGGGCTAGTGTTTGGCCCTTGTCCCAAACAAGGAAGCCCTCAGCGTCAGCCATATTAGGGTTGTCAGTGCCCCAAACGCCTACCCTGTTCTATAGCCATGAGGAAAGATGAGCCCCTTCCACAGCGGGCCCTGGGGTGCTGTGTGGGGATGGGTGGTGATGCCCTTGATGGGAATATGATCCTGCAGGTGCCCACCTTGCCCCCTGTGGTGCAGCCCATGCACCACACTTGAGATGCAGGGCGACCCCTTTACTCTGAGGCCAGGCATCCAGGCAGGTGCAGGATTCGCCAGGGTGCGGCCTCCAGGTGCACACTTCAATAGCAGCACTAGGGTCCCCAGACCTCCCCATGCTCTTGGTCACAGCTTAGACCAGGGTGGCGGGGTGGGAGGCAGGGACAGACAACAGGCCGTCAGTGGCCCCCAGCCTGCTTGTTGGGACATACAGACAGGGCTGGTGGCTTTCTGGGGTCCAAGTAAAGTGCGGCAGAAGCAGGGTCTCCATTCAAATCTGCCCCCCAGTCCACTGTCCCCAGAAGATCCCGCTGCTTTTCTTGCCAGAGCAGGTGCTAAGGTGGCTCCAGGGTCAGAGTGCCCCAAGGGACTCACTCCTTGAGCTCAGCAAGCAAAGGACCACCCAGCAGGGAAGCATGACCTGAGCAATAGCATCCCCTTGATGCTCAGCTCCTGGTTTTGGCTGTGTTTACCAAGGCTACTTGATTTTCTTTTCTTTTTTTTTTTAACTTTTAACAGCTGTCACTTTTTTTTTTAATTTTCTTAACCCTTTTACAAAGTCAAAGACTCAGTGCTGAAGGGTTTGAAGACTGATGGGTTTGTCACACTGCAGCCAGTAAGAAATGCTCTGCAGGTCACCCACATCTTTGCTGTCCAAAGATCCCACATTCAATTCTGGTGACCGTATATCTTCCAAAGCTAAAACCAAGGGTGTGTGCCGAGACTTTTCTTGAATTCAGGATTGCCCTGGGGAAAGCCAGGTCCTGTAACTGATTCTCCTGACTCCAAGACTTGAGCTTCAAAGGTTTGTCCCAGACACATTTCCAGAGAATTTTGTATCAGAACTCAGATGTACCGTCCAGCTTACTACTGATAAATGCCTGAACACCATTCAGGGAGAAGCCCTTCCTCCCACCCGCTACTCTGTCTCATCAGTTAGAAAAGTTGGATGTGGTGGGAGGCAGGAGCCCAGGGCCATACTTGGTTTCTACTGAACCCTTCTTGCCATATGGGACTTGCAGTGTGCCCCCTGGCCCGCCCAGCCTCTCCCCTTCTCGTGCAGCTTTAAAACCTTACTACTTTTATTTAAAGAGAAACGGATGAGAGCAAGTTGCTTCCCCTGCCCTGAACACCTTGCATTCCCTGTGGGGAACACAGGAGACATGGCTGATGGGGGAGGGGTCCTTGAGCAGCCTTCTCCCAGGGCTCCAGGATGTCTTCTTGGTGATATGATGACAGGCTGCTGCACATGTTTGTTTGGAAACCAAGCCGAATGCCTGCCTGGCAACCAGAGGTCTGGGTGAAGGCTGTCTCCTACCCAGCCCAGGAGCGCCTGTCCTAGGCCAGCCTGCCATCCCTGGAGCAGTGGGCCACCTCCCAGGGTCCATTCCTGGGTCAGGGTGCCTGTCTCTGGGCGTGTGGGCAGGAGGCTCACCTTGGAGAGTCCCTGTGCCAAGCGCCGAGGACCCTGAGGGCTGGAGGGTAGCTGAGCAGCTCTGCATTGTTGGGGGGCAGGGCTGTTATGGCTCCCACAGACCAGGAATCTGCCCAGGAATCTCTGTGCTGGGTGCACTAGGGGTCTCAGCCACCCTGGACTTCACAGACGGCCCCTCTTCTTCCCAAAGCCATTGATGGAGCGTCTCTGGGATTGTTTGCCAAACCCCATGGTAGATTCCAAGGGTCCAAGACCATTTCCATCAAGCACACTTTTCTTTTCTGTAGGAACTTTTGGTTTTGTTTTGTTTTTTTAACCAGCACCACACCATGCTTCCGAAGGCCACGTCTTGTCTTTCCCGGATCACTACAGTGAAGTATTACAGTTGTACAGTTCCCAATCTGGCCTTGGCTTGCTTGGATAAAACTTTGTATGTATTTTGTAAGGCATAGATTCTATATTGTAATGATGTCCTATGCAAAAAGAAAAAAAATTAACGAAACTGTAAATTTTTTTGTTTTAACGTGTATGCATGTTTAGTGACGTTTACATTTTGAAATAAAATTTATGATTCATTATTTGCCAGAACTGCTCCTTTGATGGGTGAGGCCCTGGAAGGGGAGGGAACCGAGATGGTCCAGTTTAAGAAGTTGGATATAACTGGCCCAAGGGGTAGACACCAGCTCAGAACTGGCAGGCCTTACATGGGGGGAGGGGGAGAAGGCCTTACAGGGTCTGAGTACTTTGGCCACCTGATGCGAAGAGCCCACTCATTGGGAAAGACTCTAATGCTGGGAAAGATTGAAGCCAAGAGGAGATGGGGGAAACAGAGGATGAGATGGTTGGTTGGCATCACCAACTAAATGGACATTAATTTGAGCAAACTGGGAGATGGATGGTCAAGGACAGGGAAGCCTGGTGTGCTGCAGTCCATGGCGTCACAGAGGCAGACACAACTAAGTGACTGAACAACAAGCACAAATGATTCTGGCGGCCTACCTACTACTACCCTGGTGCCCTTGGCTCATCACCTTCCCCACACCCCAGAAAGCTCAGCCTCATCAATCCAGTCCTCAGAAGCTCTGAGAAGGCAGGTTCCTGTGCAGGGTGCAGTACTTGTTCCAGAAAATGCTCTGTATGCAGCCAGCTCGGCCCCTAGGTCAGCCTGGAAGCTGACCCTGAAGCATACCAAGGGGACCAGCCTAGGACCATGCGGACAGGGTAATGTCTGTTGATGCCAGTGAAAGTCGCTTAGTTGTGTCCGACTCGAGACTCCATGGAATTCTCCATACCAGAATACTGGAGGGGTAGCCTATCCCTTCTCCAGGGGATCTTCCTGACCCAGGAATCAAACCAGGGTCTCCTGCATTGCAGGCGAATTCTTTACCAACTGAGCTATCAGGGAAGCCCTGATGCCCAGTTGATGCCAGAGCCCACTTGAATCTGCGGTCATGAACTGCCCAGCTGCGGGCTGGTCCATGCCAGGCAGGAGCGAGAGGAAGGTCCTGGACCGCAGTTGTGCTTCCAACCCACGGTCACAGCCCACCAGGCGCAGACCCAGAATGGGGTTCTTCTTGTTATCCATAGACTACATGCAAACTGAACAAACTTAAAGTAGCAATAACAAAGGAAGGCCTTGCAGGTGACCAAAGGTGCCTTTTCCTAAAGCTCCGTCCACACTTGCCAGGCGTTTCCTGATGAGAGCTTGTTTTCTGTGTCATAGAGGAGGAGGGGTGGGGTGAAGGGAAGCCCCCTGCATACACTGAACTGTCAGGAAAACATGCACACATTTTCAAACAAAAATCTTTCTGGAGCTGTCTCAGTGGGAGGGAACATGTTCCCTGGACGGCTGTGGTTGTGCCAGTTCCTGGTTGCTCACAACTCTCCAGATAGCAGCAAGCAAGATGGAGCCACTTCCATAAATAATCGTGTGCTAAGAGCTTGAAAGCTTCAAAAGTATCGATGGGAAAGAAGCAGCCATAGGTTGTGACATCAGTCTTTTCCAAGCGAGGCCTGGCATTCAGATAGCCCCCATCTCAGGAACCTGGGATCCCCAGAGGCCCCCAAGAGTTCTCCAGTGGTGAAGAAGGGGGAAAACAAAAGCCAATAGCTTTTCCCAGTTGCTTGAAAAGCAAATGTACTAGCCTGTATCCACAAACACAGCACATCAATCATGGGAGAAGGGCCTGTACAGATGGGACTTCAGCACTGGGTCCTGTTCCCTCTGCATTTGTATCAGGTGCAAAGATCAAACTGAAGGCAGTCAGGTGCAGTGCTGAGGGTGTGGGGGAATTGTGCACACAGGTGTGCACTGGGCAATGACTTGGTTACCAGAGAGAGAATTCTAGCAGCAGTAGGCCAACAGGATGTCAGTGAGAATGTGACTGCAGCTGAGCCTACTGTTTGTGCCACTCCGGACTGGGACAGACCCATCTCACCCGACTGAATACCGGGGGCACCCGGCCCAGCCAGCCTGGCCTGCAGTGGATCTCTGGTGCAGGGGGTTGACCAGAGAGCTGTCTTTGAGCAGGTCCGGGGTGTGTCTGGTGGTGGGAGTGTCGACTGGGAGGACAGAGGCTAGCCAAGCATTTCCCATCGCCTGGCACTGGCCTACAGTAGCACCCCACTGGCGGCAGGGAGGGAGTTTCCCAGCACAGGCAGAGACTGCCAGGACTGCCAGGCAGGGATCTGCATTCTGCAGGGAAGCCTGATGGGGAGGCAAAATGAGGACACAGTGTATTTCGGGGAAAATCCAAAACTATCTCCTTGTGGCCTTGTTAGTCCTGATGGAGTGTGGACTGGCCTTTGCTGAGTTGGGCTCGAGGCAGAGGGCCTTGGGGTGCAGGCTAAACTGTGCAACTTATTCTAGGCATATGGGAGGCTCAAGAAGCCCCCCAGGCAAGTCTCTGTCCTCTGGGGAACTTTCTGCCATTAGCACCACTCCTAGGGCCTTCCAGGAGGAAAGCATATTGACCTGGTGACAGCCAGGATTGGAGATCCTGCAGTAGCAGCCCCTGGATCAGCAGGTGTTGACCAATAAGCGTAGGGACCACATCATGGTCACCCGCATTTAGGAATGCAGCTCCACAGGAGTGAGCGGCCCCTGGGATGAGTCCTCTACCCCTGCCCCCGTCAGGGTGTCTTCCATTCCCAACACCTATCAATACAATGGGGACAACGAGCTATCTGTGAATTCCACAGGAGTCCTGCGTGAGTACCAACAGTAATTATCAACATGGTTTACACAGTCAATAGGCTTTTCCTTGGACCTCCCAGGAAGAGTCATCAGCACACACACCAGCCACGTGAGGGCTGCTGCTTGGTGATCCATTATTGCTCTGGGAAAATGAATACCAAACACTGGCCCTGATGAACATAAGCTACTCCCCTCTCTTTCTGTCTCCTGCTCTTCCTTTCTTTCCTTTTTATTAATTTTTTATTGGTTTATAGTTATTTTACAATGTTGTTTCCGCTGTACAGCAAAGTGATTCAGTTATACATATACATATATCCACTCTTTTTTAGATTCTTTTCCATATAGGTCATTACAGAGTATTGAGTATAGTTCCCCGTGCTATGCAGTATGTCCTTGTTGGTTATCTGTTTTATATATAATGCATGGGTCCTCAGTCGTGTCCAACTCTTTGCAACCCTATGGACTGTAGCCCTCCAGGCTCTTCTGTCCATGGAATTCTCCAGGCAAGAATAGTGGAGTGGGTTGTCATTTCCTACTCCAGGGGATCTTCCCGACCCAGGGATCGAACCCGAGTGTCCTGCATCTTCTGCATTGGCAGGCAGATTCTTTACCTGTTGAACCACCTGGGAAGCCCATCTTATGTACAGTACTGTATATATGTTAGTCCCAATCTCCTAATTTATCCCTCCCCACTTTGATAACCATAAGCTTGTTTTTACATCTGTGATTCTATTTCTATTTTATAAATAAATTTGTTTGATCTACCTTTTAAGATTCCACATACAAATGATCACATGTATTTGTCTTTCTCTGTCTGACTTACTTAAAACTTGATGACAATCTCTAGGTCCATCCATGATGCTGCAAATGGCATTGTTTAATTATTTTTTATGGCTGAGTAATATTCCATTGTCTATGTACCACATCTTCTTTATCCATTCCTCTGCTGATGGATATTTAGGTTGCTTCCATGTCCTGGGCTATTATAAACAGTGCTGCAATAAACGCTGGGGTATGTGTATCTTTTCGAATTATGGTTTTCTCCAGTTATATACCCATGAGTGGGATTCCTGGTACATATGGGCTCTATTTCTATTTTTTTTTTGAGGAAACTCCATGCTTCTCTACATAGTGGCTATACAAATTTACATTCCCACCAACAGTGTAGGAGGGTTCCCTTTCCTCCACACAGCCTCCAGCATTTATTATTTGTAGATTTTTAATGCTGGCCATTCATCTCTTGCTCTTTGCAACCATAAGCACATTCCAAAGAGTTAACTGCCTGGGTCCAGAGCTGAGGGTGGCTTATCCAGGACTCTGCAGCTCTCTCCCAGCCACGGTGTGGGGGATTTCTTCTGTGAATTTTCCCTTTGGGAACACAGCTGCTAGTGCATAGACTTTGACTGCAATGGAAGCACACACCTCAAATCCTCTGTGGCAGGGGACACAGGGTAGGGAGGTGCACACAGCAAATGTCAGAGATGAGATCTTGCTGGGGTGGGGGTCTAAACTTCCATTATATATATATTCTTTTTTTGTGTGGCTGTGATTAAGTCTTCATTGCTACATGGGCTTTCTCTAGTTGTGGTGAGCAGGGGCTACTCTCTAGCTGTGGTGCTCAGGCTCATCATTGTCGTGGCTTCTCTTCTCTTGTTGTGGAGGACGGGCTCTAGATCACAGGCTCAGGAGTTTTGGCACACAGGCTTATTTGCTCCAAGACATGTGGAATCTTCCCAGACTAGGGATCACACTGATATCCCCTGCATTGGAGGGCGGATTCTTAACCACTGGACTGCCAGGAAAGTCCCCTCTATTACACATACTCCTATGAATGCAGCAAATGTTAAATAATAAGAAAGTTGAAGTTATTTGTGAAAATTACCAAAATGTTTTAAATAGCATAAATAGGAATAGGGGGTTAGTTAAACGAACTATGTAATATCCAGTATGTTCCATATCCACTATATTATTAAGTGAAAAGGCAGGTTATAAAGCAGCATGCAAAGTATAATCACATTTTCTTTTTGGCCATGCCATATAGCTTGTGGGATCTTAGTTCTCCAACCAGGGACTGAACCTAGACCCCAGCAGTGAAAGTAGAGTCTTAGCTCCTGGACCACCAGGGAAGTCCCCACATTTTATTTTTTTTAAATGTTCTCTATAGCTATGTGATTGTGATTACATATTTATAAGCACAGAAAAAAATACTGGTAAAAGACAAAGCTCAAGCACTTGCTATCTTTATGTAGTGGAAAGCATAGGTTACTTTTGCTTACTTATTTTGGCTAATTCTCTACATTTCAAAACTACTCAGGTATAATGTTTGGAATGAAAAAACATACAAATACTGATGGCTGATTCGTGTTGATGTATGGCAGAAACTAACATGACATTATAAAGTAATTATCCTCCAATTAAAATCATAATTAAAAATATTTCAATAGCAGTTTTGTGAGGCTAAAAACTTGCCCAAGCTAACTTAGGGGCACCTACCCCACCCCCAGGAGATGTCCACCAGCTTTCATAGCAGTGCCTTCCGGGAGAGCAAAATCTGGACACACCCAAAGGCCCCCTCATGCATCCACATAAGGAGGGACACGTCTGCCATCTGTGCAGTGACCAATGCAGAATCGAGGACATTAACCTTACAATATCCAAAAACACTGCGGCACAACGAAGGCAGCTGCAAACAGGAAGACTGCTGTAGCAGCCAGTTTATGAACTCTGGGAAGCACCTGAAGGAAGCCATGACCCTGTTCCTCGAGCATCACCATTGGTACCCATATCCTGGAGTCCAGAGGACGTAGGGAGGGCAGGCTCAGGTGGCTTAGAAGGGCCCAAGGGGCTTTCATGGATACCTTCAACACAGCATTTATTTAGGATTCGAGCTGGGTGGTGGGAGCTCTGGGGTTGTCTCCTTCTCCATATGAAGGAGAAACGTTGGAAAATTTTACATTGTTCACGGATGGGGCCAGTGTGTGTGTCACTTGGGCTCCTCCAGTAGGTCAGCAGGCTGTGCTTGTCCCAGGAAGAGCTCTGCTCCTGAAATACGGGTGCTGCCAGGGGGTCTGGCACCCGGAGCACAGCCACTGGCTGGGACACAAGCCAAATGCAGTGACCAAAAATAAAAATAGAACTGTGAGGAGAGGAGGCAGGCACTGGGATCCTCAGAAACAAGAGAAAGATTCACTGATATGAAACTATGGAGAATGAGGCCCCAAGGGCAGGGAGGGGTCCTGTTACCTGCTCTGGTACCTTGAAGCATCCATCTGGGGGATGAGGAGAGCTGTTATACTTATTATCCTTATTCTTCACCCACCCCACCCCCAACCCCTCTGGCACTGTGCTGTTAGGTAAATATTTGAAACTGGTCTTTTTTCCCCTTCTCCTATACAATAGGGTATACAGGATGCATGCTCCTTACACATGGGCTGTAAAACTATTTGCGAAAGTGCCAGTGAAAATGCTTTACAAAGTAAAACAGCAAACTGTATTTACTCTGTGGATTGTGACATGGTAAACTTTGGGGGTCACATGATCATAGCTTTCCTGTTTAACAGTTATGAATTTTAATCAAAGTAATACATATGAGCAAGATTAAACAACCAAATATGCCTGTGTGAGTGTGCGCGTGCACGTGTGCATGCATGCTGTCATGTCTGACAACTTTGTGAGCCCATGGAGTCTAGCCCTCCAGGTTCCTATGTCCATGTGATTTCCCCGGCAAGAATACTGGAGTGGGTTGCCATTCCCTTTTCCAGGGGATCTTCTCAACCCCCCAGGGATCAAATCTAACATCTCCTGTGTCTCCTGCATTGGCAGGCAGATTCTTTACCACTGAGTCACCTAAATAACCAAATAATACCCTCCCAAAACATAGTGATAAAATGTTTCTCTCTTCCCCACTCACCCCTGACCCTCCAGGGATAAGCCTTTTATATCATTTCTGTTTTTAAATATCTTGTTGGTTACTCCCTAAAGCCTCAGGGGAACACTATCCATCCTTGAGTTTTGTGATTAACGGGCTTTCTGATGTGAACGCAGAGTCTTCTCTGTGAATCTACAGTCATCCTCATCTTGGACCATTCCAGGAAGATATTTTTAGCATCCAGGGCAAGTTGGGTGAGCATATTTTACACTCCAATAAAAGTTAAAAATCATATCTCATTTTAGTTTGCCTTGTATCTGGAACTTAATTTTGTAGTATACATGTTTTTCTCTGTAGTTTTTATTTTTTTAATTAACTTATTTACTTAATTTTTGGCTGTGCTGGGTCTTTGTTGCTCATGCAGTCTCACTCTCTGTTGCTGAGAGTGGGAGCTACTGTTTGTGGCAGAGCTCAGGCTCTAGGGCATGGGCTCAGTAGTTATGGTGCACAGGCTTGTTCTGTGGCTTGTGGAATCCTTCTGAACCAGGGATCAAGCCCAAATCGCCTGCATTGGCAGGCAGATTCTTAACCACTGGACCACCAGGGAAGTCCCTTTCTGTAGTGTTTAATGCCTTTCTTCTTGTTAGCAAACTAATAAAGTGCCTCGGCCTGAACCTCAGTTTCTCTGTTTTAAGACCTCCTCCCCAGCCCTTTCCCTACTTTCACCCCTACCTGGCTGTGCTGAGCTGTGAATTCCGGGACTTTCTTTTTCCTGCCCCAGGACAGTAATTTTGGGGTCCAAATACCATGTTTTCCTGTTTTCTTTATCACTTTGCTGAAAAACATCCTCTAGTAACTGTCCAAGAAAGGATGTGTGGGAGGCTTGTATGTTTCTGAATCCTCGAAGGTGTGACAATACTGACGTTCTGCCGCATACGTGACTGGTAATTTGGCCGAGTACAAGCAGACCTCGTTTTATTGCATCTCAAAGATATTTTGATTTTCACAAGTTGAAGGTCTGTGGCAATGCTGCATTGTCAGATGACAGCATTTTTTTAGCAATAAAGTATTTTTCATTATGGAAGAGGAAATGTCAACCCACTGCAGTATTCTTACTGGGAAAACCCCATGGATGGAAGTTCCTGGCATGCTATAGTCTGTCCATAGGATTGCACAGAGTTGGACATGATTGAGCAACTGAACAACAAACAATTTTTAATTAATGTGTGTACAATTTTAGACAATGCTACTGCACACTTCCTAGACTAAAGTGTAAACATAAATTTTATATACACTGGGAAATCCCCAAATTCATGTGACTCGCTTTATTACAGTATTTACTGTGGTAGTTGGGTCTGAATGCTCAGTCTTTCCAAGGTCTGCCTATATGGAAAACTGGGTTCAAAATACTATCTTCTTACATCCAGTGCTTCTGATGGGAAGTCTGGTCCCTCTGTGATTCTTGCTCCTTTGCAGCCAACATTTTACTTTTACCCTCTGGAATTCCACTCAAATCATGTTCATTATGTCCCAGACACTGTTTTACACCCCTGACCTGTGCTAACAAGCTTGATTCCCACAATAGCTGGTTTACAGATGAGAAGATAGAGTTGTCTTTGGACAGTCAAACACCATCTGTGTGGCTGAAAGGAGAGAAAGCCTGTTCCATGGCCATAGTGGGGAGAGCGCACTCTCAGATCAAGGCACCTTGCCTGGGGAATCAAGCCACAGGCAGGCCTAGGTGTTCACCCCCACCAGGGATTACTGTGCACCTATCAAAAAGCAGGGCACAGGGACTTCCCCAGTGGCCCAGTGATTAAGATGCTGCTTTCCAAAGCAGGGGGGCAAAGGTTCAATCCCTGGTCAGGGAACTAAGATCACATATGCCTTGCAGTGCGGCCAAAAAAATAAACAATTAAAAAAAAAAAAAAAAAGCAGGGCACAAATGGGAACAGCCAGCGTTAGAGGGTCCTAAGTTTTGTGTTTTTTTTTAAAGGTAAAATGTCAAATAGTACCTATAAGATACTTGTGTAAGAAAGTATTAAAAATTTTTTGTATATCAGTTTTTGTAAAAAGAAGTCATGTGGCTGTGGGCAGAGGGGATTCAAGTGGTAGCAAGGTTTCTCTGGGTGTACATTTTTTTCCTATAACAACTTTATTGAGATATAATCTATATATCATACAATTCACCTATTTGATGTACACAGTTTACTGGATTTTAGTATATTCCCAGATACATGCAACCATCACTACAAGGTTAAATCATTTTCATCCAGTCTGAAGGTGGCCCCTGCATCTACTTTTCCTTTTCTCCTCACTGCCATTGCCCATCTCTTTTCTCTCTTTGATGTTCCCTGCCTCCCCCATCGGGCTTCCCTGGTAGCTCAGCTGGCAAAGAATCTGCCTGCAATGCAGGAGACCCTGGTTCGATTCCTGGGTTGGGAAGATCCCCTGGAGAAGAGATAGACTACCCACTCCAGTATTCTTGGGCTTCCCTCTGGCTCAGACAGTAAAGAATCTGCTCACAATCCAGGAAACCTGGGTTTGATCTCTGGATTGGGAAGATCCCCCGGAGGAGGGCATGGCAACCCACTCCAGTATTCTTGCCTGGAAAATCCCCATGGACAGAGGAGCCTGGTGTGCTACAGTCTATGGGGGTCCCAAAGACACGATGGAGTGACTTAGCACAGCTCAGCCTCCTGCTGAATGTCTGCAGATGGCTTCTGGGTTCCTGGGGCAGCGTCTGATACAGGAGTAAGTTGTTATTGTTGCTCACTTGCTAAGTCGAGTCCTACTCTTTGCAACCCCATAGATTGCAGAACACCAGGCTTCCCTGTCCTCCACCATCTCCCAGAGTTTGCTGAAACTGTGGGAGTAAGTGCCTAACACAAATTCACCCAGGTTCACCAAGTGCACGTATGAATAAAGGACCATGTTGGAAGCATCGCTTGACAGGTGAGAAAACAGGCTCCTGAGCTCACTTGGCCAGTGTCACCCTCCCCCCACCTCCCACCCCTACCTTGTGAACCCACTGGGCCTCCTCCCTCCTCCAGTCCATGTCTTGCCTTTGACCCTGCCGCCCATACAGCCCGGGGTCATTTCCCACGGAGTCCAAACTGAGAAGTTGCGGGGGGGGGGGGGGGGGGGGGGGGGGGGGGGGGGGGGGGGGGGGG
>ML661899.1:0-58009 GCA_007570785.1 Antilocapra americana | reverse complement strand
CGACTCGGGGACTTGATGAGCAAGGCCTGGGGTGCGGTGCCTCTGCTCCCCCGGGGATGGGGACGCGGGGCGTTGGCTTCCAGGCTGAGAAGTCCAGCAGGCCAGAAGCCTGGGGGCCCGGCCCTCCAGGGAGGGGCACTGAGGCGGCCCGGAGGCCACATCCCACATCCCACTCGCTTGTCTGTTCTGGTTCTGGCAGGTTTTTGGGCCTGGCTCTCCTTCCGGGCAGGTGCTGCTTCTGGGTTCCTGCTAGGCAGTCACTCGACCTCCCCAGGCCTCGGACTCCTCATTTTTATGGGTTCGTTGCCAGGATTAAATGAGCTGATCTGTGTATAGCTGGAAGCCAGTTTTCTTAGTAACATTATTAGGGACCAAACCTGGTTCCTGGCACCTCATACACTCAGAGGGATGAACTTGACAGATGAGGAAGTGGGGCAGAGTTTGGGGACCAGTGTGGGGTCTGCAAACTACTCGACTCTTCCTGGGGTTCCCACCCTTTCTTCCGTCTGTCTCCCTCCTGCTTTTGGCAAGATTCCTCCCAAGGCAAACACCACCTTAGATCTGCCATCCTGGCTAGCGCTGAGATTGTCTTCCTTTCGTGCGTATGGGGCCCGCAGAGCCGTAATTAGCCTAATAAGGAGCCTGCTGCACCCAAGTCTGCGCCTGGGCTCCGCTCGGACAGCTACCCGGTAATTTGCCAGACGGCTCGACTAATGCCTTTGCCTGGACAGGTCCCACCACTAACCAGGCCAGGTTCGGGTGGGGCGGTAATGATGTTATTTTCCAGGTTTCCCGCCCCCACGCGTGTGAGAGCCCAGCCCCATGGGCAGGGCCGTTTCCGCCAGGGAATAAGCGTCAGGGCATGGGACTGCGAGGACTTTTGGCAAGCAGAGGGGAGAAACCGACCCCCTAACGCGAAGCCAGCTGCTGGCTTTGGTCTGCTCAGGTGGGAAGGTGGAATGGATAGTGGGGAGCTGCCCTGTGTGGGAGCTCTTCAGCCAGCACCCCGACTCCCACCCAGTGCCTGTTCTAGGCATGTGCTCAGGGTGGCTTCCCCTCTTCCCACAATGGTGCAGGAATGGCCTTGGAGGAAGTGGCCAGTGCCTATGGGCTGTGCAGAAAGTGGTCAGTGCCTCTGGGGGTTGCTCACATCCCCAGGGCATACCCAGGACCCTCTGAGCCACTTTTGCCCTGGGGTCAGTGTCAGGTACGTTGCCCTCAGCCTCCAGACACTGGAGAGACCAGGCAGAAAGCCCAAGTGTTAGAAGTAGCGAGTCAGGATGTAGAGACCTCACCATGGCGCCCATCTCCCCGCCTGCCCAGGGCAGCCACGCATATCCCTGTGGGCAGAAGGGCCCTGTAGCCAGGCATGGGAAGCACAGGCCAGCCCAGATGCCTACAAAATGCACACTCACTCAGCTCTTTGATCCGCCCCACTGGCTGGGCCTGCATCAGCAGAGAGGTTTCCATGGAGACGGGTGCTGCGGGAGACAGCCCCACTCCTACCCCCAGCCCTACCCCGAGCATCCTGTGTGTCCTGAGCTGAGCCCTGCTCACTCCCCTTCGCAGCCTTCCTGGAGGAGGTGGCACCAAGCACCCCCTGGCCTGGCTTACCCAATCCCCCTCTGATGAGGCAGGGCTCCCTTTGGAAATGGAAGGGGTCCCTCGGCCCAGTCCTTTCTGAGAAGGAAAGCTCATCAGGAGGGGTATCTGCACCCCTGCATTTTCTGGAGTCCATGTGCCAAACCATCAGAGAAGCGGGCCCACACAGGTGCCAGGCTGGCCCCAGGAGGTCCTGGACGCCTGCTGCTCTGGGTCCAGGCCCAGGCCTGCTGCCTTTATATCCAGACCTGGCCCAAGGTGCTGAAGACTAGCTGCTGTCCACGGGCTTGGTGCCAGACAGGGGTGAGCTCTGAGTCAGAGTGGCTCGCCTGTGTGCATGTGCCAGGTGGGCCTGCTGCACGGCCCAGGGGCGCCAGCCACTGGAAGGGAGGGTCCTGTGGCCCAGGCACTTGTCTGTCCTCAGGCCTGGCCTGTCCCGGCACACCAGGCAGGGAGGAGCTGAGAGCCTGGCTCTGAGCCCCATACCTCCCTGCCTAGTCCTCTCAAGGGGCCTTTTCCTGGATGACCTTCACAGCTTTCATGATCCTTTTGTTCTACTGTACTGCCCGTGGAGAGAGTGGTTCAGACCACCGAGCATCCATCAGTATGGCCTGAACCCACAGGCTGCTCAAGTAGTTCTCAGTACTTACCAGGGGTGGTCCTACTCCCAGGCCACCCTCCACTCCCTCTGCCTGGGGTTTCTCATTGGGAAAGGGATGTCTTCACAGTCATTCTCTCCCAGCATCTCTGGAGTGAGGGCCACAGTCACTTTTTTTTTTTCAATTGCTCCCATTACTTTTTTTTTTTTTAAGATTTTTTAAAAAAGATATGAACCATTTTTAAAGGTTTTATTGAATTCATTACAGTATTGCTTCTGTTTTATGGTTTGTGTATTTTTTTTTTTTTGTCACAAGACTTGTAGGATCTTAGTTCCCCCACCAGGGATTGAAACCCCACCCTCTGCGCTGGAAGGTAAAAAGTCTTAACCACTAGACCACTGGGAAAGTCCCCTACCTTTCATGCTTGCATTTTAATTGGGGAAGGGGCAGTAAACTTCAAAGCCCGCATGTGAGGTGGTGATTAAGATGAAAAGAAAACACTAATGAAGAGAAAGGGACTTGAGTAGAGGGGGCTCAGCAGCCATAAAGGGGTTGATCAGGAAGGCGTCCCTCAACAAGTGATGTTTAAATAAGGACTGGACCAGGTGAGCTAAGGACCCTGGCAGGTACCTGGGCAGAGTTTCCAAATAGAGAAGAGCAAAGGCAAGCTGCAGAGGTTGATGAGGCTGGCGGGAGGAGGGCAGAGTGTGACGAGGTCCATGGGCTAAGAAGAAATGTATCTGGCCTTAGGGTTAGGGAATGGATAAAGAAGATGTGGTGCATACATACATACAATGGACTATTACTTAACCATAAAAAAGGATCAAAACTGGGTCATTTGTAGAGACTCATGACTTAGTCTCTGTGGATGGACCTAGAGACTATCATAGGGAGTGAAGTTAAGTCAGAAAGAGAAAAACAAATAATGTATATTTAACCCGTATATGTGGAATCTAGAAAAATGGTACTGATGAACCTATTCATAAGACAGAAATAGAGATGCAGACAGAGAACGGACACGTGAACATGGGCAGGGAGGGGACTGTCAGATAAACTGGGAGAATAGCATTGACATATCTACACCACCATGTGTAAAATAAGTAGTGGAAAGCTTCTGTATAACACAGAGAGCTCAGCTCAGTGCTCTCTAATGACCTAGAGGGGTGGGATGATGCAGGGTGGGGAGTGGGAAGAAGAAGATTGGAAAGAGCATTATCATCTATTTGTGTTATTGTTGTTTAGTTACTAAGTCGTATCCAACTCTTTTGTGACCCTATGGACAAAGGCATGCCAGGCTCCTCTGACCATGGTGTTTCCCAGGTGAGAATACTAAAGTGGGTTGCCAATTCCATCCCCAGGTGATCTTCCTGACTCAGGGATCATACCCATGTCTCCTGCATTGGCAGGCGGATTCTTTATCACTGGGCCACCAGGGGAGTGGGAGGGAGGCTCAAGAGGGAAGGCATGTATGTATGCATATAGCTGACTTTTGTTGTTGTACAGCAGAAACTAACACCACATGGCAAAGCAATTTTACTGCAATGATAATAATCATAAGAATAATGAAAAAAGGAGAAGACATGTATGTAATCTCACCCAGGACCCGACAGAGCTCCTAAACCTTTGGAATGTCCTGAGTGGTGAGTGTCTTCTGTTCTTCATCAGGAGCCCTTGGAGCCCAGCTGAGTTTATGCTAATGGAGTGACTGAGGATGGGGTCAGCATCAAAATCAAGAATAATCTCTTGGTTACTTAGAACTTGCAGCCCCACCCTCTGACCCCTGGGAAGGGGTTTAGTGAAAGTTGCTCAGTCATGTCTGACTCTGTGACCTCATGGACTATACAGTCCAAGGAATCCTCCAGACCAGAATACTGGAGTGGGTAGCCGTTCTCTTCTCCAAGGGATCTTCCCAACCCAGGAATCGAATCAGGGTCTCCTGCATTGCAGGTGGATTCTTTACCAACTGAGCTATCAGGGAAGCCTGGGAAGCTTCAGATTAAGCTCTCTAAAAACTCTTTAACGAGGAGATGGGATGAGCTTCAGGGTGAGTGAGCATGTCCACCTATCGGGGTGTGACGCAGCCCAGCTCCACAGGGATGGAAGCACTGGCGCTTGGACCCCTCCAGATCTCCCCCAATGTACCTCCTCACCTGTGTCCTTTAAATGCCATTTACATTAAACTGGTGCTTGTAAGTCAGTGTTCCTCTGAATTCTGTGAGCTGCTATAGGCAAATTAATTGAACCTGAAGAGCAGGTTTCGAGACCCTCCAATTTATAGCTAGTTGATTAGAAGCACAGGTGACAACCTGGGCTTGAGACTATCTGAAGTAGGGGCTGTCTTGCAGGACTGAACCCCTAACCTGTGGCATTTGGTGCTCTCTCCTGGTAGATGATGTCAGGAGGGAATTAAATTTGTTGCAGGAAGGGGGACCCCTTCCAGGGCCCAAGAGTAGGCTGTTGTCTAACACTCGGAATGAATTGTCTGAGGAGATACACATGTTGACAAAGCAAGAGACTTTATTGGGAAGAGCCTCCTGGGAAGAAAGAAGGAGGTCAAGAGAACCCAGGAGGACCGCTCTGCCATATGGTTCCCAATCTTAAGTTTTATGGTGATGGTGTTAGGGTCCAGATTGTCTCTGGCCAATCATCTTGCTTGGCACTTGGGAGGGGACCCTGGGCTTGGGATTGAGTCTTCTGAAGAGTTGACTGCCTCACATGCCTCTGGGACAGTCCTGTGCATGTGTGCTAAGTTGTTTCAGTCATGTCCAACTGTTTGTGACCCCATGATCTATAGCCCGTCAAGTTCCTCTGTCCACGGGATTCTCCAAGTGAGAATACAGGAGTGGGTTGCCATTTCCTCCCTCAGGGGGTCTTCCCAACCCAGGGATCAAATCCGGGTCTCCTGCATTGCAGGCGGATTCTTTACTGTCTGAGCCACCAGGGAAGCAGTACAGACAGAGACGCTGGGCAGACAATGTGGGTCCAGGTTCCCCTAGATAGCCACAGATAACAAAGGTCCTGGAAAGGCAGCTTCAGTCAGGGGAGGTGGAAAGGCTCAATGTGGGGGGTGGGTACTGGAGGGTGGAGGGGGCTGAGCGCAAAGCCAGCAGGACCCAGGGCTTCCCTCCCCGAGCCAGCAAGCACATGTTCCTGACAACTAGCCTGAGATGGGAGCTATAACCCCCAAGGCAGGAAGCCCAGGGTGGAGCTGGGGAAGCAGACACCAGACAGCTCGTTATCTGGAATTCTCTGCAGGGCAGGCCTCCCAGGGAAGGAAGAAACACTGGCCCAGCCCACAGCATTGACAGGGCCGCATCCAAACAGGGGACAGGAAATGTGGGGAAGCTGCTGTGGAAAAAGCTTGCATTGGGGGGGTCAGGCCAGCGTCCCCATGACTCATCTCTTCTTTACTGGGGGCCCTTGCAAGCCCAGCTCCTTCCACCAGATCCGAGGCACAGGGCCCAGGCCCTAAGGACGGGAGGAAGGGTGGCTGTGGGCAGTTTTCCATTTACTTCTCTGCACAGCACTGTTGTCAACTCCATCGGACAGCTTCCCCCAGCCCCTGTGACATCTTGGGACACAGAAGTCCCTGATTCTCTTAGGGCTTCTTCTGCTGGGAACCGCCCTGGGAGAGAGCCTCCACTCCCGGCTTGGTAATGTCTTCAAAGCTTCAAAGGCTGCAATGAAACCTGGTGTCTGGCAAGTGATGGCTCATTAACTCTGGCCCCATGCTGCTGCTGCTGTTGCTGCTGCTAAGTCGTTTCAGTCATGTCCGACTCTGTGTGACCCCATAGAGGGCAGCCCACCAGGCTCCCCTGTCCCTGAGATTCTCCAGGCAAGAGTACTGGAGTGGGTTGCCATTTCCTCCTCCAATGCATGAAAGTGAAAAGTGAAAGGGAAGTCACTCAGTCGTGTCCGACTCTTAGCAACCCCATGGACTGTCGCCCATCAGGCTCCTCCATCCATGGGATTCTCCAGGCAAGAGTACTGGAGTGGGTTGCCTTTTCCTTCTCCACTGGCCCCATAATAATTATTATTTTTTAATTAATTTATTTATTTTGGTTGTGCTGGGTCTTCATTGCTGTGCAGGCTTTTCTCTAATTGCTGAGATCTAGGGCTACTCTCTAGTTGCGGTGCGTGGGCTTCTCATTGTGGTGGCTTCTCTTGTTGCAGAGCATAGGTTCTAGGTCACACAGGCCTCAGTAATTGTAGTTCCTGGGCACTAGAGCACAGGCTCAGTAGTTGTGGCACCTGGGCTTACTTGCTCTGTGTCCTATGTGATTTTCCTGGATCCAGGATTGAACACACCCATATCTCCTGCATTGGCAGGTGGATTCTTTACCACTGAGCCACCAGGGAAGACCCTGGCCCCAGAATTCTTGTCTCCAGACAGAGAATGACAGGCCTAGAAAGGGTGTCATCATGCTTTCCAGCTGCTGTAACAAAGCAGCACAGACTGGGTGGTTTATGAACAATAGAAATATACTTCTCACTGTCTGGAGGCTGGAAGTCTGAGATTAAGGTGCCTATAGGGTTGGGTGAGGGCCCTCTTCTGGGTGGCAGACTTCTCACCGTGTCCTCTCAAAGGTGGAAGAGACAGTCTAAGGAGCTCCATGTCTCTTATAATTTCTAATGAATAATCTCTAAACCCATTGATAAGGGCTCCATCTTCATGACTTAAGCACCCACCAATAAACCATCACACTGAGTGTACAGATTCCAGCATGTGAATTTGGAGGGACACGATGCTCAGACCATAGCGAAGGAGGTGGTGAGTGACTGGGCCACCTGAGCTATGGACAGTGGACTGGCTGTCTTCCCAACTGCCCGGGGGCATGCAGGCCACTGGGAGAGTAAACTCAGGGTGGCAATGTGTCACCTGTCTGGGCTCCCTCAGTGGGCCCCGCTATAACTGCTCTTTCCTTAATAATGGAACCTTTGGTTTTCAGAGTGGCACATGACTATCTGAACCAATTCTAACCAATGGGGTATGAGTGGCATCCCCAAGAATAACTTCCATTCCAGGAATTGGGTGTTTTTTGTTTTTAATTAAATTAATTTTATTTCCCAGGAAGTAGTTTTAAAAGGATAGGGCAAGTCCTTCCTCCCTTTTTATCCTTCTGCTGCTAGAATGTCCACATGATTGCTGGAGCTGGAGCAGTCACCTTGGGCCATGAGATAATCCTAGGAATGGAAGCTGCACATAGGTGAGCCTGGTGGGTGGAGCCAGAGCCTCAATATGCTGCAGCCTCCTTAGCAGACCTTCCTTCTCACACATGGAGAGACTGGTGTTTTGTTTAAGTCACTGTTGTTTTAGGATATCTTTCACTCACAACTGAAGACAGTCCTAGCTGCTATACCACTCTCAGAGGTTTTACAGTGAATAACATTTCTCATTTTCTCATGAAAAAGTCAGCTAGTGATTACAAGTGATCTCACTGCATAGGTGCACCATAGCTAATTTCAGGCAATTTACTTTGGGATGACCCTGGTCTTGTCAGGGACGAGGCCTCCTACATGTGGCTGTGTTACCATGACTGTGGTGACAATGGTGTGTGTCTGTGACTTGTTCAGTCACTCAGTCATGTCCGACTCTTTGTGACCCCATGGACTGCAGCACCCCAGGCTTCTCTGTCCTTCACTATCTCCCAGAGTTTGCCTAAACTCTTGTCCATGGAGTTGATGATGCCATCCAACCATTTTGTCCTCTGTCACCCACTTCTCCTGCCCTCAATCTTTGTCAGCATCAGGGTCTTTTCCAATGAGTTTGCTCTTCGCATCAGGTGGCCAAAGTATTGGAGCTTTAGCTTCAGCATCAGTCCTTCCAATGAATATTCAAGACTGATTTCCTTTAGGATTGACTGGTTTGATCTCCTTGCAGTCCAAGGGACTCACAAGAGTATTCTCCAGCACCACAGTTCAAAAGCATCAGTTCTTTGGTGCTCAACCTTCTTTATGGTCCAACTCTGGGACTTACAGGCACACAAGAGAATGGAACCAGCTCAGGTGTCCAGGGGCAGACGGAGCACACTTTGACTCTTCTCCCCTCTCAACCCCCCATGGAAATGGCAACTGAGCACTATCCCAAGCAGACTGGAGGGATGGGCAAGGGGCACGGGTGAGTAATGGTGGGCTCCTACCTGACATACTTTCAGAAAATAAAAAGAGGCATGACCGCATAGATTTGTAAGCCAAGGTAGCAGAGACTGCAGCTCAGCCCGTGTGCAGGAGGCAGCCTGGGTAGAGGTACTAGGCTCTGTGAAGGGACTGTTCACAGAGCCTTGGGGTGAGCACTCGCTTGCTTGGAGGCTCCACCAGAAGGCTGGCATTGCCCAGTTTGGGCTTGGAAGTGACCCTGGGGGTATCACTGGCCAGGTCTCTGGGGTGAATAGGCCCAGCCCCCTCCACAGAAGGCTACAGATAACATATTACCAATGAGTCACTCTTTGAACAGAGCCAGAGCCAGCCTTCCCGGGAAGGGGAGAGGCCTGTTGAGGAAACAGCCCAAGACCACAGCGGGAGCCTTGCTGTCTGTCCAAATGCCTCAGTCTCGGATGTGCAAACTGGCAACTGAGGCAAATAGTCACCACAAAAGAGAAGGACCTGGATTAACCAAGTAAGAGCTGTCCCAGGAAGACAGATAATAAAGGCGATGAGCAGAACTTAGAAATCATATTTAACATCTCAGAGATATTTGAGGAGGTACTGCATTCACAAAACAAGAACAGGTAGCCAGAAAAAAGAAAAGTCAGGGAATAAGAGAAAGTTCACAGAGATTAAAAATGTGATTGTCATACAAAAAATCAGGAAAAGGACTGGAAAATAGAGTCAAGGAAACATCCTCAACTAGGGAAAAAAGATGAAAAGCATGAGAGACATTTAAGAGTTGTGTGGTGTCAGTCCAGGATGTCCAAAATATGTCTAATAGGAGTTCAGAAACTAATAAAATTCAGCTTAAGCAGTGCTTAGGGAGAAATTTATAGCTTTAAATGCCTACATTAAGAAAGAGAGGGATTTCCCTGGTGGTACAGTGGTTAAGATTCTGTGCTTCTAATGCAGGAGACACAGATTCTATCCCTGGTTGGACAATTAGATCCCACATGACATGTTCAGTTCAGTCTCTCAGTCATGTCCGACTCCTTGCAACCCAATGAACCGCAGCACGCCAGGCCTCCCTGTCCACTACCAACTCCCAGAGTCCACCCAAACTCATGTCCACTGAGTCAGTGATGCCACCCAACAATCTCATCCTCTGTTGCCCCCTTCTCCTCCTGCCTTCAATCTTTCCCAGCATCAGGGTCTCTTCAAATGAGTCAGCTCTTCGCATCAGGTGGCCAGAGTATTGGAGTTTCAGCCTCAACATTAGTCCTACCAATGAACACCCAGGACTGATCTGCTTTAGGATGGACTGGTTGGATCTCCTTGCAGTCCAGGGGACTCTCAAGAGTCTTCTCCAGCACCACAGTTCAAAAGCATCAATTCTTCAGTGCTCAGCTTTCTTTATAGTGCAACTCTCACATCCATACATGACCACTGGAAAAACCATAGCCTTGACTAGACAGACCTTTGTTGGCAAAGTAATGTCTCTGCTTTTTAATATGCTCTCTAGGTTGGTCATAACTTTCCTTCCAAGGAGTAAACGTCTTTTAATTTCATGGCTGCAGTCACCATCTGCAGTGATTTTGGAGCCCAGAAAAATAAAGTCAGCCACTGTTTCCACTGTTTCCCCATCTATTTTCCATGAAGTGATGGGACCGGATGCCATAATCTTCATTTTCTGAATGTTGAGCGTTAAGCCAACTTTATCACTCTCCTCTTTCACTTTCATCAAGAGGCTTTTTAGTTCTTCACTTTCTGCCATAAGGGTGGTGTCATTTGCATATCTGAGGTTATTGATATTTCTCCTGGCAATCTTGATTCCAGCTTGTGCTTCCTCCATCCCAGCATTTCTCATAATGTACTCTGCATATAAGTTAAATAAGTGGGGTGACAATGTACAGCCTTGATGTACTCCTTTTCCTATTTGGAACCAGTTTGTTGTTCCATGTCCAGTTCTAACTGTTGCTTCCTGACCTGCATACAGGTTTCTCAAGAGGCAGGTCAGGTGGTCTGGTATTCCCATCTCTTTCAGAATTTTCCACAGTTTATTGTGATCCACACAATCAAGGGCTTTGGCATAGTCAATAAAGCAGAAATAGATGTTTTTCTGGAACTCTCTTGCTTTTTTGATGATCCAACAGATGTTGGCAATTTGATCTCTGGTTCCTCTGCCTTTTCTAAAACCAGCTTAAACATCTGGAAGTTCACAGTTCACGTATTGCTGAAGCCTGGCTTGGATAATTTTAAGCATCACTTTACTAGCGTGTGAGATGAGTGCAATTGTGCAGTAGTTTGAGCATTCTTTGGCATTACCTTTCTTTGGGATTGGAATGAAAACTGACCTTTTCCAGTCCTGTGGCCACTGCTGAGTCTTCCAAATTTGCTGACATATTGAGTGCAGCACTTTCACAGCATCATCTTTCAGGATTTGAGAGCCCCCCCCCCAGAAAAGAGGAAAAACCTCCAAATCAATAATCTAACATCTAATAATCTTCCAGCTAAAAACACTGGGGGGGGAAAGAAGCAAAATAAATCTTAACAAGGCAGAAGGAAAAAAATAATAATGATTACAACAGAAATTAGTGAAACAGAGAATCTAAAAACAATAGAAAATTCAGTGAAACCAAAAGCTGGTTCTTTGAAAAGTTAAACAAAATTGACAAACCTTTAACTAGATTGACTAGAAAAAGGTGAGAAGATTCAAATTACTAGAATCAGAAAGAGAGGATATTGTCAACTTTATGAAAATAAAAAAGATCATAAAGGAATACTATGAACAACTCTATGTCAACAAGTTAGAAAACTTAGATGAAATCAACCAGCTCCTAGAAAGATACCAATTACCAAAACTGACTTTAAAAGAAATAGATGGGGCTTCCCTGAGGGCTCAGTGGTTAAGAATTCACCTGTCAATGCAGGATACACAGGTTTGATCACTGGTCTGGGAAGATCCCACATGCCTTAGGGCACTAAGGTGCACCACAACTCCTGAGCCTGTGCTCTGAAAGAAGAGAAGCCACCATAATGAGAAGCCCCAGCACAGCAACAAAGAGTAGTCCTGGCTTACCAGGACTACCAGAGAAAAGCCCTTGCAGCAAAGAAGACCTAGCACAGCCAAAAAATAAATAAATAAAATTATTAAAAAATCATTTGCCAAAATCCAACACCCCTTCATGATAAAAATTACTCACAAAGCTACAAAACAGAAGGAAACATCCTCCACTCGATAAAGGCATCTGTGAATCACCCATAGGTAGCATCGTACTTAGTGAAACACTGGACCCTTTCTCCTCAGGTCAGGACCAAGACTGCTTTTGCCACGTTTATTCAAAGTGTGCTGGAGACTAAGCTGTGTAGCTGTCATCACTGGACACAAGAATGCCTGGTCAACCATAAAACCATTTCAGGAAGTGCTTCCTGGGAATGCCAGGGGCAGAAATCCAGGGAAGGAGGACCAGAAATCCAGGGAGGGAGGAGGGACCGCTGGGATGCATCTGGCTGATGTTGAATGCTTATAATTTTTTGTTTGTTTTGTTTTGGGGTTATTTTTTGGCCATGTAGCATGTGGCATCTTAGTTACCCAACCAGAGATCAAATCTGTGCCCCCTGCAGTGGAAGCCTTTAGTCTTAATCACTGGATCACCAGGGAAGTCCCTTAAAACTTAAGTTTTAAGCATTTTTCTGGATGTTATATTCACAATAAGGAGGGAAAATAAGAGGAGACAGATGAGAGCAAGTGTGAAACCCTTCCATGCCGTGTTATTGGAGGCAGATGTGGAGTTGAGATGGGCCTATTGGAGAAGGCAATGGCAACCCACTCCAGTACTCTTGCCTGGAAAATCCCATGGACAGAGGAGCCTGGTAGGCTGCAGTCCATGGGGTCCCAAAGAGTCAGACACAACTGAGCGACTTCACTTTCACTTTTCACTTTCCTGCATTGAAGAAGGAAATGGCAACCCACTCCAGTGTTCTTGCCCGGAGAATCCCAGACACAGGGGAGCCTGGCGGGCTGCCTGCCGTCTATGAGGTCGCACAGAGTCAGACACGACTGAAGCGACTTAGCAGCAGCAGCAGCAGCAGCAGCATGGGCGTATTTGAAGACCTCTTCCCCACCCCGCCCCCTCATCATCCCCTAGGAGAGGGGACCGTCTTGAGCATTGCTCCTACATCGCTGTCGCCCAGGCAGACACAGCCTTTGACCCAAACAAGGCATTCTGTGCTGGCCAGCCAACCATGCCCAGCTGTCCTCCTTAGACATATGTCTTCCTGCCTCTTCGCAGGCAAAGTCATCCTATTTTTTGTTTGTTTTTAATTTGTTTCCCTTGGTTTTTAAAATTAAAAAAAAATTTTTTTGCAAGTTCATCTTAATCGGATATTGGATGTCAGGTAGTGTGGATTTTACCAGATTGGAGGCTTGATATTTTTGTATTTTGAGAAATATTCTTGAGGTTTTTTTTCTAAGATGCAATTAAGTTATGCAGAAACTATTTGATCTTTTCTGGTCTTGCATTTGTGATTTGTCAGGTGAGTTTGGAACTGAGCTCAGTCTAGACCTCAGAATCTGGTTTAACCCTGAGTACCCCCCACCCCCGCTACTCAGTGAATCCATTACTCAGTCTGGCTGAAGTTCCAGTCTGGCTGGTGGAGGTGGAGCCCCATATGAACACCCGGCACTGGTCTTTCCTTACGGTGCTCTTCACAGGCATGTGTGAGTGCCCCAGGGAGCCCTCTGCACACCCTCTCGGCTGTCTCAGCAGCAGTCCCCTTGGGGTCCTCTGTCCTAAAAACTCTAGCTGCCTTTATCTCCTTGGATGTCCAACTCCATCTTCTGAATTTGGGGGGCCCTCTCTATTCATCCAGGAGGCCCCTTGTGTGCTCTGCAGCCCACAAACCTCTCGGGCAGTGAGTGGGGCCACCAAGGGGCTCACCCATCCATTTCCCATCTCCCAGGGACCACCGTCCTTCCTTGACCAATGTCCTTTTGTTCACGAGCTTGTCTGGTTGTGTTGGTAGTTTCGGGGGGAAAGGTAAATCTGGCCCCTGCAACTCCATCCTGGGTGCACCCGTGGGGGGTGGGCTGTACCACGGGTAGGACAGGAGAGAAGGTTCTGAGCACAGAGCAGGCAGGGGACTCAGAATTTCTCTCTGCTGCCTTTTTTCACAGGCAGGAGCTGGGGAGGGAGGAGGCCTGAGGAGAGAAGAGAGTGCAAGGGAGAGAGGAGAGCTGGAGGGTCAGGGGCCCCTGCACGATGTCAGTGGCACAGAGGCCCAGAAGCCCCTCGACCAGAGGGCCGGGTGAGCCCCAGCACGGCTCTGACATTCAGGCTGTGATGCATCCCTAGGTGGGTGACCGGGTCTTAGCTTTTGATTGCCAGGGACACATGATTCCCTGGGTCCACCCCACTGAGACTCCCCTCCATAACCCTTCTTTCAAAGGCACCCCTCTTCTCAGGCCCCAGTGCTGGGTCAATCCATCCAAGGCCAGCCTCTCGGCCTTGGTCCTGCCGGCCTTTCTAGTTCACAAGCCTGAGAACAGTCCTTTTGTTTGGGTAAAGCCAGAAACCCTCAACAATTCTCTGTCCTGAGATTCTCAAGAACAACTTGTTTGTTTTTAACTTGAGTCTCTGCCTGGAAAATCTGAGTGACTTCAGCAACGAAACCCTCGACACCAGTGTGTGCGTGCACGCTAAGTCACTTCAGTCATGTCCAACTCTTTGTGACCCCATGGACTGCGGCCTGCCAGGCTCCTCTGTCCCTGGGATTCTCCAGGCAAGGATATTGGAGTCAGCAACTATTCCCTTCTCTGGGGGAATCTTCCCTACCTAGGGATCAAACTCAGGTCTCTTATGTCTCCTGCATTGCCAGTAGGTTCTTTACTACTAGGGAAGCCCCCCAGCACCAGTAGGATATTCAAATAAACCACACAGACCACTGGCCCCCACCTTTCACTCAACTTCATCAGGACATGCAGGGCTGTCTGTGCTTAGGCAGCAGACTGGCCCACAGGGAAGTCTAGCGTCTGCTGGTGGTGGCCTGGCTTCTTGTTCTAGTGCTTCCACAACATGGGACAGGGCCCAGCCCCTATTCTTCCAGGATGGATGTGTCTGGCTGTTGGTCTTCTTAGACCACATGACAGGCCCAGTCACCTCATGCCAGGTTGAGACTGCCTCCCTCTTGGGGTCTCCCTCAGCCTGAGCATACTGCAGGGCCCTGGAATGCTGGCCTTCCATCCTCCTTCCTTCGCTTGCCTCCAGAGGATAAAGACAAGCATCCAGGCTCCTCTGCCCATGGTGGCTGCCCCGTGTTCACTGGGGCTGTGACAGCCCAGTGCCCCAGTCAGCACTGACCTCTGCGAGTGAGTGTGCTTGGTTTCTCCTTGCTGGTGGGGATGCTTGGATACTAGAGTCCTTGAGGGCCCCAGGGATCATCAACTAAGACACTCCCACACTGGACGCTCAGCCTGCAAGGTCTTCCCAAGCCCTCAGTCAGGGGCAGGCTGGCCTGGCTGGAGGAGGGCCAATGCTGATTGCCATCTTTGGCCCCTAGCCAGTCCCTCAGGGACGCAGCCACCCCAGCTGCTCCTGCCCATTCCACAGGGGGTGCTATTCACCACGATCTGTCTCTCAGCTGCCCTCCACCCTGCAGGGTCCCCAGGCTCCAGATAGCTAGGAGACATAGCTCCTCGCTTTTCTCTTTTGAGCGCCTGCTGCATGCAGGAAGATGCTATAGGCACTAAGGGAAGATGGAATGAGGCCAAATGAGTCCTACTGCAGGACATTATGCCTGTCAGAGGGTGGAAGGCCAGTATCCTCCTGACAGCTGGTACTGGGGCCTGGGGTACCACTCATCGGCTCAGTGCCTTGCAGCTATGATCTTGTCCCAGCTGGCATCTTGATCATCCCTGTTCTGCAGATGGGGAAGGAGACTCAGAGGGTTTGTCCACTTGCTCAGACTCACACAGCCAGACAGGCACCCGCCAACATGGTAAAATGCCAGATCAGTCCCAGCAAGAGACAGGCAGGGAGGGTACACAGAGGAGGTGGCCTTGACCTAGGATCCGGGGATGGGCTTGTGGACAGAGGACAGAGAGGAAGGGTGGAGAACAAAGGGCAAAGATGAATCAGGGTGCTGGCCATCCACTGAGCCTGGCCCTAGGGTGTGTGGCAGGGGCAGGACGGGCTCAGAGCCGGGTTTCCCCGCCCCCCCCCCCCCCCCGCCAGGTCGCTGGGGTGTGGAAGGTATTCTGCTAGGTAGTGACTCCCTCCATAGGGCTAGACCTGCTGGGGCCTGAAGCTGGTTATGAAGAGAAATAAAAAACAGTGGGTGAGTCAGTAGCTGGAAGCACACAGAGAAACAGGCCTCTTGGAGGTCTTCCCTCAGCCCGTGCAGATGGGGTGGCCACCCATGCCTGCTTGCTGGACGGCCAGGACCACAGTGCAGTCCCCAGGACCAGCGGGAGCAGATTTGCTGGGCCCCAGGGTGCCTTCCTGCTGGATCTGGCCTCACTGTTTTGTCTACAGTGCTGGAGGGGGTGGGGGAAGGGACGCTGGCCAAGGCTACATCTGAGACCTTGTTCCCAACCACAGACGGGGTGGGTTGGTCGGAAAATATTCTTTTCCTGAGACACCGAAGCTCAGCCTCTTTGAATCACTCGGCCACTTCCTTCCTGTGTATGTCTTACGTACACTGGCTGGGTGACCGGGCGGGTTCAGGGTGTGTTGTTGTTGCTAGTTTTTAAGTTTATGTCTACCCTCTTGTTCCTTTTCGAGTTGCACGCGAGAGGGGTGGGGTTGGTCTTAAGAGGCCTTTGTCACTGAAGCGGATGTCAGAGATGACTTGGGTTTTCTCTGCAAGTGAAAAACCTCTGCCTGTGAGAATGAAAAGGAAGGAGGGTCTCCTTAGGGCCGCAGATAAGGACCTTCACAGGTGACATCATGCTTAGTCTCAAATCAGCCTCAAGATGCAGGTAAGACAGGTAAAGAATGTGAGGACCAGGGAAGCTGTGGCCGCATCTTAGAGCCACTGTTTCCTGCATCTTAAGTCCAAGTTCTTCTTGGACATCCATGGGCCGTGTCAACCTTCCCTCCAGTGTCTGTGGTGGCCGCTGGGCACCCAGTCTTCCCCCACCTCTTGGCCCCGCTCCTTTGAATGTGTCTGCTAATGGTTTCCTGAGATCAAGGGAACTTTGGCTTGCAAGTGTTCCTTTCTCTTTAGGTAAACAGAATACAAAGGGGTTTCTCCAACATCCTTGGCTGTGACTCACAGGAGATGACACAATTCACGTGGCAACCCCATACACACACATACACATACACACACACAAGTGTACACATGTACATATGCTTGTGTGTATATATGTGGGTACATGTGTAGACAAATGTTTATGTATAACGGAGACAATTTTCACAAGAAACACTGGCTGTATGTGCCCTGCACTCACCCTCTCTGTGATGCATGCACATTTTCTGTATAGATGCACACACACAAACTTAAATGTGAATCTGTAACTGATGCAAAATTTAGGAAACATCAACTCACCCTGCATGTGATACACTTGATGTGTGTGATCCACCCCATTTTCTGCCAGCTGTCTCCCACTGAACTATGTGCATGCATTAGTGATCACAACTGATGCATCGAAGCTTGGCAAGCACTGAAGGGAAAGTAGTTGTGTTGGTGGGCCTCATAGTCCTGTACCCGATTTTCTGGCACCTGCATTCCATGCAGTCAGGCATACCTCCTTGCCAACACTTGTAATTTGATTTTTATTCTAGTTGGATATAGTCTAGTGAGTGTGAACTAGTATCCAATTATTTGATTTGTACTTCCCTGTCAGTTAATAATGCTGAAAATCTTATGACTTCTTTGTTGAAATATCTAGTCAGATCCTTTGCCCATTTTTAATTGGGTTATTTGAGTTTTTGTTGTTGAGATGTCATGGCTCTTTGTATATTCTGAATGCATTTCCTTATCAGATACACAATTTGCAGTTTTTTCCCTCCCATTCTGTGGGTTATCTTCTTATTTTTGTTGCCTTTGCTTTTGGTGCTGTATCTAGTCTAATCCAAGGTAATAAAGATTTGTTTCTGTTTCCTTCTGAGAGTTTTATAGTCTTAGGTATTTCATTTGGATTTATGTTTCATTTGGAGTTAATTTTTGTATACCGTGTGACACCTCAACAACCAAAGGGCCTTCAACTGATTGGGTGAGGCCCACCCATTTTCCAGAGGATTACCTGCTTTACTCAAAGTGTACTGACTCAAATGTTAATCACATCTAAACAATGTATTCACATATATATCCATATATACATATGTGTGTGTGTGCACGCTTAGTCGCTCAGTCATGTCCAACTCTTTGTGACCCTTTGGACTGTAGCCTGCTGGGCTCCTCTATCCATGGGATTCTCCAGGCAAGAATACTGGAATGAGTTGCCATGCCCTCCTCCAGGGGATCTTCACAATCTTCACAGCCCAGGGATCAAACTGTATATTGCAGGTAGATTCTTTACCCATTGAGCCATTAGGAAAGCATATATATATATATATATCAAGGCCCCATACATACACACACACACACACACATGCATATATATACACATACTGTGTGCCTGAGCAGTTGGGGTGAATTATGGACAACAGATAAGATACTAAAACAAAAAAGCCCAACTGCTACTTCTGAAGAGCCTGGAGCAAAGCAGGGTACTGCACACGCCCCCTACATACACAGCACCACTCAACACAAATCACCTAAGCCCCACTCTGGCCCCACTCTGGACCCACCCTGACCCTCACCCCATATAAGAACCCAGCTCACCACCACCCACAACTCAGGGAGCAAGTAAGGGAACCTGTTGTTTATTCTCACTGCCCCCTCCCCCCGCTATAGCAGAGACCCCAATAAAGCCTTGCTTAAATCTCTTGTCTGGCCTCTAATCAATTTCGATAGTTGGGAGGAGCCCACCCACAGGCCCTGAGGCAGCAGAAGGCACTCTGGTCCTGGCTGGAGGCCTCCTCAACCTTATAGGTCTGCAGGTGGGTCCCACACCCTGATGGGGACCCACTCATGGCCGCCCCTGTCCTGGGTGTCTTGGCCCAGGCAGAGGTATGGAACATGAGACAGGGTCAACTTGGGGCCCACTTTGGGAGGGATGAAGCAGAGGTCAAGGTGAAAAAGATGGAGGCTGAATAATCACACTTGAGCCAGGCCCCACATTGACTCAGATCGGCTTCTAAGTGCAGGGAAACGCTGCTCTTCCCACCCTAACCAGCTGCATCCTCCTCGAGCTGGTGGGTCAGCAGGGAGATGAGACCCAGGTCCTGTCAGCCTAGTCCCAGCTGAGCAGAGCCGGGTGGGCATCAACATGACCTCATTCAGATGCTGACTGCCTCTCCAGCCCCCACCCCTCAGCCTCCGGAAGGTATGGGGACACTTGTCACCTCTCAGGCACACTGGCCCTTCTCCTCTGGTTCCCGCTGGGGCATGCGGCTGAGGTCAGAGGCTGTGTGGCTGGTGTCCAGCCACTCTTGGCTCTGTCCACCTCCATGTCCTCTGGCACAAGCAGCATCACTCAACAGCTGTTTGCGCACACCTGATGCAGTGCTTCTTTCCTGAGGATGTGATCCTGCAAAGGGACTCAAAACTGAGTGAAGACAAGTGACAAAGGAGGGCTTGTGACCAAACACCTCCCGCTCACTAAGAAGCACAATTTCAGGCTAGGGCTGTCCACTCACAGAGTGGGCGGTGTCTGCTGCCGGAAAGCAGGATTCTGCTTCATTTTCTTAATGGTATTTTTTTTGATGCGGACCATTTTAGAAGTTTTTGTTGAACTTGTTGCAATATTGCTTCTGCATGTGGGACTTTAGTTCCCTGACGAGGGATCAAACCTGCACCTCATGCATTGAAAGGCGAAGTCTTTTTAAATTTTATTTATTTATTATTTATTTTTGGCTACGCTTGGTCTTCATTGCTATTCAGGCTTTTCTCTAGTTGCAGCAAGGGGGGCTACTCTCTAGTTGGGGTGCATGGGCTTCTCTTGTTGGGGAGCACAGGCTCTAGAGCACAGGCTCAGTAGTTGGGGCACACAGGTTTACTTGCTCTGCTGCATATGGGATCTTCCCGCACCAGGGATTAAACTCATATTCCCTGAAGGGCAGGCGAATTCTTTACCACTGAGCCACCAGGGACGCCAGGAAGGCGGTCTTAACCAATGAACCCCCAGGGAGTTCTCAGAATTCTGCTTTTGATGTTGTATTTGATATGCACATAGTCAGCTCGCTTGGGTGCAGAAGTTCTCACTGGGCATCTTCACCGGGGCTCACACCAGCCAGGACACCCAAACACACCCAAACACACCACTCTGTAGGCGGGCGGATGCTGCCTTGGAGTGTGGGTGACCAGACTATTCTCACTGTTCTCTTTACCTAAATCTGGTTTCCACCCCTTTTCCGATTGCTTTCCACATCCTTCTCTCATGCATGTGTAAAATCGATTCACAACTTTATCAAAACATCTCCTTGGGGAAAAGTGAGCCTGGGAAGAAAGTGTGAACGTTGAGTCCTGTTTTTCCAAAAGACTGTCCATCTGCACCCCCACTGGACGCAGAGTCATTTTCACGAGCTGCTTGGGAATTTCCTGTTTATTTACTGGGGCTTCCAGACAACCCGGGACTCCCGCCCCGCCTCCTCTCACGGCAGTCAACTTGGCACAAGGAGATGTCTGGGCTGGGGAGCTAAGAGTGACTCACCTCAAACCTTTCCACCCCAGCGGCTCCTGCCCACGGTGGGCCCCAGGCTGCAGGAGATGGAGGCTCCAGGCACCTGAGACCAGAGGGAAAACCCTGTAGGACACCTTCCAGCAAGAGAGAGGAGACAACCATATCTCAGTCTGGAACAAAGCAGGCCTGTCGCCCCTCTATCCTCTCTCCAGCAAAACTGGGGGATAGCTGTGGAGGAAGGAATATGCACCCCTTTCAATGGCTAAGTCAGAGGTCTCTCTTGGTAATAGTCACATTGCACTTGAAAATATGTGGGTTATTTTCAAATATCTTTTGATTTCTGATATAATTCCACTATGGTAAGAGAACAAACTCCATGTGATTTCATCACCTTTGGACCAGGAAATTTTTGCACCTTGTATTACGCCCCTGGATATGTTCCAGTATCTCCTGATTTATAGTCTATGGGAACTTGAATAGAATTTGTATCCTGCTGTTGTGTGAAAATTGTATAAATCTTTACTATATTGAATTGGCTCGTGCTGCTTTTCAAATCTAACTACATACTTCTCTGTCTATTGTTTTTATTGATTTTTTGTGAACCTGATATTGAAACTCCAGTTAAAAATCTTTATTTACTTAAAAAATAATTATAATATGTAATAGAACTGTATGTGACTTTTTTCTGTATTTTCCAAGTTTCCTGTAAATGTGTTATCATACATTCATAATTTTAAAAAGAAGAAAAAAACCTTCCCCTCAGGTGGGCATAATGTACACACAGGAGATCCCCAGAGAAACCAGAGACACCTCCCTGGGCAGACATGCTACCAGGCATGGACACGCACATGTGCATGTGTGTGCCCGCGTGCACGTGTGCGCGTGCACACACACACACACACACACACACACACACACACAGAGGTACTCAATCCCCTCAGCCAAGGCCTCCTGAACACGCACTTCCTCTTCCTTCTGTGAAGGCCGCATCATAGCCAGGCTTGTGGCTGCCCTCCCCAGGCCTGACATTGGGAACCTTTTCTCTCAGAGGCTTGCAGGGAAGACCATCAGACAAGCCAGCCTCATCCACCCTGGGGGCAGGGGGAGGGTTGCGGGGGAGGGTTGGTGCCTTCCCTGCTGCTGCCCCTACCCTTGCCTGTGGCCTCTGAGCCCATTTTGAGCCCCTGCTGCTCTGCTCTGCTATTTCTCAGACTTCAGCAGGTAGTTCCACAGTCTGGAGGAAGCAGCCTCCATGGTTGAGGGCTGCGGAGGCCAGGAGGTAGATGGTCTCTTGGAGCAGGGAGCCATAGGGCCCTCAGCCAGTGCGTCCTGGGTCCCCCATGTCCTCAGCCTCACCAAGCTCACCCCACCCACAGGACTGTGGCAGGCCTAGCAGTCCAGTGACCGGTGATCAGCAGTGGCAGGTTCTCTTCAATTCTTTCCTTTCTCCCAGGTTGATTTATATCTCAAGAAAAGTCCCACGATTCAGAGGATTCAGACAGGAAGAGAGGTGAATTCTAGGAATGGAGTTTTCATGATGGTTTAACGTCAACATAAACGGAGATGGTCCTTCTCCCACCTCTGTCCCTGGGTAGTTGAAGGGGACACCTGTCCCTCAGGTCACTAAGCTTGGCTTGCCAGAGAAAATCTTGATGCCCGCATGCTGTGGACTCAGTTTCTATGTGACAACCCTGCCCCCACAATTCCTACCTTAAGTCCTAATCTCCTAGGTTATGGGATGAAGAGGGGGCCTTTGGGAGGTCATGAGGGTGGGGTCTTCATGAATGGGATTGGTGTCCTTTAAGGACAGCCGGGAGGAACTTCCTTGGTGGTCCAGTGGCTAAGAGTCTGGCTCCCAGTGCAGAGAATGTGGGTTTGATCCCACATGTGCAGTGTGGCCAAGAATAAATAAATAAATAAAATACTAGGAAGTGGGCTCTCACCACACATGAACCTGCTAGCACCTTGACCATGGGACTTCCTAGTCTCCAGAACCATGAGAAACAAATCTCTGCTGTTTATAAGCTGCTCAGGCTCTGGAATTCTGTTCTAGCAGCCCCAACAGACTCCTACGCCAGTTGAATTTGAGTAGAAAGTCAACAGAAAATTGTTGTTAGTGTAAGTATGTTGTAAATATTGTCTTCATCATTGATCAGAAATTCAGATTCAACTGGTATCTTACATTTTATTTTTTCTTTCTAATCTGGCCACCCTACCCAGACCTTCTGTCTGAGGCTCGTTTCTCCTCCAAGAAATAGCTGACTGGGGGATGCGTGCAGGCCTCTTCCCGCAGGCCCTCTGCCCTGTCAGGGGTCACTCCTGGTGGGTTTTCCCCCTTCATCAGTCCTCCCAGCCTTGCAGTTCTTCATTCTGCCCAGCTGGTCCTCCCCACCCTCTCCCGCCTTGAGCCTCCGGGGACTGGCCTCCAATGCTCTTGAAAGATGTGCACCCTAGCCGTCCCTCTGTCCCCTCTCCTGGCCTCCAGCTCCTCCACCCCCTCTGGGCCTCTCCTCCAGCAGAGGTTCACCAAGCACTTTCTCAGCTCCAGGCCAGGTAGAGTGGGGAGCAGTGGGGGGAAGCAGGACTTTAGGGCCCAGGCCATCTATAGGGTTTGCAGAGGGCCTTCTCCTTGCTGTGTTCTCACATGGAGGGAGGGGGGAGGTGGAGGAAGGTGGAAGGAGAGAGAGAGAGAGAAGCAGCTCTGGTCTCTTCTTTTAAGGACATTAATCCCATCACAAGCTCCCCACCCCCATGACCTAATCACCCCAGAGGTCCCACCTCCAAATGTAGAATTTCCACGTATGAATTTTGATGGGGACCCAAATATTCTGTTCATCACCATCTATAACAGAAAGCAAAGACAAAGGAGCATCACAACTATTACCCAACCACCTTCAGGGATCCTCAGCAAGCTTTCTTCATAGCCAGATTCTGCCCAGGGACCCAATGCCCTCTCCTGACGCATCCACTCTTGGGCATCTGGGAGCCCAGGGTATCCATAGGAGATGAAACCCAATGAGTTTCATCCATGGTCACAAAGCACCTGTCATATGGCTGCCAGAATCACAATACCTGCAGCAGGAAATAAGCACAAGCATCGACCAAGTGGAAAGGGCTTTTGTTTGTAGGCTGGAGGTGGTGGAGAGGAGCCTTCAAAAAATATTCAAAGGTTAAAGCTACTTTTAAAACATTTTTTCTTTAGAGGCAGTGATTTGTGATTATTACATCTCTCTTTCAGGCACCCAGAGAACTTTTTAGCACATGGTATCAAAAAAATCTAACTGATGGTGTTGATAATTTTTAAATAAAAGTTGTTTTTGAAGTGGATTGCTTGGTGTCATTAGTCATTCTGTTTCTCAGCAGGGAAATGAATGGATTGGGCATATCCCCAACCCTCTTGTTGATGGCAAAGAGATTGGTCTTTATTTTTTCATAAACAAAACATTGAGGACTTCCCTGGTGGCCCAGCGGTTAAGACTTTACCTTCTATTGCAGAGAGTAGAGGTTTGATCCCTGGTCAGGGAGCTAAGATCTCATATGTTTTGCAACTAAAAAACCAAAACATAAAACAGAAGCAAAAAGAGACAACTCATTGGAAAAGACCTTAATGCTGGGAAAGACTGAAGGCAGGAGGAGAAGGGGATGGCAGAGGATGAGATGGCTAGATAGCATCACTGACTCAATGGACCTGAATTTGAGCAAACTCCGGGAGCTAGTGGAGGACAGGGAATCCTGGCATGCTATAGTCCCTGGGGTTGCAGAGTTGGGCATGACTTACAGACTGAACAACAATTGTAACAAATTTGATAAAGACTTTAAAAACAATCCACATCAAAAAAATCTTTTAAAAAATTGTGTGTTGAGTACAACCTTCTGATTTAATTACTGTTGGGTGCACCACAATCCATTCATATTTCAGATCACAGAGCACAAACAGCAGCAATATCTAGACCTACAGAATTAACTAGCCAAAAGATTAGGTTTGAAAGAAGTGCATGGTTGGTTTTCTAAAGACAACTTGAAGCGGTTTTTGTTCCCTTCTGTGTATAGGAAACAAAAGGATGAAAACCCTGCTGTGGATCTTCTGGCAGGCCTGATGTCTCAGAAAAGGGGACTTTGCCTGAGGGACCCTCCTTCACAGCCTCCTGGGAGCCTCAGGTCCTGACCACCAGCGGGGGGGGGGGCAGAGCTGGGCATGCTGCAGTGCCTACGTGGCCACCTAGTCCGTCCCCAGGGAGGCTGGCAGGTTACCCTCCCTCTTTCCTAGAAGCAAATGCAAAACTCACATGTAATCTCCAGCTGGATCATGCCTGTGAAGGGCAGAATGAATATGTTTACTACTGTAGATGTTTAAAATGATTAATCAACAGATTTAGAATTAGTCACCAATCCAAAGGACACCTTAGCCCCCAGTTGGGGAAGTGTCATTTACACTTCCCAGGACTCTTCCCAGGTGGCACTAGTGATAAAGAACCTGCCTGCCAATTCAGGAGACGTAAGAGATGAGGGTTCAATCCCTGGGTTGGGAAGATCCCCTGGAGGAGAGGAAATGGCAACTCACTCCAGTATTCTTGCCTGGAGAATCCCATGGACAGAGGAGCCTCGTGGGCTAAGGCCCATGGGGTCACAAAGAGTAGGACACAACTGAAGCGATTTAGCACAGCATACATAGGACCCATCACCTTCTCTGAGTCACTTGCTTATCCTTTGGGCTCCCCATCCTCTCCTGCCAGACCCCCTCCTCGGGTGACCAGACTTCTAGAGGCAAAGGGTACACATGAATACTGTACATTCCTGAGTCCCACACACCCCTAACCCTCTTTCCACACTGAGCGGTCATTCCACCAGCTGTGCTGCTTTTACTGAGATCTCCAAGTCCAAGCATTCAGACCACACATTTGGATCTAGTGGATACCAGGGCTCTGCCAGGGCGGAGGGGGCCCTAGAAAGGCAGGACTATCCCCATCACTTTGCCAGGGGGCCTTGACCACTTCCGTGGGGCTTGTTCAAATGCACCTCTCCTGCCAGAATGGGACCATGTGTGGGCCCTTGGTCAAGAGTATAGACAGCACTATGCATAGTTGTGTGTGTTCTGCTCAGACAGGCAGGGGGCAGCAGAATGCAGCACAGGGTGGGCCATGCTGTCTTCCTGGGGGCAGCCTGGGCTGGGGCGAGGACTTGCCTTTGAGGTCCCCAAGCAGGTGTGTCATCGACAGGTGGAGATCATCAGCCCAGAGAGGACGCTCTTCTTGGACTCCCACCTCCAGTGCAGGCCAGCACCGCCAGCTGCTGGACACATGGCCTTCCTGAGACCCCCAGCTTCCCCTCTCCCTACAGGCACATCTGGGACAAATGTGGAACTCAGGACAGAGGATGGCGCTGTGTGCAGCCCAAGGTAGATGTGGTTACTCTGACTGGGCCACGGTTTCTTGGTCCACAAGCTGCCATGATGATCCTCTGTGCTGGTGTAAGGGTGGCCAGGCCATGCTAGGACATCCCCAAGCCTCCTGCAGGGCCTCCCTGAAGCCTCCCCTGGTCCTGGGACCCAGGGTGGAAGTGGCCACTGCCATGGGTCAATTGTCATTGTCCATCCTCTTGCCAGGAGCTTCTACAGTAATCTGTCACCACCCCTTTCCTGACCCTGGGGGCAGGAAGCTGGTCTGTCCTCTTCCCGGACGGGTCTTCAGCATAGGCGTCCCCAGCACAGTCTCCAGGTCAAGTCAGGTCAGTGTTTGTGTAAGGAATGCTCACTCCACCTGTCAGAATGCCCTTAACCCCTTCTCCATAAGGATGCAACTCTCCTTTCCTTATCCAGAGATTCCTGCTTGGAGCCCAGCCAGGCTCTGGGAAATGCAGAGTGTCCTCAGCCCCATTCCCTGGGCGGTTGCCTGCTGGGCTCACCTGGCATACAGGGGAGAGCTCCTCTTCCACATGGAGGGGAAAGGTGCCATCACACCCACGGGTTGTGCCCCCTGGGCATCGGGGGAAACCAGACAGAAGTCCTGATGTCCCAGAGCCAAACATGCAAGCAAGGAAATGCGCTTATGTGAGTGTGGCCAGGGCAGAGAACAGACGGAGCTCAGCTTCGAGGAGAAAGGGAGCCACGGGGAGAGGGCAGAGGCAGGAAAGACAGATGGCAGAGCTCTGTGCAAACACACCCTGGGGCCTGCCCAGCCCTGTGCTTCTATACATATGCCTAGTCAGGTGTGTAAAAGTCTGTATATACCAGGAGTCCACGTCCACCTGGACCGTTCCAGGGACGGGGGGTGGTTGGAATGTCAAGGGGGCTATTACACAGAGAGCCAGAAAAGACGGACAGGGTATGCTCATGTCCAAAACCATTGCTGGTGGGACTGGAAATCCAATAAACATATTTAGAAACACTTTTTTTCTAAATATTGCAACATGTGGCCTTGCAACATGTGGGATCCTAGTTTTCCAACCAGGGATTAAACCCACATGCCCCGTGTTGGAGGCATGGAATCTTAATCACTGGATTACCAGGTAAGTCCCTGGAAATGTCTAATTAAGTGAAGAATATGCTTATTCTGTGGGCCAGGAATTTTGCTTCTTTTGTATTCTTCCAGAGGAAATGAAACCTAGTGTCCACAAAACATTCACAAAGACTTATGGTGGCTTTCTTCATAACATCCCAAACTGGAAGCTACCTGTTCATTAACAGAAAACTGGATACACAAATTGTGATACAGTCACATTGTCCAGCATTAAAACAGCTACAAATGACCAAGGCCCACACCAATCTGGGTGAATCCCCAAAACCTGTGTAACAAATGAGAACTGGCCCCAAACAGGACATATTTGGATTTCCTTTGTATGTTTGTAAGGACAGAGCAAATCTAGAACGGCCTGGATAAGAGCTTATCTAGGTAGTGTCCAGGGAGTAGACATTTGTCAAAACATGCCCAACTGTAGTTTTTAAAAAGCGTTAATTGAATTTGTTACAATATTGTTTCTGTTTTTTGTTTTGGTTTTTTGGCCCCGAGGCATGTGGGATCTTAACTCCCTGGCCAGGGATCTAACCTGCACCTCCTGTATTGGAAGGTGAAGTCGCAACCACTGGACCACTAGGGATTTTTTGGATTTTGAAGGCAACCTGTGAGTCATTTGGGCTTCCCAGGTGGCACTATTGGTAAAGAATCTGCCTGCCAATGCAGTAGGTTTGATCCTTGGGTCGGGAAGTTCCCCTAAAGGAGGGCAAGGCAACCCACTCCAGTATCCTTGCTTGGAAAATCCCATGGACAGAGGAGCCTGGAGAGCTACAGTCCACGGGGCCACAAAGAACTGGACACAACTGAAGCAATTTAGCACATACACGTGCATGTGGGCCATTTGGCTGTGCCCTCCCAAAGCACTTACCAAGGAACCTGTAAGTCCACCAGGTATGGCTGGGGGCCCCTGACCTCATCTCCTAACAGACCGAATGGCACTCAGTGTTTGAGGCCAATAGCAAGGCTGCAGAGATCCCAGGGGGCAGACCACAAAGCAGAGAGCCAGGGTTCTAGACAAAGCCAAGCCTTCCTCTCTGTACGTGACAATTCCCTTTTCCAAGAAATAGCTCCTGGATATTACTGGGTCTTGGTGGGGACTGAATGGTTGGCTGGGATGTCAGCAAAATGCAGTCCTGAGCTCAGTGCATGATGCACTGAGTGCTAGCTGGCCCACTCTCCCATGAAGTTGGGTCTACGTGGCTGCAATCTGTCATCTCACGGAGGTGATGCACGGGAGCCTGATAAAACCCAGAAGGCACATGTCAGTTGAGTGAACAGGTGGCTCAGACCCTGCCACATGTCCTCTTGCTTGTGAACTCCTTTCCCTCGACACCTCCTGGGATGTTTCCAGGGACCAGATGGTCAAGGTAGCCTGATTTCAGATTGTTCTCCAAGATGCACTGGCTCTGCTGAGAGCAGGCTATGAAGGCATGGCAGCTCCAACGTCAAGTGTCCCTGGAAGACAGCAGGGAAGGGAAACCATCCCCATGGATGGCTCTTGAGCAGAATGACAGATTATTGAATGACAGCTTTTCTGGATTGAAAGACGGCCAGGAGAATTCACCTACACAAGTGATTCTTCCCCTTCCCCTACCATTTTGGGGACCTTTGGCGATGTCTGGCAACATTTTTGATGGTCATATTTAGGTGGAGGGAGCTACTGGCCTCTAGAGGGTAGAGGTCAGCCAGGGACGTTGCTGCACTTCTTATAATGCACACAGGACTTTCCCCTAACAAAAAGGATGGTCTGACCCTGAATGTGATTAGCGCCACTGTCGAGAAATCCTGATCCAACATATATATGTATGGCTGAGTCCCTTCACTGTTCACCTAAAACTAACTCAACATTGTTAATTGGCTATACCCCAATACAAAATGCTTTTGGTGTTAAAAAAAAATAAAGAAAAAAAAGAGAGAGAGAGAAATCCCAATCTACTGATTTATGGTCAGGGGCAAACAGTTTACTGGATGGTCAGGAACTTGAAAAGAACAGGAGTCAAAGATCTGTGACCAGGAGATGTGACAAAGGAAGACGTCTGTGGACAGCTCTCTTAGAGTGTGGAAATATCGTGTCCCATGGTTACACTTATTAGAAATACCTCATTCAGGGACTTTCCTGGTGGTCCAGTGGTTAAGATTCTAGGCTTCCAGTGCAGAGGGCTCAGGGAACTAAGATTCCACAAGCCCAGGTGGCCAATTTCTTTTCTTTTTTTTTTTTTAAAGAAATGCAGAGATCTCAGGCTGCCCACACCTAAGTCAGAATCTGCTTTAAAGATTCCAGGAGACTTGTGTGCATCTTACAGTTCAAGAGGCCTTCAACTTGAGAGGTAGGCTGTCTGGAGGTGCCCATTCTGCAGTCGCTGGCAGTTCTGATGGTGTGTTAATGTCGCTGGTGAGTTGAGGGTGTGGGAGGAGGTTTTGCTTATATAAGAGATGGAACCCAGTGCTCTTAAAGGGGCTACCGGGGCCACCAGGGCGCTAGTGGGCATCCAAGCACCCTAACCTCAAGGGGTGGGGGGAGAGGGGTGGGGGCACAGGTGGGAGGCCAGGGCAGAGCCGCCACCAGCATCCCAGGTAAGCAAGTTCACTTCAAAACCCTGATTGGGCCCGATGGCATGCAGGTGACCTCTCCATGGAACACGTCAGTTGCCAAGGTTAGGGGGAAAAACCGCCCCCCCCAAAAAAAGCATGTAAAACATACCCATCAAAAAGCAAAGGGCTGTAAATGTCTTTATTTCTATACCCATTCAATGGCTGTTGAGTTTCCACAGGCACGAGGCAGACGCCAGCTAGCACACCACTTTCCACAGCATGACTTGTGTCCTATCTGTGTGCTGACTACCTGAGTGGCTGGCATCAGTGCAGGTTCCGGCACCACTAGGAACCTGTGACCAAACGTATACACAGCACGGACGGAGGATCGCTGGCCTCCGGGTGGACCAGACCGCGAAGGAGACACTGACCGCGTGGAGAGGACAACCGGGCAGGCGGGGGCGCAGCGCGCGCTCAGGATCCGCGCGGCAGGCTCCTCACGCCACAGCCGCCGCTACCCGCGGTAGCAGTGAGAGCCTCAGCCCTGGATCTCGGGCGCCAATAGAACGAGCAGTTCTCGCCCTGGTGGCGCCGCTGCCCGCCCCGCACCTCCGCAGCCCTCACCGTTCAAGTGCGCTCGCGACCCGTGAGTTGGCAACGGCGAACTCCAGGCTGGTGCTCGCCCAGCCAAACCTTCGGTGTAGCTCTGCGCCTTGGGTTCTGCCGCCCCCGCTGCCCCCGCCCGGGTGCCTGGCGGCAAGCGGTTCTGCTTCCGGTACGTGGCGCACGGCCGCAGCGCTCCCACCGCCTGCACCTGAGGGACTCTCTGGCTCCCCAGCGCCTGGAGGCTGCTATGCGGGCCTGGCCGTCGCCGCCCGAATGCCCGCCGCCGGTCCGAGGCTCGCGCGCTCCTTGAGCTTGAGCACCGGCTCGGTGGGCAGCCGACCGCGTGGGCCCCGCGAGGTGCGCTTGGGGTCCAGCGTGCCCTCGGCCTCTGGCCTACCCGGGGGTCGCTTGGTCTTGGAGACGGCGGGGCGGCTTCGCGGCGCCGCTGCTCCTAAAGCGCTCCTGCGTGGAATTGGTGCCGGTGGCTGGTGAGCAGCAGGCCCGCGAAGATGAACCTTTGCTCGCCCTGCACGGCGGCACGCAGGATTTTGAGCCCAGCTTTACGTCAATGCTGTATTCCAGCTGTCGCCGCGGGGCACGCTGCCTTGTACGTGGGCGACAGCGCGGTCTTCTCTAAGGACACTCACGACCACGTCACGATATAGCCCAGGATCTGGACTCTGGAGCCACACTGCCACAGACCGACACTTGTGCCATCAGTAACACGGGGACCTGCCTTGGGAGCCTGTCAAGACGAGATACAAGAAAACGCTGAAGGAGGAAAGCGCCCCCGGGAAGTGCCAACCTGTTCTGGGTACTGACTGTGTGTCAGCCATGCCCCTCACTTGCTTTCCTCTTGAAACTTAAAAAGTACTGGTTCCGGGACTTCCCTGGTGGTCCAGTGGCTAAGACTCCAAGCTCCCAGTGCAGGGGTCCCAGGTTGGATCCCTGGATAGAGAACTGGATCCCGCCTGCTGCAACTAAGATTCGGTGTAGTTAGTCTGTTCAGTCGCTCAGTAGTGTCCGACTCTTTGCGACCCCGTGAACTGCAGCACCGCCAGGCTTCCCTTGTCCATCACAGATTCCAGGAGCTTACTCACACTCCTGTCCATAGAGTCGGTGATGCCATCCAACCATCTCATCATCTCATTTGTATTTGACACGGTGCAGCCAAATATAAATAAATATTTTTTAAAACATTGGGTAGGAGACCAATTATTTGTAAGCTGCTTCTTCTTCTTCTTTTTTTTTTAAAGCAAATCTCTTTTCCTGGGACTTTACTATTGAGGTCGCGCGCGCTTGTGCGCGCGCGCGCGCACACACACACACACACAATCAGTCAGATACTTAGAGCATCCGGAAGCAGATCGAACAGGGGTCCTCCCTGAGGGTAGACGGGGTGGAGGTGCAGAGGGGTGAGAGGCACCTTTCTCACTGCCCTTCCCTCCCGAGAGGAGGAGAAGAAAAGGAGGTGTGCCCAAGAATTACTCCCTTGGTTCCCAGCTTTTTCCAAGGACCCACACAGCGTTATAATTAATTCCTCTCCGTGGTAGCATATCGTGTTCCGATCTCTGCAGAGAGAGTTTTGTGTTGTGACTTGCCTACGGTTTGTTTTCTGCGTAGGCGTGTTTATGCCTCTCCTTCTGGAGAAACTAAGGGGACAAAAACTCCCCTAGCTGGAGAGCGCGCCTACGTCCAGACCCGCCGGCACACACGCGCACAGGCACGCGTTCCATACCGAGCCGGGGCGGCGGCGGCCGAGGGCAGGCCGGGGAGGCCCAGCAAGGAGGAGGATACGCCCCGCCTGCCGGTCAGTCCCGGCGTGCTCCAGGCTTCCTCGCGTCTCGGAAGGGATCCCTAACCGCGTCACATTCATGCAGCTGTGAAGAAGGTCCAGCTTAGCTTCTAGCGACAGGATCAGGATCGGTGTTTGTAGAGAGGCACAGCGAGTGAGACAGAGCCCAGTTCTCCCGCGTGTACCCCGCCCGCCCGCAGGCCGGCCAGCCCCAGGCACCGCCCTCAGCCTCTCCCCGGAAACCCGGCGACAGCCTGCCGCCCAGTAGGGCTCTGGGTGAGGCGGCAAAGGGTAGGATCTTACTAGGCGCGCCCGGCGGGCGTTATCCCACTCCTAGTCCTTCTCAGAGTCCCCTGCAAAGTGCAGAGGCCCTCAGAGGGATCCCGGGTGGAACGCAAAAGAGAAAGACCTGTGCTAGGTGGCGCAGGAGGAGACGGAGGCTCAGAGCCCCTGCGACCCTCACTGAAGACAGGAAAGGGCCACAGAGACCAGATGTCTCCGTGATTAAAGAAACTGTATGGAGGGCTTCCTGGGAGGCTCAGTGGTAAAGAACCCTCCTGCCAATGCAGGAGCCACAGGTTCAATCCCTGGGTGGGGAAGATCCCCTGGAGGAGGAAATGGCAACCCACTCCAGTATTCTTGCCTGGGAAATCCCATGGACTGAGGAGTCTGGTGGGCCACAGTCCAGGGGTTCCTAAAGAGTCGGACATGATTGAGCATGTGCGCACACACACTGTTTTAAAGGGAAATTTCATTAAGTGATGCTAGGTTTCCAATTGAATGATTGCTTAATATCAGAAGATAAGAAAGCCTAGAAAGGGCCTCCGTGTTGGCTCTGTGGTAAAGAATCTGCCTGCCAATGCAGGAAATACAGGTTCAATTCCTGATCTGTGGGAAGATCCCACATGCAGTGGAGCAACTAAGCCCAAACCGCAGCTACTGAGTGTGTGCTCCAGAGCCGGTATTCTACAACAAGAGAAGCCACCACAATGACGGGCCCTTCCACCGCAACTAGAGAGTAGCCCCTACTCGCCACAACTAGAGAAAAAACCTGTGCAACAAGGAAGACCCAGCACAGCCAATAAAAAGAATAAGAAGGAAACCAAATGAAGGTGTACACAGAACCTCTGCACTGGTAGGGGCATTATGGCTGGAGCTTTCAAAACCACCACTAACCATTTTAAGTATTTCCTCTTTACTGTGGATGCTAAAGAACATTTGGAGACATCATCTGGCTGAGATGTGGGCTGAAAAGCAGGTGCCCTCCTTGCAGCAGACCAAAAAAGTTGTTACTGTTGCTGCAGTTTCTGAAGAAGGACTTGGGTCAGATGGGGCACCACACACAGTCACCCAGGAGGGGGCCTGGGGCCAGGCCTGCCCATCTCCTCCCTGAGAAGGGGAGAGAGGGCTGGCGGCCCACCTGCTCCTACATTCATTCATTCAGCAAATGTGTTTCGGTGCGGGACCCAGAGATCCAGGGACCTCCCTCGGCCAGAGGCGCTCACATCCTGTACTCAGGACAGGATAGACAGGTGGCACACTGCTCAGCTGTCAGGTGGTGAACTGCAGACCTAGGGAGCTTTGGCAAGCCTTTCTAGGGCAGGTCAGCCAGCAAGCCATGAGAGAATGTGTAGGTGGACAAGACGGTGACGAGAGATGGGCCCCTCTCTGCCCCGATGGATTGATTTAGGTTGGGGAGAGGAACCTGGGCCCACATCAGAAAGGATGTGGCAGAGGCCCGTGTTTGCAGGTTTGTCTGGGATCTGCGGGGCGTTTCTGGGTGTGGTGAGATCAGCACCCTAGTGATGTGCTGACCCCTGTTTTCAGGGACAGAGAGAATGGGGAGAGAGAGTGGGAGTCACCCCATTTCTACCCTCCAACAGAGCGGCAGCCTCGCTGGGGGGTGGAGGGGAGGCTGCACTAAGATGCCCTGCAGAGCCCTTGCACGGCAGGCCCAGCAAAGCAGCACAGCCCGGGGCCTGGCCAGGCCACTGCTTGGTTTGCTGGAGGCGGGCTTCCTGGCTCTGTGTCAGTTGCTGGTGGAGGGAGAACTAGATGTGAAGTTCTGCTGGGGATGGTACACGTGGGTGCAGGGCCTTGTTGCAGCCTCACACAGACCCTGCGGGGACCTCCACTATGAGGTCTCACCTCTGCTGTCCCGCTGGCTCAGGCGGCAGGTGTGGCTAGGCCCCTTCATCATTGGGGAAGTGAATGAGGAGCTGACAGCTGGTGAGGGAGAGGGCCTCCCTGTTTGGGGCTCATCCTCACCTGTTCCTCCTCTGGAGCACCTCTCTCCCATCCTGACTGAGCACCTGGGGTCTCCTGCATGCTGCTTCCTTTGGCACCAAGAACCCTATCTCTGACACTGAGCCCCCAGGCACCACTCCAGGGAGCTGGGAACCGGGCTCCTGCTGAGGTTTACCTGATGTCTTCTTCCTTTCTCCCCCTCCCCTTCCCCACCCCAAGGTGCTGGCCTTGAGTCTGGTGTCATTTCCCCAAGATTCATGGCAAGGGTATCATAGCATAAAAAGAAAGGCAAATCAATAAATAATAAATACTAAGATCGAATACAGTGAATAGTGGATTTTCTTGTAAATCGGAAACACTGGCTCAGTGCTGCTCTCTATTGTTGACAAAGTTACACAGATAATCAATCCTCTTCAGCTCCATCCAACTCATCCGCCCCCACACCCCTCACCCCATAAGGGAAAAACCGGTTAGCACCCGGATTTTGGATTTTCCTTTTCAGGTGGTTGGAGCTGGGCAGCACTGTGCTCAGGTTTGGGAGATAAGGGCGGCTTGCCCTGCCTGGGCCGCAGACTGGCTAGGTCCTGCCTTGGTGGGGCCTGACACACTGGCCGCCCCTCCCAGGGCTGAGCTGCAGCGAGTCAACGCCCAGAGAGACTGCGGGCTGGCTCCCAAACAGTCGCTCTTGGACCACACCCAGGAGCTACTCCCAGAGTTCCAAGAGTCACCACGACAGCAGAGAGGGTTGGCCCAGCATCCCACCCGTGGGTGGGGGCAGGGGTAGAGGCTCCCTCTGTAGACCGGTCGCATGGTTCCCTGGAGCGCTTGGTAAAGGTGCCCACTGTAAGCCTCCACGCAACAGGCAACCCATCCAGAGTGTCTAGGAAATGGACTCAAGGACTCTATTTTTTTCTTTTGAACTTTTTATTTTGTATTGGGGTCTAGCCGATTAACAATGTTGTGACGGTTTCAGGTGAACAGCGAAGGGACTCAGCCTTACATATACATGTATCCATTCTCCTCCGAACTCCCCTCCCATCCAGGCTGCCACATAACATTGAGCAGAGTTCTATCCCAAGTACTCTAAATAAGCATCCTCCATGGATCTTCAAATCAAGCCAATCTGGGAAACAATGTTCTAGAACAGTTGTCTGTTAGGAGCAGTTTCTGTGTGTTCCACATGGGTTTGTGACTGTCATGCATGGCAGGTGATCCAGGGGCAGCAGGTACAGGTTTTACCCTCTAGCACAGTTTGCTAGTGACGTGCTTTAAACTTCTAGTACATTTTATTTTATTTGTATTGCCTTTAAAGAAGTGGGTGGGTGGGATTTGACCTCAAGTTAAACAGTGTGTTTTGCTTTGTCTCTCAAAGGGGCATATCATGCTTTAATTAGCACGAAAGCATCCCATCTGTGAAGGAAAACCTTGAAGTAGAGACGTATGAGCCCACAGGGAGAAGTGAAACAAGAGTTGACTAAACTCAAGGGAAAAGCAAACAAACAAACTAAAAAGGTTAAAATAACTTCAGAGATGAAATTCAGTTATAAGGGAGCAGAGAGAGAAGAGGGACAGCCCCCATAGCAAGGACTATAAAAAATGAAAATTAGTAAAGTGAACAAAATAGAAGAGTAATAAATTAAAGGCTACAGGCAAATGGCACAGAAGAGACTAGAGGTAAAGGAGGGCTTCCTAGGTGGCTGCCTATGAGTGCAAGCGATGCAAGAGACACAGAGATATGGGTTCAATCCCTCGTTCAGGAAGTTCCCCTGGAGGAGGAAGTGGTAACCCACTCCAGTATTCTTGCCTGGGAAATCCCATGGCAGAGAAGCCTGGTGGGGTCGCAAAGAGTCTAACATGACTTAACAACTGAACAACAGCAATAATCACCATGTCCGTTTATTCGGCTTTATCTCATCATTTCAGAAAAAATTGCTTGCACACAAATGTAAATATTAAAAGAACTTAAAATGTACAATCCCCTTAATATCCTTTCATTAATTAATAAGAAACAAAATGAAGGATATATATATATATATAAGACAGCTGATATACATTGTTGTACAGCAGAAGCTAACACAATATTGTGAAGCAAGTATACAACAATAAAATTTTAAAAACAATTAAAAGAATAAAATAAAAATATATGATGTCTGTGTTGGAAAAGAAGAGACAAAAATGGTTAGCCATCATAGAGTGATCTTGGCTATTCAATCAGGGAAAAGTGGAGGAGACTCAAGAGCAGAGGATATGGCAATTTTAAAAGAGAAATCTAAGACCAGCGCTCACAGATTTAGCCTTTCAAAAGAGAGAACTTCTGACATAAACACTTGATCTACACATTGAAAGGGCACACTGTAAATATAATCGACACCACGATAGCCTCATAATATTATTAAGTTTTAAAGATAAAGAGAATTATTAGAATATGTTAGCTACAAAGAAAATCAGGCTGCTAACATACTTCTTGGCAGCCAAATTCAATGTCTGAAGACACAGGGGGCCACATTTACAAGATACTGAAAGAAATAAAGAGGTGTGAGCTGAGAAATGTTTATACCCATCTAGGCTATTTCTTCATGGATAAAGGCCACAGACACATCATTTAAAAACATGTATGAGTTCTAGAAATACTAGTCAAATGGATGGATCTTTCATGAGAAGGCTACTTGGAGATGAGTTCCAGTGAATCAAGAACGAATGGAGTTTTGGTAAAAGGCAGTTGAGGCAAAGGGTGCATCCAACCACAGGGACCAGAGTGGGCAATGCACCCATGTCCCCACAAGGGGGAGGCAGACGGCCAGGCATAGTCTGTGAACAGCATGAACAAAAAGGATGAATTGACATACATGAAAAATAGCCTTCATGCAGAAACGAAAGATGGATGCTTTTGAATTGTGGTGCTGGAGAAGACTCTTGAGAGTCCCTTGAACTTGCAAAGAGATCAGACCAGTTAATCCTATAGGAAATCAACCCTGAATATTCTTTGGAAGGACTGATGCTAAAGGACTCATTGGCCAATACTTTGGCCACCTGATGCAAAGAGCAGACTCATTGGAAAAGACCCTGATGCTGGAAAATATTGGGGGCAGGAGGAGAAGGGGATCACAGAGGATGAGATGGTTGGATGGCATCACCAACTCAGTGGACATAGTTTGCAAACTCTAGGAGATGTTGAAGGACATGAAGGACATGGGCATGCTGCAGTCCATGGGGTCACTGAACAACGACAAGAAACGAAAGGAAGTTAGAAGACATAATGAAAGAGCACATTTCGTTTATAATGTTAATTAAAGCAAAAGTATTGAGAAGTGAACTTGAGATGTGTGAAACACATATATGAGAAAATGATACTATCTCCAAAATGCGCACAAGTAGAACCTCACACACTATGTCCTAAATGTTGAAGACTTTGTACTCATTGTTTCTTCCTAAGCTCATTTGTAGATTTAACATGATCCCATAAGAAATAGAAGCACTTTTTTTTCTTCTTGCAGTCAGACAAGCTGACTTTAATGTTCAGTTGGAAAACTAAATGAGAAGCTCTATATGGTAAAAGACGCTTCCTTAGTGGCTCAAATGGTAAAGAATCTGCCTACAATGAGAAGACCCAGGTTCGATTCCTGGGTTGGGAAGATCCCTAAAGGGAATGGCTATTCACTCCAATGTTCTTGCCTGGAGAATCCCATGGACAGAGGAGCCTGGTGGGTCCATGGGGTCTCAAAGAGTTGGACACAATCAAGTGAGTAACATTTTCACTTTCATACTGTAAAAAAGAAAACAAAAAGATAAAAGTGTCAATAACACAAACACTATGAATTTCAGATACAAGAGATCTAATTGACACTATTATAAGAAACATTGGCCACAGAGGCAAAGGGTGAGGGGTTCAGAATAACCCCTAGGGACATGGGCACATGAGATTAGACTCTGGACTTGAATCTGCACTCACTATTGCCACCTACTCCCCTCCCATCACTGCCTGAGTCACCATCCCCATTATATCCTAGCTGGCATCCTGGTCTGACCCACCAGATCAGGTGCTAATTCCTTGAGGACTGGGGGACTCAGGGTGGGAGATGCTGGCTGCCAGGAAGGGGTGTCTTTGGTGACAGTCACGGGGCACCTGCTCTCACCCTTGGTGGCAGGACTCTTCCCACCAGATCTAAGACAGCAGGAGGGCAGGGAGGCGTATTCCCGCCCACTGAACTCATCCTGCAAGGTTCAGGGACTCACTCAGTCCACTCCAGAGGTAAAGACTGGCAGTCTGCAAGTTACAAGTGACCCGCAGGTGGATTTTGTTCAGCCAACACATCTTGGCATTTTAAAAGAGATGTCAACATTTGTAAATCAGGCCTTTCTGCTTAAAATTCAGATTTCTGGTTCCTTCTTACATAAAGTCAGAAGAGCTGGTGGTGCTGGGCCTGCCTGCCCAGCAGCAGCTCCCCTGAGGTCAGACCTCTAATCTTTCAGGCAGCCCTGGTCCCTTCACATGTCTGCCTGGCCCTGGAGCACCAAGCCTTTCCAATAGTACTTAATTCCTTTTCAGACAACCAAGACTGAGGACAATGCCGGGCCATCATCTCTGGACCTCCTATCTCTCACATTGTCTTTAAATGTTAACTCTGAGGAAATTCCCTGGCAGTCCAGTGGTTAAGACTCTGCACTCCTACTTCAGGGGCTGTGGGTTTGATCACTGGTTGGGGAACTAAGATCCTGTGTGCTGAGCAGCATGGCCAAGAAAAAAAGAAGGGAAAAAAAATGCATCCTGGAAGCTTGAAAGTCCTCTGGGCTTTGCTCTTTCTAGCTCAATGTGGCTGGAGCATCTAGTGCATGAGGGGATGGGTAACCAAGACTAGAGAGGTAGACTGAAGCAAGATCAGGCCAGGAAAAGATAGGTCTTGTTCAGGTGTTTGCACCTGGGGCTTGATCCTGAGGCAGTGGACAACCTTGGAGAGTTTTAAGGGAAGTAGCAGAAAGATGGTGCTGGCTACAAAGATCTCCCTAGACCACTAAGGAGTGGGGTTTAGCTTTGGCTGGTATACCCAGAGGGAGGAGAAAAGAAGATGGGAGTACCAGAGTCTTCAGAGTGCTCATCCTCAACCATCTCCATGGTGACACTGGAAGATGCTACAGTTCCTCTCAAGGCAATTTCCTTATTACAATTTCAAGAGTGTTTGGATTGCAGACACACCTCAACCCTGGCTTCACCCTCTTCTGAATACAGACAGGCAAACTGAGAATTGGAGAGAGGAGGAGGAAATGCTGGCCTGGGACACAGTGAGGCAGAGGGGTCCCAGCCATGCCTCCAGGCCAACTGGTGCAACCTTGGCCAGCCATCCTCCACCCTCTAACTCTAGGGGCCCCCAGGCCCAATATCCAGTGGAAATCAAGTTGTGCCTTTTTGTAGTAAGGAAAGCTTTCCTCCTTACACTCAGTGAGACTCAAGAAAGGGCGACCAGCACGTTTTTGGTGGCTCAGACGATGAAGAATCTGCCTGCAATACAGGAGACCTGGATTCAATCCCTGGATCGGTAAGATCCACTGCAGGAGAAAATGGCAACCCTTTCCGTTATTCTTGTCTAGGAAATCCCATGGACATAGGAGCCTGGTGGGCTAAAATCCATGGAGTCACAAAGAGTTGGACATGACTGAATGACTAGCACTTTCACTTCACTTTCCCAGATGTTCACAAATTCCTGAGCTTCTTAGACCTCCTTAAGCCCTGCCTTATCTCAGCCTCCCCTCTCATCTCATCTTTCCCCTCCATCTCATATTTTGTAGAAGAAGAAGCAGAGGTCAGCACTATGGAGGTGACTTACAATAAAGGGTAAAGTTCCAAAGGAACTTCCTCCAAAGATTACACATAGAATTACCATGTGATCCAGCAATTCCATTTCTGCATAGACACCCAAAGGAACTGAAAGCAGGAAATTGACCGGCTATCTGTACACCACATTCAGAGCAGCATGATTCACAAGAGTCAAAAGATGGAAGCTGGGGAACTTCCCTGGTGGTCCAGTGGCTAAGACTACATGCTGACAATGCAGGGGGCCTGGGTTCGACCCCTGTTCAGGGAACTAGATCCAATATGCTGAAACAAAGATGAAAGATCTTGCGTTCCTCAACTAAGACCTGGCGCAGCCAGATAGGTGGTGATGGTTTTAATCACTCAGTCATGTCCAACTCTTTGTGACCCGACTTTATGGACTGTAGTCTGCCAGACTCCTCTATCCATGGGATTCCCCAGGCAAGAATCCTGGAGTGCATTGCCGTTAACTTCTCCAGGGGCTCTTCCCAACCCTGGGATTGAATCCAGGTCTCCTGCATTGCAGGCAGGTTCTTTACTGCTGAACCACCAGGGAAGCCCCCGGTGCAGCCAAATTAATAAATATTAAATAAATATTTAAAAAATAGAATGGTGGTTACCAGGGGCAGAGGGGGAATAGGGAGGTGTTTAATGTTTAAGAATCCACCTGAAATGCGGGAGACCTGGGTTCAATCCATGGGTTGGGAAGATGCCCTGAAGAAGGGAACAGCTTCCCACTTCAGTATTCCAGCCTGGAGAATTCCATGGACCATATAGTCCATGGGTTGGCAAAGCTGGACATGACTGAGCAACTTTCACTTTTTCAATGATTTTAAAATATTTTGTATTCAAAATGTTAAAACAAGACATGTACCTCAGAGTTTTGGTGTGGTGGTAGGGTCACAAGGAGGCCCCTGCCTCTTTCTTCAATATTCTCAGGAATAGTGCAGAGCAGTTGCTGTACAGAAAAAGGGACTGAGGGTTCTTTGTGGGTTTCTGTGGTCAGAGAAGGGGTTGTATTAAGGGAAAGTTGAAGGAGAAAGTGGAGTCAGATAAACGAAGTTCAGTTCAGTTCAATCGCTCAGTCGTGTCTGACTCTGCAACCCCATGAATCGCAGCACGCCAGGCCTCCCTGTCCATCACCAACCCCCAGAGTCTACACAAATCCATGTCCATCGAGTCGGTGATGCCATTCAGCCATCTCCTTTCTCTGTTGTCCCCTTATCCTCCTGCCCCCAATCCTTCCCAGCTTTAGGGTCTTTTCCAATGAGTCAACTCTTCGCATGAGGTGGCCAAAGTACTGAAGTTTCAGCTTCAACATCAGTCCTTCCAATGAACACTCAGGACTGATCTCCTTTAGGATGGACAGGTTGGATCTCCTTGCAGTCCAAGGGACTCTCAAGAGTCTTCTCCAATACCACAGTTCAAAAGCATCAATTCTTCAGTGCTCAGCTTTCTTCACACTCCAACTCTACATCCATACATGACCTCTGGGAAAACCATAGCCTTGACTAGACAAATCTTTGTTAGTAAAGTAATGTCTCTGCTTTTTAATATGCTATCTAGGTTGGTCATAACTTTCCTTGAAGGAGTAAGCGTCTTTTAATTTATGGCTGCAATCACCATCTGCAGTGATTTTGGAGCCCAGAAAAATAAAGTCAGCCACTGTTTCCACTGTTTCCCCATCTATCTGTCATGAAGTGATGGGACCAGATGCCATGATCTTTGTTTTCTGAATGTTGAGCTTTAAGCCAACTTTTTCACTCTCCTCTTTCACTTTCATCAAGAGGCTCTTTCATTCCTCTTCACTTTCTGCCATAAGGGTGGTGTCATCTGCATATCTGAGGTTGTTGATATTTCTCCCGGCAATCTTGATTCCAGCTTGTGCTTCCTCCATCCCAGCATTTCTCATAATGTACTCGGCATATAAGTTAAATAAGTGGGGTGACAATATACAGCTTTGATGTACTCCTTTTCCTATTTGGAACCAGTTTGTTGTTCCATGTCCAGTTCTAACTGTTGCTTCCTGACCTGCATACAGGTTTCTCAAGAGGCAGGTCAGGTGGTCTGGTATTCCCAACTCTTTCAGAATTTTCCAGTTTATTGTGATCCACACAATCAAGGGCTTTGGCATAGTAAATAAAGCAGAAATAGATGTTTTTCTGGAACTCTCTGGCTTTTTTGATGATCCAACAGATATTGGCAATTTGATCTCTGGTTCCTCTGCCTTTTCTAAAACCAGCTTAAACATCTGGAAGTTCACAGTTCACGTATTACTGAAGCCTGGCTTGGAGAATTTTAGCATCACTTTACTAGTGTGTGAGATGAGTGTAATTGTGCAGTGGTTTGAGCATTCTTTGGCATTGCCTTTCTTTGGGATTGGAATGAAAACTGACCTTTTCCAGTCCTGTGGCCACTGCTGAGTTTTCCAAATTTGCTGACATATTGAGTGCAGCACTTTCACGTCATCTTTCAGGATTTGAAATAGCTCAACTGGAATTCCATCACCTCCACTAGCTTTGTTCTTAGTGATGCTTCCTAAGGACCACTTGACTTCACATTCCACGATGTCTGGCTCTAGGTGAGTGATCACACCATCGTGATTATCTGGGTCGTGGAGATCTTTTTTGTACAGTTCTTCTGTGTTCTTCTTCAATACAGAAGAACTTGCCACTTCTTATTATCTTCTGCTTCTGTTAGGTCCATACCATTTCTGTCTTTTATTGAGTCCATCTTTGCATGAAATGTTCCCTTGGTATCTCTAATTTTCTTGAAGAGATCTCTAGTCTTTCCCATTCTTTGTTTTCCTCTATTTCTTTGCATTGATCGCTGAGGAAGGCTTTCTTATCTCTCCTTGCTATTCTTTGGAACTCTGCATTCAAATGGGTACATCTTTCCTTTTCTCCTTTGTTTCTTGCTTCTCTTCTTTTCACAGCTATTTGTAAGGCCTCCGACAGCCATTTTGCTTTTTTGCATTTCTTTTTCTTGGGGATGGTCTTGATTCCTATCTCCTGTACAATGTCATGAACTTCCATCCATAGTTCATCAGGCATTCTGTCTATCAGATCTAGTCTGGTAGAATCAGTTGTATGTATATATATATATATCCCTTCCCACTTGAGCCTCCCTCTCACCCTCCACACCCATCCCACCCCTCTAGGTCATCACAGAGCACGAAGCTGAGCTCCTTGTGTTATATAGCAGCTTTCCACTAGCTATTTATTTTACGCATTGTAGTGTGTATATGTCAATGCTACTTTCTGAATTCTTCCCACCCTCCCCTCCCCCACCTGTGTCCAGAAACCCATTCTCTATGTCTGTGCCTCTGTTCCTGCTTTGCAGAGCTCTTAAGATATTCTTTGTATCACTGATGTTACTCAGTTTCTCTACTATGAGAATTAATTTGTCTTTAATCTTCTTCATTCTCAAGTGCATTTTTACTTTGAGAACTCATATCTCTCTTTGATTATATAAAATTATTAAGAAGAGATTTCAAATATTTCTACTGTTACTCCATCTGGTCCTTTTTTCTTTAGCTCAGGTTTGTTAGAATATCTGAAGCTATACACCAGATCTCTTAACTTCACTCTAATATATTTTTTCTGTCTCCGCCAGTCCCTGCTGTGTGTATGTGGCCTCAGATGCTAGTGGAGTGGTGTCCACAAACTCGCACCAAACTCTTGTTCAACAAGCAATACCAAGGAAGTATAGTTTATCACCTAACCATTGAGAAGAGCCCATTTTCCTTTTTAAACCCAAAGATTTATTAGTACAGGAAGGATTAGGTCACCTTTTGTATTTCTATAAAATAATTATTTAGGATAATATGTAGTAGGTTAAAAGTTGTTGACCTGTACATGGAAAAATTGCTAAGACATCTTAAATAAAAAAGGAAACACAAATAATGCGTACAGTAGACATCATGTGCACCTGTACACACACAATGTATGTGTGTACATGTATATACACACATGAGTATATATGTATACATGGGTGTGTGTGTATATATATGGGTATGGCAACCTACTCTAGTACTCTTGCCTGGAGAATCCCATGGACTGGGGAGCCTGGAAGGCTACAGTCCACAGGGTCGAAAAGAGTTGAACATGACTGAAGTGACTTAGCATGGATGCATATATATATAAACTTTAGTTAATATGATGCCTGTTAGTCAGACTGCAGTCAGATCACCAAAGAATTGATGCTTTCAAATTGTGGTGCTGGAGAAGACTCTGGAGAGTCCGTTGGACTGAAAGGAGATTAATACCAGTCAATCAACCTGAATGTTCATTGGAACGACTGATGCTGAAGCTGAAGCTCCAGTACTTTGGCCACCTGACGCGGAGAGCCAACTCATTGGAAAAGACCCTGATGCTGGGAAGGATTGAGGGCAGGAGGAGAAGTGGGTGACAGAAGATGAGATGGTTGGATGGCATCACTGACTCAAAGGACGTGAGTTTGAGTAGGCTCTGGGAGATAGTGAAGGACAGGGAAGTCTGGTATGCTCCAGTTCATGGGGTTGCCAACAGTTGGACATGACTGAGTGATTGAACAACAACAACAAAATTCAGGGTTAGAGGACATACAGTTCTCCATAAGACCACCCTCCCTCGATACCATCTGCAAATTTAGGGTTTTCCAAACCCATCCTCATTCTCAGTAACTCCCTAGAAATGCTCACAATTCCTTAGTTGGGGAACTAGGATCCCACATGCTGTATTGCACAGCCAAAATAAAAGTAATAACCAGACAGTTGACCAGAAGGGAGGTTTGGAGATTAGGGAAGCACTCATATTTGTTGAGTACTTCTGTAAATTGTGCTAAGAACTTCTTATCTGATATCTCATTTTGATCTGTTGGCCATTTATATGGCAGGCCTCATCTCCCTCTTGTAAATGAGGAGCCCAAGGCTCTTGGGAAGAATGATTTGTGAAAAATTATCAATAGTGCTGCCATAGGAACATGCTATGAAGCGAAGCAGACATCATTTAGGTCCTAAGGAGAAATGTTTATTAATGGGGAAAATTCTTAAGCATTGTGGTTCCTCACTTAGGAAAATTTAGCAACCTCTTATTTGGTCTCTAGAAGTATTAAGCTGATTTTTGTGATGGTTAAAGACTTGTTCTGCCCAAAAGCAGAGGAGTTGGACATATGAGTTTGCAAAGTTTCTTCTAAGTCTTATGATGCTATAATTTGGTGTTTTTTTGTGATCTAAAATGTGTTCTTGTTTATTTCCTTTCCTCAAGTGGATAATATAAATGAAGCTGTGATGGATTTGAAGGAAAAGAAGATTTGTATTCTAAGTGAAGAGGCCAAAATAGAAGCACATAGAAAACTAGTGATCTTTCTCCATCCCATTGACTGTGGTGGAGTCCTTGTGGAATCGGAGCAAGCCTGATGAATAATCCATAGGAACCTGATCGCCCTGAAAAAACCTTATCACAGGGTGCTTCGACATCGAGTCCTTCCCTGCTTCCATCACTTAGAAGTTAGAACCAAAATATGGAAAGAGATTTTTTAAAGTACATGTGTGTATATACATATATATACTCACAAAATATTTGCTGATTACTTTGAATTCTTTTTTCCTGATTTAGAGAAAGCTTTGATTACTGAATATTTATTGAATATTATTAACATTGTATCCATAGAAATAAATTACCCCTGTTCTGAAATGGGGTGGTTGAGTACAGTGTGTCTGCTGTGTGGAAGTGGGGGCAGGATGAAGGCATAGAGGACAGCTGACAGCCTCATGGCTACGTGTCTGGGATGAAGGGCTTCCTGAGGATGTTACGGAGAGTTTTTTTTAGAGCGAACTGTTTAAGGATAAGAAGTCTTGACCTCAGAATTTCTGTTCTTCTGCAGCAGAGCATGTTCACGATTTCCTTATGTTGGGGGCTAGTGCTGGAGTATGAACAGGAAGTTTTGTGGCAAAATTGGTGCCTAATCTAGTGGGTGCACAGAAAAGTGATTTTTTTAAGTTGGTAGACATAGAAAATTGGAAATATCAAAGGAACATTTCATCAAAAAATGGGCATAATAAAGGACAGAAATGGTAATAACCTAATAGAAGCAGAAGAGATCAAGAAGAGATAGAAAGAATACACTGAATAACTGTACAAAAAAGACCTCAGTGACCTGGATAACCACGAAGGGATGGTGTAGACTGTCACTCAGAATCAGACATCCTGGAGTGTGAAGTCAAGGGGGCCTTAGGAAGCACTGCTGCCAATAAAGCCAGTGGAGGGGATGGAATTCCAGCAGAGTTATCTAAAATCCTCAAAGATGATGCTATTAAAGTACTGCACTCAATATGTCAGGAAATTTGGAAAATGCAGCAGTGGCCACAGGACTGGAAAAGGTCAGTCCTCATCCCAATCCCCAAGAAGGGCAGTATTAAGGAATGTTGAAACCCACTGGACAACTGAGTCACTTCCCACGCTAGTAAGGTTATGCTCAAAATCCGCCGCTAGGCTTCAGCAGTATGTGAACCAAGACTTCCAGACAATCAAGCTGGAATTAGGAAAGGCAGAGGAACAAGAGATCAAATTGCCAACATTTTCTGGATCATAGAGAAAGCAAGGGAATTCCAGAAAAACACATACTTCTGTTTCATTGACTACGCTAAAGCCTTTGACTGTGTGCATCATAACAAACTATGGAAAATTCTTAAAGAGAAGAGAATACCAGAACATCTTACCTGTCTCCTGAGAAACCTGTATGCGGGTCAAGAAGCAACAGTTAGAACCCTGTATGGAACAACTGATTGGTTCAGGATTGAGAAAGGAGGACACAGGGAGGACTGCTGTCACCCTGTTTATTGTAGCCTATATGCTGAGCAAATAATGAGCAATGCCTGTCTGGATGAGTTATAAGCTGGAATCAAGATTGCCAGGAGAAGTATCAACAGCCACAGATGTGCGGGTGAGAACACTGTAATGGCAGAAAGCAAAGAGGAATTGAAGAGCCTCTTGATGAGGGTAAAGGAGGAAAGTGAAAAAGCCAGCTTAGAACTCAATATTAAAAAATACTAAGATCCATGATCTTAGTATTAGTGACTGCAGGCATGAAATGAAGACTCTTGCCCTTTGAAAGAAAGACTCTGACAAACCTAGCGTATTAAAAAGCAGAGACATTACTTTGCCAGCAAAGGTCCATATAGTCAAAGCTATGGTTTTTTTCCAGTAGTCATGCATGGATGTGAGAGTTGGGCCATAAAGAAGGCTGCGCACTGAAAAACTGATGCTCAAACTGTGCTGCTGGAGAAGACTCTTGAGAATCCCTTGGACTGCAAGATCAAATCCTAAAGAAAATCAACCCTGAATATTCATTGGAAGGAATGATTCTGAACTGAAGCCACAATATTTTGGTCACCTGAGGTGAAGAGCCAACTCATTGGAAAATACACTGGTGCTGGGAAAAATTGAAGGCAAAAGGAGAAGGGGGCAACAGTGGAAGAAATGGTTAGATAGCATCACCGACTCAGTGGACATGAGTCTGAGCAAACTCTGGGAGACAGTGAAGAACAGGGATGCCTGGCTGTGGGTTGCAAAGAGTTGAACACAGGTTAGCGACTGAACAACAGCAAGGTGCTCATTAGGAAAACTTTTAAGGTTGCTGTTGCTGGGAATGGCAACAAGGGTGCAGGATTTTCTAATGCCCAATTGTGGTTACCCTGGAAATGAAAGCTTTAAGAGACTTTTCATTCAGGACTGTGTGTTCCCTAGCTTTCTTTTTAAAATTAATCTTTATTCCATACTGTAGTAACACTGATACACAACGTGCTGTGTGTGGCAGGTGAACCGAATATGTTTTCAGTTTTACATATGCTGCTGCTACTAAGTTGCTTCAGTCGTGTCTGACTCTGTGCGACACCACAGACGGCAGCCCACCAGGCTCCCCGTCCCTGGGATTCTCCAGGCAAGAACACTGGAGTGGGTTGCCATTTCCTTCTCCAATAGTTTTACATATACATATATGTATATATATACATGTATTCACATTTGCATTTTTTCCTGTAGAGTTCATTACAATGTGTTCACAGAAATCCTCTGTTATACCTAGGTCTTTGATGATTACCTTTTTTACATGGAATGATTATATTTGTTTACTCTAACCTTTTATTTTATTCCTTTCCACTTGCTTTCTCCTTAATAATCAGAAGATTGTTTTCTAGGCTGTCAAGTCTTCATGTTTCCCAGTGAATAAATTGTTCTGTGTTTATCAATTCCAGCATAAATGATATCTAAATATATATATCTTTTTCTTGTTTTCTTCATGTTGTTTGATTATCCCTAGTTTTATCAGTGCTCCTGAAAGTCACATTACTTCATTTTCTTCTGGTAGAGTCATGTTCCATAGCGTTCATGGGTCTCTTTTTCTTTATTCATTTATCTCCCCATAAACAATATGTTTATTTCCATTTCGAGGCTATTGCAAAGTGTTGTCCAGTGAATGTTTGGTTGCATGTGTGTTTCAAAAGGTTGTCTTCTCAAATATTCCTTGGAGTACTTCTGCAAAATCTTATATCTTTAAATGTGTTAGCCACTCAGTCGTGTCTGACTCTTTGCGATCCTACCTATGAATTGTAGCCAGCCAGGATCCTCTCTCCATGGAATTCTCCAGCAAGAATACTGGAGTGGATTGCCGTTTCCTTCTCCAGGGGATCTTCCTGACCCAGGGATCAAACCCAGGTCTCCTGCATTGCAGGTAGATTCTTTACTGTCTGAGCCACCAGAGAAGCTCCCTTATTTCTTTAAGGCAGTTCCATTTTCATCTCTACACTGTTCTTATCTTTTACATGCTATGAGCACCATAAATGGGTTCCCTATTCTCAGTGCATTTTCACCATTTCTTCTCTGCAAAATGTTTATAATGGCCTTTCACACTGGTGCAAAATGATTCCTCATTGTGCTCGTGATTCTCATGCCTCTTTTAAATCATGATGTTCAGCATCCTGGCCATTTTTTTTAAACAGAGTGATGAAAATTTATGGTTGAAAGTATTTTTCTTGAGAGTCTTCCAATTTTTAACTTGTTTTGATGGGATTCCCTTGAAAGTTTTTAAGTTCATGTATCATTTAGACCCCAGCACTGCTTGTGAATATGAAGTAACTTAGAGCAATATTTTTAGGTTGCTGTTTTGAAAAATGGGCACAAGGCAGAGGAATGCCTTCATGCCCAAGTCTTAAGTTGTAGTCTTAGAGCCAAGTTGTAAACTAGAGTGGAGTATGTGAGAAGAAGCCACCCAAACTTGTGTCTCTTTAATACTTTTGTTTCTCCTAGTAATACGTATTTTTTAATTGGAGTAAAAATGACTTACAAGATTGTGCTTGCTGTAAGAGTACAAAATCTTTTTCAGTTATACTTACTTCTATATCTATTCATCTTTTGGTTTTTTTTTTTTAACATGTAGGTTATTAGAGTGTGTTTAGTCCAACACCCTTTCTCAAGTAGGCCCATAATGATCATTTATTTATTTATTGTGAATTGATTTTAATTTTTTTCCTTTACATTATTATGTTGGTTTTGCCATACATTGACATGAATCTGCCATGGGTATACATGTGTTCCCCTTCCAGAACCCCCTCCCACCTCCCTCCTGATTCCATCCCTCTGGGTCATCCCGGTGTGTTCCGGCCGCTAGCTGGGCACAGTCGCTCTGGCCCGCAGAGCAATCAACGGGGGCTCCGAATCCACCTGAAAACGGATGAAAGGGTTGGGACAAGAGGCGCAAAGAACGGCAGCAAGACAAAGATTCTGATCAAGCTGCAAAACTTTATTGAGCGCAAGGCGATTATATATGGGGAGGAAGGGAGGGAGGGGAAAGGAAGGGAGGAGCTCTGACGGGCATGTAGGGAATACGTGTCTTGTGGGTGATTGGCCTGTCAGATATACGTTCGCCGCATGATCCTTTTGGTGATTTGCCAGCCGAATGTATAGCTGGCGCGTAATCAGCGCCTTATATGGCAGCAGGCTTGCAGTGTTCCGACCGTAATGGCTCTGGCTGATCGCATCAGCCGGCTGGGCCCCAACACCGGTGCACCAGCCCTGAGCACCCTCTGGGTCATCCCGGTGCACTAGCCCTGAGCACCCTGTATCATGCATCAAACCTGGGCTGGTGATTCATTTCACATATGATAATTAACATGTTTCAGTGCCATTCTCCCATATCATCCCACCCTTGCTCTCTCCCATAGAGTCCAAAAGACTGTTCTATACATCTGCATCTCTTTTGCTGTCTCGCATACAGGGTTATCATTACCATCTTTCTAAATTCCATATATATGTGTTAGTATACTGTATTGTTATTTTTCCTTCTGGCTTACTTCACTCTGTATAATAGGCTCCAGTTTCGTCCACCTTAGTAGAACTGATTCAAATGTATTCTTTTTATGGCTGAGTAATATTCCATTGTGTATATGTACCACAGCTTTCTTATCCATTTGTCTGCTGATGGACATCTAGGTTGCTTCCATGTCCTGGCTATTGTAAACAATGCAGCGATGAACATTGGGGTACACATGTCTCTTTCCATTCTGGTTTCCTCAGTGTGTATGTCCAGTAGTGGGATTGCTGGATCATTTGGCAGGTCTATTTCCAGTTTTTTAAGGAATCTCCACACTGTTCTCCATAGTGGCTGTACTAGTTTTCCTTCTCACCAACAGAGTAAGAGGGTTCCCTTTTCTCCATATCCTCTCCAGCATTTATTGCTTGTAGACTTTTGGATGGCAGCCTTTCTGACTGGTGTAAAGTGGTACCTCATTGTGGTTTTGATTTGCATTTCTCTGATAATGAGTGATGTTGAGCATCTTTTCATGTGTTTGTTAGCCATTTTTATGTCTTCTTTGGAGAAATGTCTGTTTAGTTCTCTGGCCCACTTTTTGATTGGGTAGTTTATTTTTCTGGAATTGAGCTGCAGGAGTTGCTTGTATATTTTTTAGATTAATTGTTTGTCTGTTTCTTCATTTGCTATTATTTTCTCCCATTCTGAAGGCTGCCTTTTCACCGTGCTTTTAGTTTCCTTTGTTGTGCAGAAGCTTTTAATTTTAATTAGGTCCCATTTGTTTATTTTTGCTTTTACTTCCAATATTCTGGGAGGTGGGTCATAGAGGATCCTGCTTTGGTTTATGTCGGAGAGTGTTTTGCCTATGTTTTCCTCTAGTTTTATAGTTTCTGGTCTTATGATGCAGATCTTTGATCCATTTTGAGTTTATTTTAGTGTATAGTGTTAGGAAATGTTCTAGTTTCATTCTTTTACAAGTGGCTGACCAGTTTTCCCAGCACCACTTGTTAAAGCGATTGTCTTTTCTCCATTGTATATTCTTGCCTCCTTTGTCAAAGATAAGGTGTCCATATGTGTGTGGATTTATCTCTGGGCTTTCTATTTTGTTCCACTGATCTATGTTTCTGTCTTTGTGCCAGTACCATACCGTCTTGATGACTGTGGCTTTGTAGTATAGCCTGAAGTCAGGCAGGTTGATTCCTCCAGTTCCATTCTTCTTTCTTGAGATTGCTTTGGCTATTCGAGGTTTTTTGTATTTCCATACAAATTGTGAAATTATTTGTTCTAGTTCTCTGAAAAAGACCACTGGTAGCTTGATAGGAATTACATTGAATCTATAGATTGCTCTTGGTAGTATACTCATTTTCTCTATTTTGATTCTTCCAATCCATGAACACGGTATATTTCTCCATCTATTTGTTTCCTCTTTGATTTCTTTCATCAGTGTTTTATAGTTTTCTATATATAGGTCTTTTGTTTCTTTAGGTAGATATATTCCTAAGTATTTTATTCTTTTTGTTTCGATAGTGAATGGGTATCATTTATTTTTTATGTATTTGTGGCCATGAGTTAATTCCTTCCTCCTAATTTTTGTCTTATTACCACCATTCCCCTTTGGTGAGCATAACTTTATTGCCTAAGACTATTTATTTCACATCACTAAGCTCATAGTACTGAAGTGACTTAGCACGCATGCACACACACAATGAGTACCTCTTTCCTCTCTGTACATTATATCATATAATTCTCTCTCTCCATCTAACTGACTTCTATTACCTCTAGATTTATCTGTGTCCCTGAAGTTGACATTATCTCATTTTTTAAAGTCAGAGCCATATTTCTTTGCATGTATTCCTTTTTCTTTATCCTTTCATCTGTCTTTGTACGCTTGCTTACTTCCATATCTGGGCTATTTTGCAATCTGCTGTGGTACATGCTTGTGTACACGAGTTTTCCAAAATCTGATTTTCTCCACATACACTCTCAGCAGTTGGACTGCCAGATTATATGGTTTGTCTATCTCAGCCATTAAAATGCACATCTAAGTATGTCCTCATAGCAGCAGTTACCAATAAGTATTCACCAGCGCTATCTAAGGGCCTTTTTTCTTCACCCACTCTCGCATTCTTAGATTTTTTGAGAGTGGTCTTTTGGACTTCTCTATGGCCATACATAGTTGTCATTTTGATTGTCCTGTGTCTAATTATTCACCTAATTGAGAACCTTTTCCTGCACTTTCTTAAGAAAATCTTATAGATTGTATTTACCTCTTGATATTTTCTTCTGACAGCTTGACCCTTTTGCATCCTTTATTCTTTAGCTCTGGAGACTACTTGACATCAAGTGTCATTTACAGCCCAGGAGTTTTTGTGAATATTAAGTACTCAGAAGCGAAACCGTTAAGGTCCCTGCTGTGGGGAATTGCCAGACGGCTGCAGGACATCCTCATGCCCAAAGGTGGTGACCCTGCCAGTGAGAGCATAGACAGCTTTAATTGGGGTCTGTGCAATGTTTGGGGCTTCTCTGGTGGCTCAGACAGCAAAGAATTTTCTGGCAACGCAGGAGACCCAGGCTCGATCCTTGAGTCGGGAAGATCCCCTGGAGAAGGGAATGGAAACCCACTCTAGTATTCCTGCCTGGAGAATTCCATAGGCAGAGAGCCTGGCGGGCTACAGTCCATGCGGTCACAAAGAGACACGACTGAACAAATAACACTACAGACAATATTCTGGCATGTACTTGAAGCAACACCCAAAGCTTTATTTTAAGAACGTGGTTTGACTACCAGTAGCATAGGAGTGTTCCATTTTCTCCAGCCTCTGTTACCCTGGTATGACATCTCAAAACTCAAAAGCTGTTATTTGTTAATATAAATATCAATTTCATTTTAGCTCAGTTTGAACAGAGAAGCAAAAAAATCAGGAGGCCTATTTGTTCAGATTTCTTCAGGGAAAAAAATGAAACTATTAGAAGACAAAGGACATGAAGCTTATGGGCTGTTTGTCACTAGTGTTTGCAAATTTATACATTTTTTGTATTGAAAATACAAAACAATCTTACTTGAATACAAAGGAAGCAATGAGAACCGCAATGATCAGGGTGCCAAGCTTTTAAGAATATTTTAGGTTTGCAAATAATAACTAGTATGCTTGCAATTTCAACATTGTATTTTTATTCTGATATAGTATATACTTTTCCAGAAGGCTTCCAGTGTGGCTGTCTCATGCTGGAAGCCTGGGATGCTGAAATCAGGCCACTTTCTGTCTGTCTTTACAAGACACTGGGCTGCATACTAAGAAATTCCTGGATCTCCCCTGGATCCTGACCATCATGTGCCCAGGGAAATTTGTAACATTGTTGTTTTGAAATATGTAATGACACACATCCTTTCAATTTTCTGATGTGGGTGAAGTGTGGACCCCAGTGATGATTTCTTCTTCAAGAAATATACATCCTAGTTCCCACAAGAGGGTGAGCCCCCTGTCCAATGATGAGAGACCCTGCATGTGTGTGACCTGTGCCTCCTGGGAGACCAGCCCTAAACTAGTCTGAACCTGACCAAGTTCTGTCTACATGGTAGATTTCGACCTCTCTAAGTCCTGTTTACACCGATGATGTTTAGACAAGACTATGCACTTTCTGCAATGAGAACATTTAGACCTGACCTTGTACTCTGTGCACTGGGACATTGGAGACCCGGGTAGAGACCTGGCCTGGGCTCTGTCCTGGAAAACTCTGTGCCTTTGTCTGAATGTCAGTGCTCAGAGGTCTGGGGTCTGGAGCTGAGGTGGGCTTCTCTGAGTAACCGTGCTCTTCTCTGAGTGGGGTCCCATGGCCCTCCAAGGGGTCAGTGTTGTGGTAGGGTTTGCAGTCTTTCCCCTGCCAGGTTCACCTTCCCCGGGGCTCCCAGAGACCCCTCAGGTGGGCTACCTGATAATCATTCCAATTTTCCAGCACATTCAGGTTGAGTAGGGAGGCAGGTTCACCTGGTGAATCGGTTCCAGGGCACAGGGATCGGGCAAAAATTCAATGGGCAGCAGGTGAGGTTGCCGCTGTGGTCTCCTTCTAGCAGACTCTCTCCTCCGAAGAGAACAGAGCTGCCCCTCGTCTTGTAGCCCAGCTCTCCTGTCTTCTCAGCACCTCAGCGGGACAAGAGAGACAGAACTTGCCAGAAGCAAGGTAGTGTGTTCACCTCTAGCATGAGCTTGCAAACCAGCAAAAAATCACACAGAACCAGAGTGAAAACAGGAGGGGCCTGACTTCTCAGGGACAGTTGGGAGAAGAGACGATCCCTACACTTCTTTCTAGGGTCCCAGGGACCTGGCTTGTTTACACGTTGGGGGGCCCGCTGACCACAGCCATGGTGTCCTGACCGAGGGGACGTGTGACCCCAGGTGGGTGGTCTGGGGACTGTGTGAGGCTCACTCCATTTTCATGGGATAGTATCATGGGAGACCACACACACACACAACAGAAAAAGGCATGAATACATGAGAATTTCACTTGTGTTTAGTAATTAATGCTTTACAGTATTCATTTTATACAGGCCTGTGCCTGTTTGCCTCTTTATCCCTGCGAGGTTCACCTTCTCTGGGGCTCCTGGAGACTCCTCAGGTGGCTACCTGGTAATTACTCCAATTTTCCAAGACAAGCTTTGCAGAAAGAGAGTCAGGTTCACCTGGCAAATTGATTGCAGGGCACGTGGATCAGATAAAAGGCCAAAGAGCAGCAGGTGAGGTTGCTGCTGTGAGCTCCTCCCAGTCCACCGTCCCTCCTCAGCAGAGACCAGACCTTCCCCTCGTCTCCCAGCCCTCTGGCGTGTTTTCTCAACACCTCAGTGGAACAAGAAAGGACCGAGCCTGCCAGAAGTAAGGTAGTGTGTTCAACATTATCATGACAGCCGTAAAAACAGTTAATATCACACAGAACCAAAGGGAGAAGAGGAGGACTTCTCTGGGACAGTATAGGGGGAGGAGACTGACCCTACACTTCTTTCTACCATCCCAGGGGGTTACAGGAAAGCACCCATTTCCACCTTAGGGGCCCAACCAGCAGAGACATGGTGTCCTAACCAAGGGTCATGGAACCCCAGGTGCAGAGTCTGGGGATTGTGTGGGTCTCACCCCATCCGCCTAAGTCAGGATCCTGTGTACACAGAGACAATGTATCTATTCTTTGCCTGCTGTGTGTCTTGTCCCCTCCGAGATTCGTAACAACTGAATTGAGGGTGTTGCCCTGTTTAACCTGTGGTCCTTTTTGTTCTCTTCATCACCTTGTCTTGTTCACATGAGGTCAGGCACCTTTGTGTGGGTTGCTCCTCTGTGTTCTGCTGAATGAAAACCTTCAGTGGTGTCATATTAATATCATAGCATATCCCATATCTAACTCATAGGGTCACAGCTGTCTGGTTTCCCTTTGACAGAGCTCAGGTAACTTAATTTGTAATTGAATTGTTATTTTATATTGGAGTAGAGTTGATTTCCGATATTTTGTTTTATGATTCAGTTATACATAGACATCTATTCTTTTTATGTGTTTTTTTTTCCTCATACAGGTTATTACAGTTCGTTCAGAAGAGTTCCCTGTTTTATTCAGTAGGTTCTTTTTCATTATCAACTTGATGTATATTAGTGTGTATATTTTCATCCCAAACTCTTAATTTATCCCTCCCTTTTAACTTTCTTATGATAATCAGAATTTGGTTTTCTCCGGCTGTTTCTGTTTCGTACATTAGTTCAGTGGGTATGAACTGATAGTTTGCACCTGTACGTGATATCTTGGGATATTTGTCTTTTTCTCTCTGACTTACCTCATTTGGTATGAAAATTTCTCAGTCCATCCTTGGGGCTTCCAATATCATTATTTCACTCTCTTTAATGGCTGAGTAGTATTCCAGTGTATAGCACGTAGTCTTCATTTTTCTGTCTGGACATTCTGGTGGATTCTGTCTTGGCTGTTGTGAATAGTGCTAGCCTGAAAATTGGGGTGCACGTGTCATTTCGAATGATGAATTTCTCCAGCTCGAAACCTGGCAGTGGGATTGCAGGGCCATATGATGCCTGTATGTTTAGTGTTCAAAGAAACTCCATGCTGTTTTCAACAGTGGCTTCACCAGTTACATTCCCACCAAGATTGTGGGAGGATTCCCTTTTCTGTACATTCTCTGCAGTATTTATTCTTTGTAGAGCTTTTCGATGATGGCCATGGTGACCAGTGTGAGGTGATAGCTCATTGTAGTTTTGATTCGCATTGATTTAATAATTATTGACGTGGAGTATCTTCCCATGTGCTTTTGTTGTTTTACACTTTGTGAGTACAATTTATCACTTGAATCTACTTTCTTGAAAGTTGGCCCTGTTAGGAATTCTTTACCAATGGTTTACCCTGCGACATTTCTTGAGGGCAGGTGTCATTTACAGCCCTGTCAGACTTGGGACTATTTAGCACGTTTTTTTATGGTATTATTTTAATCTGAACCAGCTAATTGCTCTCTGTCCCCTTCAATTTTCTTCTTTGATAACCATAAATTTCTTTTTAAGTCTCTGAGGCTGATTCTCTTGTAAAAAGTTCACTTAGTATGATCATCTCTAGTTTCTTCCCTATAACTGGAAATGGCATTATCTCATCCCTATTTATTATGGAGTATATTGCATTGCGTATATATATATATCACATCTTCTGTATCCATTCATTTGTTCTTGTACACTTAAGTTGCTTCCCTGACTTTGCTATTGTACCTAGTGCTGCTGTGATTGTTGGGATGCAGGTAGCTTTTACGATTTTGGTTTTCTCTGGATCTGTGCCTAGGTATGGAATTGCTGGGTCACTTAGTACTTCTGTGTTTAGTTTTTTAAAGAACCTCCATAATGTTCTCCGTAGTGGATGTACCCATTTACATTCCTACCCATGATGGGAGGGTTTTGTTCTCTCCACACCTTCTGCAGAATTTATTCTTGTAGTTTTTTAAGATGCTTATTCTGATTGATGTGAGGTGATATCTCATTGGACAATTGACTTCCCTTTCTCTAAGGACGAGTGATGTTAGAATCTTTTCCTCTACTTTATGGCCATCTCTATACCTTGTGTTGGAGTAAAGTGCATTTAGATCTTTGGCCAATTTTTTTTATTGGATTGCTTTTTGACACTGAGTTTTATGAGTTATTTGTATGTGTGGAGATAAATTCCCTGTGGCTATCTTTGTTTGCATGAATTTTTTTCCATTCTTGGTCCTCTTTTTCTTTCATTGATGGTTTCCTTTGTTGTGCAAATACTTTTAATGTCTATTAGGTCCCATTTGTTTATTTTTCTTTTTTTATGTCCTGATTCTCAGACGTGGATCAAAAAAGATCTTGCTGCATTTTATGTCAAAGTGTGTCCTGCTTTTTTCCTCAAGAGTTCCATTGTATCTGTTCTTTTATTTAGATATTTAATCTATTTGCAATTTATTTTTGTGTATGGTGTTAGTGAGTAGTCTAATTTCATTCTCATATTCATTGCTAAGGAATCTGTCTGGTGTTCTCCACAGTGGCTGCTCCTAATTTCCATCCCCACCATCAGTGTAGGAGGGTTCCCTTTGCTCTATATCTTCTCCAGTATTTATTGTTTATAGAATTTCTGCCTATGCCATTGTGACTGGTATAAAGTGATACCTTGTTGAAGTTTTGATTTGCATTTCTCTCATATTTAGTGAGGTTGATATCTTTGCATATGAATTTTTTTTTAAACCGTGTATTGCACTTACTTATTCAAATTGGCTTCTTGAATGACTTCCCTGTTTTAATATTTTTCTGAATACCTCCCCTAGGGGATTTCTTTTTTTTTTTATTTTATAAATAACACCTGGTAGTTTATTAAAAAATGGAGCATACTGAACAACAAACTATCTTACATCTTTCAGGAAGGAAAAAAACACTAAATTTGAAAAGACATCACCCACTGAATTTGGACACAACACCTCTACTCAAAAGAAACATTTATACAGTCCAGGTCTTTATTTTTACATCCATCAGGCCATGAATTCATAGGGAATGGGCTCTAACAGTTCAGGTTCCTTTCCATTGGTTCTTATGAAGTGTGCTTCTCTGGGTGGAGCAGGCTGGCGCTTGAGCTGAACCCAAGTCCCTTTCTCTTTGGCTTCCTTCTTTTTCTGATCATTTTCCCTCACACGTTTCAGGAAGCTATCTCGGCTCTTAGAGTGCTTAATATGCTCGATAC